>JAPVCB010000038.1:64054-149530 GCA_029606185.1 Paecilomyces formosus
AAGAAATTCGGGAAAAATGCCTAGGCGACACATACTCATCCATGTGTTTTTCCCATCCAGGGCGTGCGTGTCAGTTGTGACTGCCACGAAGGAAGTGATCTGGACACCGCCTTTTTGAAAGGAATCTACGCTATTGATGCCAATGAAAGAACTACCACTCAACTGGACGACGCAGCCAGTGGGATCAACTCCACGCTCAATCATGTCCTGTTCGGCCCACTTGATAGCCTCGTAGTTGTCTTTCATGTATTTCACCTTGTCCGTCGCTTTTAAGAGCGCAACACTGTGCTCGGGGCTCAAGATCGTCACCACCTCGTTTGGAAATGACTTGATCATGGCATAAATCCCTTGTTTGGGGTCCATCAAACGCGCAGCAGTGTCTTTGCCCACATTCTTAATTCCTGCGACGTACGCCTCGTGTCCATCATCTGTGTTCTTGTAGCTGCTAAAGTTGGCTCCATCGCGTGGCTTGCCGTCAGCTAGGGCGGCATCGGCCAATTTAGAAAGCGTCGAGGCGTATTCTAATTGCACACCCTGACGTTTTGCAATGTCGTCTGTTGAGCCGACAATGGCTTTAGCTTGTTTTTCCGGTGTCTCGCCGTATGCAGCTGCCCAGGGCGCTCGAATGGAAGTGAAAGAAAGCTGAATTCGTTCTCCAACTCGCGGAAACATGGACGAGACAGCGTTACCGAAGACCCCCGCTGTAGAAATACCGCCCGCGATAATCGTACCACGCATACTCAACCGAGTATTCAACCTGAACAAGTATTGCCTCACAATCGTACGAAAGATTCCAGTGGGAACCCCGACTCGGACAAATGCGCGTTGTGGCAGCTCCGCCTCTTCCAGAATATCGTCACTTCCTGCTGTATCGACCTTCGCAACGCCGTTGGAAATGTTGAATGCCACTGCAGGTTTGGCATGTCCTCTCGATCGACAGAAAACATCCATGATAATCCTGACCTCTTGAATATGGTCAATAATCACTGCACTGGGATCAACGGAGAGACCCCACCGCGTGAATGGACTGGAGAGTGGAAAGGGAGAGTAAGGCCCGTTCGAATCGGAATATTTGAACTCGGTAAGGTAGGGATTTCGGCTGGAAGAGACCGTATAGTCGGCTACATTCTGGCTATTCGGATCCTTGTAATTGTAGCTGAATGTAGTGGTTGTAGCAGGTTGCTGGAATTCGTGCGATTTATTTGCCTCATCCACCACAATAAACGTGGACCCGAATTCCAGAAGTATGTCAATCAGCTGGTGGTTTACACCGTCGACAGGTGCGCTCTCGGCGCCGATGAGTATGACCTGGAAATCGGAGAGACGTATATCGAAGAAGTTCCGATCAAGCGACCACAAAGTCTGGTCTTCGGGGGTTGGATACCAAGCCATTGAATGATCGTTCCTGAACTGATTGAACAGGATTGGATGGTTTTGCGGATTGATCGAAACCGTTCGGTTGGTGTGTAGCGTGAAGTCTTTCAACCCGTCTTGGAAATGTACAATCTCAGTCTGAAGCACGGCCGTCAGGGCGGTCTTGAGCGTATCGCTATCGACGTTGTCGAAAGACTCGAGTGCGGTCATGGATTTGAATGCTTTGCTGTAACTCATGCTGGCGCAGTTATAGGCCCTGACCCCATGATATAGGGACTCCAACGCGTGCGACTTTTGCGCTGTTACTGCACCTAAGTAGTAGGCATAAAGGAGATCGAGGTCGGCCGTAGATAATTGAGATGCTGCACTCCGTAGGATGTCATTGTTCATGGCCGCAGTGTCCGCGTCAATTTTCGTCTTCTCATACTGAACCACGAGTTGATTGTACTTGTGAATCGCCAGGTTTTGCTCTTGCGCCGTGTTCAGGAAGTCATCGAAGGCAACTTTCGTCGCGCTCAGGCCGGGGATTTTCTTATCGTCGAAATAAGAGTTACAGAGCTGTAGAAATTGACTTCTTTCCGTGACAATTAGATCGACGAGACCGGAGATCTCCTTTTCATCCAGAATTGAGGACCCATCCACACTTTGTTGAATCCTCTTTTGGAGGGTTACTAAGTCCAACCCAGCCTCAATATTGTCTAGCTTGTTCTCAATTGCATCTTTGTGAATGGTGGGATCGTCTGGTTCGACGCCTGATTGCACATTCATGCCAGCTGCGCCTACGGAGACAACGGAGCCCACCGCATACGCTGCGCCTGCTTCCGGTCCGGCAAACACTGCAAGTCCACTGAGTGAGCATTTCGACGACAAGGAATACACAAGATCTGTATCATATCTTTGGAAGGATAGGGGAAAAATAAGAAATAGAAAAGGAAAGACACGTCTCACAGGGCAAAAGTGATGTGTATAAAAGGAAGTGAATACGGCGAAAATATACATACTTAGAACCGAGCCTACTGCGCTCAGAACCTGCGAAACACCACTGCATCCAAAGAAGCTCGAAGCCTTAGCCCAAACATCCTTGAGACCCTCTTCCAAGTCCTTTTTCTTTTGTCCCAACGCATTTTGTAGATCGTGGATGGTGGTGTACAGGTGCTCAAGCTGATCCTTACGAGTATTTATTTGCTCATTTAGTTGATCTTCCTGGTCTCCAATGGCCCCGATCTTCGCACTCAGGTCCGCACCGCTGTCCTGCCGATTCACTAGAACATTCATAGCAGCGCGAAGGCGATCCTCAACGGCCTTCCAGTTCGAAACTTCCTTTTCGACGTCCTTCAATGCAACGGTCGGGTCTGGAACGTAGTTGAAAGAATTTCCGTACACATCTGAGAGGCACTTCATTCGGGCCAGAAGTTGCGCAAAAGCCCTTTTGAAGCTTTCAACTGTTGGAGGGAGATTGAGTGACGGTTTCGCTAGTGGAAAGGTCTCATCATACTGTTGGACGGTGGTAGAGAGCCAGGCGACGGAATCGCCAAATGCCTTGGCCTGCTGATCGGCCACCGTGGCGGCAGCATACACCTGGGATCCGTAATACATGTAGTATTCGAAATTCAAGCGCTGGACCACCATCATGAGCTGGACTGGATTGGGAAGCGGTGACTGAGACGGTGTTTTTGTATCCGGAGGTGGGGAAGTCGTTACTAACTGACCAACGCTTAATGCACCCTTATAAGACTGACCGGCAGATCCAGACTGAGCGGCAATAAACGCATCCTTTGACTTCCCTGGATACGCACTGTCGAGGCCACCTTGTCCGGCCGGTCCTCCGGCGACGGCACCGTCGGTAGGACTGTTTGCGCTGAATTTGGGGTTGAAAAGCCCATCAGTCGTCAAAACACTCACAATACGACCACCTGAACCATTGATTCCACAGCTCCCTCCATTGCCGCCTGGACCGCCAGGGGCTACAAGTTGTCGAATGTCTGGCCGGGGCTGAGCAAAATGGGCAAACTGGGATTCGTGTTCAGAGAGGCGCTGGTCGGCCTCGTAGCCATCATCATGCACTTGGATCGTTCCAGCGTTGCCCCCTTCCCCACCACTCAATCCGCGGCTGCCTCTGCCAGCACTGACATTCAAGTACAAGGTAGTAGGAGTGCCGTTCAAGGCGATGAGGCTGCCAGCGATCGTGATTTTTCCACCGTTCGTCCCGTTCGTCCCATTTGCCCCATTATCCCCTTTGCCGCCCGCGGTTGCAGCGTGCACTTCCCAGTCTCCCCCTCCGGTATACATCAAATCCCCCATACGTCCCGCGATCCGGTACTGAAATGTGTTGTATTTGATTAGGCCATCTGAGCCATTTGGGCCAGTATCGCCAGGCTTATATGAGAGGCTCGACGTGTCCGCATCCGCGCCCGAGCAATCGATCTGAATGTCTCCGCCAGGGGCTGCCGGGTTTGGGATACTGAAGATCCTATGGGCCATGAGGGTCACGCTCTTTGGCTGATCATACGGTGCAGAACTATCCTTGGACTGGGCATTCTTTGCTCTGCCCGGTGGAAACTTGAAATGAGATCCAGCATAGATGTACACATCTTCAGCATGAACCTCAATATTAGTGGACACATGCCGTGAGTCCGAAATTTTGATTCCGACCGTCCCGGCATACGCACTGCTAGGGATATTGGTACCGCTAGCAGGCAGGAGAGTCACTGCACGGTAAGCGATGAGATATTTGGTGGTGTCATTTGCTGTGTCGGTGACAATCCGGAACAAAGGCGACTGAGGAGGAGTTGGCTCTGAAATCGAATCCATGCGGTGATGCGAAATCAGTAGATGGTCAAAAAGATACCGAGTAACGAAGAATTGATTCTGTTCAGTAACAGAGATGACTTGATCATTTACTGCTGCTGCCTGCAGTAGTTATAATACTCATGACGCAAAGTATCACGGCGATTTCTTCTCGTCCCATCCATGATAATCATGTGAATCATACTGCGATGACAGCCAGCCTCTTCTCACATTTGTCCACACAACTCCTAACTTTCGTGAAGAGCCAACAGCCGCTTTGGCAGGGCTTGTCGGAGACTCTCGTTCAATCCAATCGCCGACTTCGCTGCAGATCTAGCTGAAGCCCTTCTAGCTCTCATCTTTATGCACCAATGATGATTTCTCTCTTACTGCAGATCTTGACATCTCGTCTTCCCAAAGTGTCAGTGAGAGGAAGGCCATCCAAGCAGTGTTGACGCCACGGTTATCAGACTCGTCGATCCATCGTGTTAACCGAATGATTCCAGTTCTCCAGTGGTGATCCCAATCCAGACAAGCACTGAAGTTCCCAGAAAACCTTGTTATGCTGCAGCCCTACTAATCTGATGGCTGCCCACTGCCAGCATTGTGTAACTTTATTTCAGCTTCGATTTTCAAAGTGCACGTGAACAGGAATCAAATAGTCGTTATCAAAGATGGTATCCAATGGCATATGACGACGGATAGGGTCTCTGGGTTCTAGAGCTTTCAGATGAAGATGCTTAAAGCCACTGGGCTTGGCCTGGCTGGTCAAAGAACTTGTCAAAACAACCGCAGGTGTCCCTAATCTATGGTCTGACGTTCTTAGCTCGCGCCACGGTTGCGTTATGCTTACTCGGCGTGACTGGATAAACTCCCGCACCCGCTGAGAGTTTTGCTTACTTTCTTAGAAAAACCCAATGCTAATCAAGTTGATGGCTTGATCTTGTAAATCCTAGGTTAGAATAAATTCGGCAGATTGATTTCAATGGGTGTACTGTTTAATTAATTAAGTCAGAATTTAGTCAATTAATTGATTTATTAAATATTATTAACCCTTTCCCCCTCAAGCTAAGCACGGGATTTGTCAGCGACTAACTGATTGGTCACCTATGTCAGCTAACTATCAGACTAAAAGAACATTGAATATTTAATTCAATCTCATCGGCTAAATTTTAGCGATTTTCCTTGACGAAACTGATAGATCGATTTTTTCTAAAGAACTAGCGATGGCTTGTCAGGGCTAATCAGTTATGAAGCATTGTATTCATCTCTATGCACTATCTTAAGGCTTACATATAATATTCTTTTTACAACAATTTTTTGGTAACATTTGTCATTTTCATATTCAAGGAAGTTAAAATCTGTCTGCAAACAAAAATAGTCTTTATCTCCAAGACTTGACATTAATTAACCACTTTAAGAAACCGAAGAACTATTACTTTCTGTGGATTATCTTTGATATGTCTACAAATCATTCATAGTTTGGATCATGACATTAGCACTTCCTTCGCACCCACGCTGCGTTACCATAATTGAGTTGGGTGGAGCAGATTTAACCAAATCGATAAAGTTAAAATTTCAAAAGCCAGTAACTTAATATAGCCTAGGAGCTGTGAAACACTCTGTTCTAAGCCTTGACAAACGCTATTAGTTAATTGTAATGTAAAATTGTTTATACTTTTTGGTTATGGCTGTTTGCAGTAATAGATTTTGATGGGTTAGTTGTTGAGATATTGCGCGCTCATTCGAATTGTTATACCAAAACATATAGAAAATTGAAATCGACGGCTAATGCGGCACAAAATCCTGCAACAAGAGGAATCCAACCGCAGTCAACTGAACAGGAGGCCGAGAATGCGAAAGACAAGAATGCTATACAAGAGAAGCCACGCACCATCACGGTCAACACAATGGCTACGGTGACCCCAGATATCAGCGAGACATGTGATGAGCACCTACTGGCGAAGGCTTGGGCTATTGGACTTCCGCTACCTACAATAGCCTAACACTTCCTCCAGGTTCCTTCTTCTGGCTATTATCATCGTTCGCTACTCTATAATTGTCATCTCGGTTTTCCAGTCGGCAATGCTCTTTCTTGGCACAATGTCTTAGTAGGCAGCGTCGCTCAGGTTTTCGCAGGACGCCGTGCAACTTCAGCGCCAACGTAATCGGCCTGACCTGGATCGCAAGTATCATTGACACCATTGTGGATACTACGATTGCTGGCTAGATGAACGACAAGGTCGCAATATTCATTGTGCAGAGAGGAAAAGGCGTGAAAGAGACTGAAGCCCGCCTGTGGGCTGCTTTAGTGACAGTCGTTCTTCTCCCTGCTGGTTGTGTGCTCTTAGAGGTTGGGGCCGCTCACGGAATCCACTGGATAGGAGTCTGCTTCGGTTTGGGCATTGTAAGACTGACAATTGTCACATATTCTACCCTGGCGCTGAGTTATGTCATCAACTGCTACAAAGAGATCTCCGGAGATGCCCTTACAAAAGTTATCGTCATTCGAAATGTTAAAGGTAAATTCAATTCTAAAGCAGTTTCTTTCGGATTCCTCATAACGGGTCCATGACATGGTCACCACTCAATACGTCGAAATTTATACTGATATGCCATTGAGGATTTGCATTCTCCTACGCCGTAACTACGATGATGGATGAACTTGGTCTCCAGGGGGCGTTCTTTCGCGTTGTTTTCCTCGGGGTGGGTATTACCGTGGTATGATTGATCATGATTATGTTTGGCAAGAGGATGAGAGCGACAGCGGACAGCTATTATTGGAAACTGGTTGAAAGCCACGACTTGAAAACACATTATATTTATAAAATACCGGTCCATGCGTTTCCTCTTATTGTTATATCTGTATCTAGAGTCTTCTTAGGGTTTTACTAAAACTCTACTTTGGGAAATTAAGGCAATTATCTCATGTTAAAATCTATAACTTAGTAATATAGGAAAGTATATGATAATCATATATGGGCTAATTATAATTATATTGCTGTTCCTGGGAATTACTGGAATAAAAAAAATATATATGGAAGCATCGAATATTTTCTGTATATTACAAATAGAACCTCTTAAATATACTTATATATATTGAAATAGAATGTGCTATAACAATCTGTAATACAATTAAGTTTTCACCCATGCAATTCCTGGTCTGTCCCCTGGGTGCGGGATTTTGACCTCTTGCTCCGGGCTTGAAAGATCAAATCCAGCCAGATACAGGGGGAACGATTCGGAATAGAGACCTTCTCTTATACAAGTGTAAGAGTAATCTTTCGCATGCTCGCGGAGATAATTTTCAGTAAGGAGGTAAGCTTGCATAACCTGAGCAGCGCTTGAATTGTCTAGACTGCCTGCAAAGGCAAGTCGTATACTGAAGGAAACGAATCTCCTCGTCTGTGTGGCAAATAATATTTCATTACAGTGCCGAGGCGGAACCGGCACGCAACAAACTCCGGATCCGCTCGATATTGAACGAGTATCTCGGAGCAATACTGTAGTAGGCCGACGGATGAGCTTAATGTTCTGTAGAAACAGTTTATTAATTTGAACCGTCTAACTATATATATATATATATATATAATATATGGAAAAGTGTACGTATTAGAAGAATAAAGGCCCGAGGTTCAAGAGCTGCCCATTTGTCACAATCCCTGCAAGCAATAATAGATCTCAGAGCGCGGTGTAAAATATATACTAGTGCAATGTTTTGAAGAAAGCAAGAAAAAAAGAATTGCGTGTTTTATCGGTTTTGCTGGCAAAGTCTGTCCAGATTTTCGGCTCCTTTCATCTAACCGATCCAATAAATAACATGATACCATTGCTATAACTATACAGAGTATGGATAAAAGTTTCACTTGCCAGGTCTCTTAGTAAGAACATATAAACCGAATGAGTTTCAAGCCTCACATAGAAAGTAATAATATAGGGCTAGGATGATATCACTTCCATTATCACATAACAATAATTTCCTATATTCGTTTTTAGCCTTTTACCACGATGATGGTCCAAAGGTAGCACCGGTGGGAACAGGTTCTTGGATAGCAGTATCCAGCGCATCCATAGTGTTTCCAGCTATATTAGTCCCCCACCACGATGGAAAGCTTGTATTGGTAAGCTGAAGAGCACAAAAGATCAAAATAGTGCAAAGCATAAGACCGACGTCCAGACCAGCCGACACGATATAGTTGTAGTACATCCACCAACCTCTCCATTTGTTGCGAATGTAAGAATTGAAAACATAGCCGACAACTCCCCAACTCAGATAGTTTAGTGGTGTTGCGGGAGGTATTAGCCCAGCCCCTCCGAAAATGATAGGAGCATTCAAGTATCGAATCGAGCTTTTAGGAAAAGCACGGGCACCGAAATAAATGAGAACAGGGAAAATCGCCCCGGCAATAAAGAAATAGAGGAGCGGCGAGTAGACACTTCCTGGTGAGAATATGCGCGCTGGTCCGATAGCACCCCAGATAACAGAAGCGTTGAAGAATACTCGTCCGTTGGGGCATGTGTAATGGTTTTTCTGGTCGGACGAACAGGCGTCTGAGATCGCACCGAGGGCCCAGTTCATCACAGCGATTTGAACAACTGAGCTCCATAAGCAACTGACCATTTGGGCAGAGAAGGTCACACGCGGGGGGACCTTCATGTAGTGGCCTTTTTTCTCATTAGTGTACTAAATATTATTGTGATCATGAGACCACTTACCTAGTTTCATATCCTGACAGAAGAAGAGACCTTGGTACATAGTCATGTAGCCATAAGTCTTAAAAAGCATCATAGCCATAGGTTTTCCTGGTTGCATATAACCAACGATGAACTCCGTAAGAACGTTCAATCCAATTTGGATATTGGTTGCTCCCTGTATAAGGCCACACGGCACGAACCAAACACACGCAATGATTAACGAAATAAAAAACGCCCACCAGGATAGGTGCGTGGGGTAGCCAATAACTACACCTAAAGCGATTCCAATCATGACGAGAGTGATCGCTCCGTACCACCACAATGGTACAGATTTGAACCTTGCCATTAGACGTCCATGAACATCTTCCTCCTCAGTGCCGAATTTCCTAAACCTTATCCATAATTCAGGACCATGGAATAGGACCGTGTGGATAATAACGCCGATAATTGTGGCAAATGAGAGTCCATAAGACATGGAAAAGGTAGTGGTGAGGAAAAGAGGCGAATAGGACTTGTATTTTTGCAAGTCGAATTCGTTGTTCGAATTCAAGATTCTGCTCACATTGTAGGTTGCACCTGTGTTGTCGTAGCTATTGGAGTCGCTCATCGGAAGATGCTTTCCATAGAAAAGTCCTGAATAGTGGACACCCACAGTGGTTATCCAGTAGAATACGACCATTCCAATCAGAGTGTTTGCAATCGCATGCCATGGAGCAATGAGAGGGCTGAAGTTAAAGCCAGAGATTTGTGTCCAGTCAAACGTCATAGGGATAAGGGAAAGACCTGTCCAACCACCAAAGAGCTGGTTGACGATGGCATTTTGAGGTTTGATCCATGTAACCCATGCAAAGACGCTCAGGAAAGGAGCAATGTATCCCGGAAAGAAATACCAAATGAAGGAGCCGCCCATGACGTATAAGAACAATCTATATTTGCCAATTGTCCATCCTGCAACCTTTCTCGGATCCGGTGCGCTGTGGTCGTGTAAAGCAGTAAACAAACTGGAATTGATGAGCGTGGACGGCCAGATCAGAGCTGCAGGGGTCACCAGGAACCGGTGAAAGAAACCTGCAAACCCAAATCCAAGCATTTGGGTCGAGATGCACATGAATATTTCGAAAGCCCATCCAAAACGCTCTCCGTAGAAGGCCCGTTGTGCAAGAAGAACATCAGTAGCATATGCGGCGCCACCCGCAAACGTTGCATTTGCCATTATGACGATGAGCGCATGTTCCTTCTTGCCGAAAGGACCGGGATTGAGATTGCATGGTATGCCGAAGAACTTGAACTCCACAGCAGGGACCCATTTTGCCCACGCGCATCCGACGGGGTAAGAAACAACTTGCGCAACATACGATGGGATGATAATGTACGGCTGGCGCATTGAGAATAGCATGTTCAAGGCAGATCCAATGGTAGCGAACAATAGACCGATAACCCAGGCGCGGATTGTATTCGAGTGACCGCCTTCATCGTAGTTCGGAACGGCTGCTCGAACCTCTGGATAGGGGGAGTTCTCTAGCAACTCGTCGGCAACTTGGACCTGTGCACCCTTGTCTGAGGTGTGCAGGGCTTCGTCGATCTCTTCAAAAATGTCATCCGGGAGATTGGGATCCCACGCATGTTGCTTTTTGAGGTTCTTGAGGTGGACTTCAGGAGCTGCTTCATTAGCAAGACTCGTGGTCACGGCCACCGATGGTTCCGTAGACTTTTCCTCCATAGCGGGAGCTGGTCGCAATTGCCAGCCGCTGGCAGCCTGGGTTAAGTCAAAGGAAGTAATTTCAAGAAGAACAGGTAAGACGGAAAACCAAGGTCAACCTGCTGAGCAGGGAAATCCGAGGACGGTGTTGGCAGTATATAACACTGCGCACAATAGCGCTTTTTTCGCCATGAAAGGTCCAGCCGCCGGATCTCCGACCCTTATCAAAGCTCTCGTGGGAACCTAGGAATAGTATTACTAGCTCGGACTCCCTTTGCCAGGGTATTCACAGCGTCGCTACCATATCCGAGCCCTTCATTCGCTTCTACGTTGCTTGATTGGACATGTGTAGATGTAACGTACACGAACGAAGTGGGCGACTAGATAAGTTGGATCATGGATGGCCAGATCTTGTGGGCGTAGAGCTGGTCACACACTGTCTTCCAGTACCACAGTTTTTCGAATTGGCCGAGGCGCTCGTCTCTGGTAATTACAGGTTCGTTCGCGTCTTGCCGCTTGTCTCTTCCTAAAAAGGGTGTTATCACTGATGTAGAAACGATCAGACAGTGGAGACGGGAGAGGCAAACCAGTGGACAGTCGTGGAACAACACTCCAAGATGATAACGCTAGTTCTCCCGCATCATCGTCGCAAAACACCCACGGTCCAATGGCGATCCGGAAATGTCCTGGGGATGGAATATCCCACATGCCATACTTTCGAGTCCTCAGTTTGGGAGTAAATAGTTCGTAGGGTATGCTGTGTGGAACAGGGTGCTACCGGGCGAGGATAAGTATATCGAGCAGAATTCGATAGCACTGTAATGAGTACTATCCAGTTACTATTATTACTCTTCATTTCTTGGGATATGTGATCATGGCCGCCGAGTATGTGACGGACATATCCGTGATCATCGTTCTGTAGCCACTTCGATAACGGCGAATAGCGACCTAAGCACCTATTCGTAAATCCTTCGCTTCGCCCCAAGCACTTCGCGTCCCGCACCATGCGCCCACCTTCTCAATTGGACGTTATGCGGGGTACAAACGACCTTGATTCTCGTGGATTGTAGTAAATTCCTTTGGATAGCTATCAACGTGTGGGTGACCTCGGCCCTTGCTGTCCAGGAGGTTGACGATAATGATAATGTGGGGTAATAACGATATGAAGCCCGAAGGAAGGTTATCAAAACGAGTTGCCTAAAACGGCCAAGCTTCGGATCTTAGGCTCACGCCCATCTTTGGAGGCGCGAGACAGATCCAATAACACGGTTGCTATTGTCTCGAGTAGGGAGAAGCCAAATAAGGCTTGTCACTGATAAGCCGTCCGACGGCGACTACTCCGTGCTCCGTATTTAGTCTCAATACTGGTGGATGTTCACTCTATCTTCGCTCGTCGGTTCTGTCGCTCCGAAGGAACAGGAACACTTTGTGGCGCCAGGCGCGCAAGCCTCCCTGGTCATGATTGTAACCTCAATATCAGCGGGAAAAGAACGCCAACTTGGACACATCAGACTCAAATGGTTCTAGAATGTCCTGCGAGAGGCAACCCTGATACCAACAAGATCAAACCCAGTATTAATAAAGCAATGCCAGCTGTTGCGTCGCCCACTGAGCTCTTTCAGGCTTGTCAGACGAAAAGTTCTACCTCGAGGACGTAGTATCGATCATTGGTAACAGTAGCTGGTGAACCGTCCAAATTATCTGACCATCCACTGGAAAGAGATACAGATACCCCAAATCCTCGATATACACATAGTGCTGGGGCGAGCTGTAAGAATATCGGCGAGTATTAGTTCTGGGGCTTGGGCTACGTACGGACTTGCATGCGCGAGCGCCACAATTCAGGATCGGTTGCGGTCATTTTCAGCAATTGTGTATTCCCATGCAAGTGCCTCGTGACCAAATTGTGGCAACGCCTAATTAGAAACACAGAATGTAACCCTGCAGCTTGGGCTATTTGCCCTGCTTCCAAGGGACTTCCGAGGTTCTAGAAGCCTGCCAGGTCTGCTAGTCATAGATACAACTATTACTCCATGCTTAAATCTATCCGGATAGCCTCTCCCGGAAACACTGGATGCCATGCCGATGGTGCTAATAAGTGTTAATCTAAGGCAGAGCAGGGCCAACTTAGATTGGTTACTTTCCAATCTTCCCCAGCTACCGAATCAGGACTATTCTAGCTCTCATATCATGTTAGGTCGCCCACCTCAACCTCGCACAGACCTTTCAATTCCGGATTTCACGAGAAGTTCGCGAAAAGACGCGCCATAGTATAGAGAGGCGAGACTAAAGTGTCTTCATTTTCTCCGGTCAAAACATAGTAGACCAATAATAACTAGTGAAAGTAAGGGAATAGTCCCTGCATTATTCTAGCTGCCCATTTCTTACGCTATCGGAGAGCGACTTTGTGAATGCTACGCCCGTCCTCTGATGCCGACTAAATCCAAGGAATGCGTTTAGTCATTGGAAATTTTCGGGTAAGGTATATTTTCGGGGGCCCATATCGATATCATGGGCAGTTAATATAGGGAAGCAAGATATAGCTTAGCTCTAGATATGGTATCGGAAGTTATGGCCATTGAGTCATCGTATCACCTGAAGCCAAGGCATCAATCCTCATATCTTTGACTTATATTATCAAAAGCTTTATAGTACGTTTGTAGCCGATGACCATATGGGCCCGCATAGTTCTGTGGGAAGAAACAGACGATCATTGCCAAGTGCCCACTCAAAATCAGAAAGAAACTGGTCGTCTAAATAAAAGTTTTCCTGGTTTTCTGGAGGGACACCTGCGTTCTCTTGGCCAGCGATTTCGGTGCTCCCGTGGCTATTATGGTTACCTGCTTTGCTAAATGTTAGCTACCTTGAGTTATTGATCCAGTGGTAAGTCTTACTATCTGCCGATTCCTGCGGTGGTAAAAGTGGTCTATGTTGCGTATCGAATTCGTCACGCCACCACCAGAACACATCAAGCGTAACACTCATGCTTAGACGACTTCTAATTCGCAAACCTGGATATTCATGCCCCTCCGATGTTCTGAAGGCTTTCGAACTATTCCATAGTTGATTCATGATTGACACGAATTTCGATGCACTTTCATTTCCGCCAGCGGAGATCTGTTTCATTATGTTGATTCCAAGGAAAAATGCCGATTTCGCTCTTTCGGTATCCAGGTTTCTAGGCGCAGACGACTTCAATATCTTCAATAGTGAGCATGCTGCGATACCTACTGCCGAGAAGAGATAGAGCGGACTAGCAGCCAGAAGTCCTGGTCTGCTCCCTAGGCCTCCTATCCTCTCTATAACAGTGCATGAGGTTGCGACTAGCTTAGCAATACAATCGTCAGAAGGATTAGTCTTGAATAGATAGAATGACTGGGTGTGGAGCCGGCATATCGATATATGCAATCTATCCGACTCTGAATATTATTAGCTTAAGTAGATATTTCTACACGTGTTCACATACCAGACGACAACTGCAACTCTAGCTCCTTGACCTGGCTATCGAATATTCGCAAAATAATATCTAAGGCACGCTCCTGATCTGGAGACAAAGCCCGTACACCGTTTTCGAGAACAGCATTACAGCATCGTACGATTATTTCTTGGCACCTGAGCTCGAGTGCTAACGACGGCGATATACGTTGAAACAGCACATGGCTTTGAATCGGTTCGTGTGTCAGGTCTGAGAGAGACCGAGGAGATTGACCTTTCGAGAGACAAGTACTACCTTCGATTAGCTAGTTACTCTCTATTCGAGCCTGAGACTCACCGTTGATACACTATCACACACTGCGCCCAGACCTCCGATCGCTTGGCCATATCGGCCTCGGACGGAGCAGGAATTCTGACTTTCGAGAATTCGTGACTTGACATGGGGATATGAAGGCCATTCTGCATAGCGAGATGCAGCAGCATGCCGCTTAATGGGAAAGTAGGATCTATCGCATCGTTATCCCTCGGGAAAGGCCAGTACAATAGAATAAGCAGGCCTTTGATAGTATATATTGGCGATGATGTGGAAATCAGAGAAAGGAGTGCCATTTCCACAACACTGCGTGATATAGCGTTAAGCAAAGTAGGGTTCTTGGAATAACTTCGACTAGCCGCTCTTACGATCGACCAGAATAGGAACGGTGACTTGGAGTAGTATGTATTCGGGCTTGTCGTGGGGTCGAGGATCGGCAGGCAATTCGCGTAGTCCCGAAAGAATCTGCTGGTGTCAATCGAATGGGCCATTTGACAGCACAGACGTTTCAGTCTCACAATTTAAATATGTCGTCGATCTCGTCACCTGTCACCTTTACACCATCCAGAGTCCTGGGGATTGCTCTATCAGTTCCACGGTTTCCAGATGCACTGTCGAGCGATGGCGGGATTGACGGAGGAAATAGAGCAGGCTGCACAATAGCTGGTTGAGCATATCCCAATGATACTTGTGACGAAGACTGGTTTTCTCCACTGCCCATATCGTTGTCCATTTGAGCTGCGGCTGTTAATATTGCCATAGGCGAAGAAGTGTTGCTGTGCGTCTCCGAAGTTCTCAGCTTACGTCGAAGCTCATCTGTCTCCTGTTCAAGTTCTGAAAGCCGTCTTGCCAATTATCAGTTCTGATTGTGTTAGCATTCGTGTTATATACTTACTTTCTTTTGTGCTCTCTCTTGAAGGGGTCGGAAATGATACACCGTGCCTTGACTTTCTGACAACGTGAACATGGCTGGCCCGAATTCAGAAATGCATCGCATTTTGCCTGCTCATAAGTGTCAGTTTCTTTTTATCTCTCAATATCCAATATTCTCAATAAAGCTCTAGCTACGCACCTTCTGCTGTCTACACTCGGTGCAGGCTTTTTTCCCTCGTTTCGAGGGCATTTTATCGTCGTATTTATCCCAGCTCTACGCAGGGATGAAGGAAAGTCATCTGGAATCAAAGACAACGAGTACTATATTATCCTCAGTGCATCTTCACCCTCTCGACCGAGGTTGTTCTAGGGATTTGCTCTCGATGAGTATCCTTGAGAGCGCCCCCGACAGGATAACGTTCCCGGGGATCAGGCTAGACGGAGTTAAAAGATATCTTAAATCCGTCATGGTGCGCTTATGTAATGGGCAAGCTTTTGTCAGTAACTACTCCTAGTAAACTATAGTTAGCTGCAAGGATCTTACGAACAGAATGCAAGAATGATGTAGTTTCGGGACTCTTACATTATGAGGATATGTCAAGAAATAATATCTGTCATGTCTTTGTTCTTTCTGGTCATTGAAATGGAAAATATAGCCAAGGATAGAATTGAAATTTAATTTCACTTTTTATATATTCTATATCTTGATGGAGACATCGGTCTAGATTAGGGGTTACGGTCGGGCTCTACGTCTAGTCAATAGCTACACATGCAGTACACCACAGGTGAATGGTTTGTAAGACTATCAACTTAGATATACGGCCGCAAAGCGATCATCTTTTGTGTACTTTAATTCATACGTGATGCAATAGTACTCTTTGGTGCTTAACAAAGAAGCCCGATTAGAGCCCCTTGTGGAAAGGCAACAAGAAAGTATTAGAGGAAGTTGTACTATTCTCGATGGCCTGAAGTTCATGAGATAATGTGTGGGCACACCCGATTCAAAAGAACTCGTAGGACTAAAGAGAAGTTTTTCGTTGCTTTCAGGTGAGCTGTAATTGTGCTTTCTCGAGCATGCACCTTGGGCACATATATTAAAGAAACTAATTTGGGCAATATTCTTCAGTGTTACGCAAATAGATGATCTTAAGTTGAGCCCGAGGTATGCGGAAAGGTACGTAGGATGCATAAGAGGATTGGCATAATAACCCGATCATGGGCGGGATTTTAGTCGATGTTTTCGTGTCATTCAGTCTCCGCAATTTTTGACATGTTCAATTTTATCCGCAGCACTCTTTATTGTACCGAAATCTTAGTGAGGAACGTATTTATCATCTATAATCCAGACTTACCTGCATCTAAGCCGCCATACTTCCTTTCGGCACTTGGCCACCAAAAATCTTTGACTCGGCACTTTGTGCCTCCCTGGAATCATCCTTTGTAACATAGACAGAACCAGGCTCCATTACCGATGGGAGACCAAGTTCTTCATTCCTATCGGCTATAGAGCGGACCTGGGCGGATACGGAACCTGGTCCAGGCGGTACATTAAATGCGCGACCCTATAAGCGTTCAGAGTAGATGTAGTTAGCTTAAGTGAACTACATGCAGTTTCTGTGATCTGAACATACCTCTGTAGATTGGATCTCTCGCGCATCCTCTTGTGTAATATGGCTCTGCGGTTTTCGCGATACTTCATCAAATTTGGTATCGAAGTTCATCTGCCGAGAAGCCAAGCTATGGGCAGTAGCTGAGAGATGTTAGGACGTTGAACTCGCGCATATCTATACGAAGACAGCAGACGATAGGATTACCTGCTGGCCCGCCTTTGACAGGCCCGGAGCCTGCAAGTTCACTTTCGGCTTGGGCGATTACGGAAACATCTTCCGGGGTTATACGCTGACCTGCTGCTGCCGCACGCTTAAGATCGCCTACTGATGGCAGTTCGTAAGCATTCATATTATAAAAGATTAGTTTTGAGTATATTACGATTTATTAACAGCATCCTTCGGGCCTTATATTCATAGAGTCCGTTAATGCGATGATATCAACATGGAATAATGGCCCACTTCTGCAACCTCGCCACATAACTCGTGGCTGTTTCTCGACAAATCCACTGTCTCATATTGCAGATAGAATCTGCTAGATAAGAGTGCTCCACGAATTAAACCACCTATATTCTCTCTCCTGTGACATCATTAACCAATCGAAGAGCGGAAATTATACGTCACTAATACCAAGAACTACGCTTGTTACTGGTATCAAATATTTAGCTCCAGGGGGTCCTTGGAAATACACCTAGTTTGTACTTGGAGATAAGAGTTAAAACTTCCATGCTGATGTATATCAAACGAGCCAAGAAGTTAACTTCTCCGGCATACGTACCTGGCGGGAGTCCTTTGATGCCTTTGGCTATCACTTTTCACTTCAAACGCCTTTGCTGCTTTTATTCACTGAGTAGAGCTAAGTGCATATTCACCAGAGTTACCGGACGAATATCAATATCCTAGAGTATATTGGTTAGAGCCTCCTTTCGGGTACCACCGATTGCGTACATTATACTAGCCTAGGTTTCTATAAATAACTTATACAGAGTGTGTGTAGTATTTGAGGGAGCGATTCATCGTTCCTCTATAGTTCTCATCAGAAGGAGTATCTGGAGTCTTGCTAGATAGAGATACTCATGCGAATTGAATTCTGCGTTCCTACGGCTAGATACGCTATCTGTGGGGACTAGAACTGAGAACCTAGAATTCACACCATATGCTTGATCAATAAATATTGATTCGTAGTAAATTAAAATCTGTTCCTAGAGATAGATTCTGTATTTGCAGATGCCTGTAACCGGTGGACGATATAATAAGCAGAATCCTATTAGCTTGAACAGTAACTTAAGTTAGTCTGTCATTTTACTGTATTATAACATTATAACGTTATAAAGAGATTGATATTATGCGGGAGAAGGAGGCTTTCAAAAATTATACTTGTAAGATATGGCAGCTATAATATTGAACGCACGAAAGATTCGTGCAACACATGGCATTAATAGAATAACTTTTCATCTTGTCTATTTTATGTAACAAGTTTTCAAGCTGAAGCAGTGATATAGATCTAACCAAGGGGATAATATTGACTGGAAACTCATCTAAACTACTCAAATGAGTGATATGATTACATATCGGTGCCGAATAAGTATACAAACGTTGCCTAGAGAAGTAGCATAACAAGATATGCACTAGTCATATTACATCATGTATGGCGCTATATAAGTATATCTCAAATACCCGACTGTACTTTTTCCTCTTATGCTTAGTTCTCTCATAGATAGCTACTTTTAGAAATCAATTTAGTTTCTTTGGCTTATCAATTACTTTAAAATATCATATTTGCTAAGTATATAGATTTCCTATTGTTTCTGGAATATCCAAATGTTATTCCAAGACCGCGCACTGTGTACTATCACACTTGCATCTAGCACTGCATCGAAACAATACAGTCTATAAGGAATCTGTTATCAGTAGTGTCGGAGGAGGTGTTCCAAAACTTGTGCTGAATTGATTCAATGATTGCGGAGGGTAGAAAAGCCAGGCAAGAAGATTAATGGCGACTCTTCAGGACTAATGGAAGCGCTAGGACAAGCTGAATAAGTGATGTCATTAAGATGTAGGTTTCCGAAGTTCGTAGCTGTCTCTGATTCTTTTGCTTCTTTAAGTATTTTGTTAATTCCATCGATTTGGAACTATCAAGCAAGCAAGAACAACGCAAGGAAAATGATGCCTGCATATGAATGCGAAAATGCTGTGTCGGACGCAGAGGATGGATTCCTCTCGCACCTTCTTCCTGATACAGCCATCTTTGACTACAATCCGCAATGTAGTCTGGACAGTCTCTTACCTCCCATATCACCGTACGACCGTTTCGTTGTCATTAAAGCTTTTCCGTCGAGAGTTATTGATGAACTTGACGAACAGCTGCCCGGCCGTCTGGATTACTGTTCTCAACTTCAAATTCTCATTTTGAAAATGCCCAGCCAGCCACATGAGGAAGCCGCAGGCAAGTTTGAAGCAGTACTTTCCACCATGGCCTCCCAAATGGGGGTCCTCCGTCGACTATACTATCTAGGGGCTACCCGTGTCGATACTGAAGATCGCAAAAAACAAGCGGATCGCGCATGGATGCCAGTATGCCAGGGCGGAAAGTTTCCAACGGTGGCTTTGGAAGTCGTTTACTCGGAGACAGCCGCAAAGCTGGAGAAGGATATCAGTTGGTGGCTAAATGGATCAGGAGGACGCGCCAGAATGGGCATCACAATTGATATCAAACGAGGTTCCAAAAACATCGAAATCAAATCTTGGGTTACAGAACCAGTTCCGCAACATATATACATCACTATGCACCAACGCAAAGTGGTCGATAGGCGTTGCAATGCTCAGTCAGCGCCTCGAATTGCGCAAAGGATTCTGATCCAAAAAGGGGGAAACGGCCTAGGACCAACTATCACGGGAGATGATTTAATCATCCCATTTGAATCTTTGTTATTGACCAAACCAGGGCCAGGAGAGAGTGATTTCGTTTTACTCGAGATATCTTACTCCACGATGTTGCTGAGCTTATTTGGGCTGCAATTGAGAACGAAGAAGCAAAGAAATGAACGAACTAGAGGTTCCTTGCAGGGACGCAAGTGACGATTTGGGTACAGGCAACTACATGCAGGGCAATGCAGCGCACATAACTACATATACATTAGCACCATACACTCATAACGATGAAAAAGTATCTATGTACAAACCGTTGTGGTATCTATCATCATGCATGCGTGGAAAGTTGTCACAATTATAATACCTTTACTCATCGCCTGCAATATTACGTTTACAACGTAAGTCCGGGCAGTTAACAGATTGTCTTATGTGAGCATGTATGGATCCCGATCGACGTCATATTTTGCGTTTTCCATGTTGCAGTCACGGATTGTTTCCCGCCCGAATGCTCTGTTTTGAATCTTAAAGCGAACTCGGGCGGTCTCTTCACGTACCCATGGCAAGGAAGTCTGTTCAGTCCAATCCCTTAGTTGATTTTCAATGTGAGCTGTGAATGCCTGAAGTAAGGCGATTGATTTTGCCATTCCACGGCGTGGGCGAATGTAGAGATGAATAAGCGTAACGCCCGTAGTGTTCGGTGAAAGGAAAAGAGCACCCGACAAATCCAACTTGAAGTGATGAAACATCAGATCTAGCGTAGTAGGCCCCCTGGCGAACTTCATAAGCATGCAATCTCTAGCTACGTTTGTCGAAAATAGTACATTTCGTATATATTACCCGCGAGTTCTCTCCTTCTGGTGTCTTTATATCCTCACGAACACGTATGAAGTCCATGTAAGAACAACCTACCTGTTTGAGACCTGTGGGATACGATGATTCGACAAAGGATACCTCAAAGGGACAATAAACGGCGATAAATAGCTGCCACTTCAGACTACATTGGCCTCAGGAAGCTGAGAATAGTTCGATGCTATGACATATCAAAACATAGGCTTTTATGAATGAGAAAGCGATTTCCAAGTCGGAATAAGCGGGGCTCTATCCAGAGATACAATTTTGCACCCTCGGTCGTCCATCAAGGGATTCTGGTGATAGAATACTTGTAGCGCCCCACCGCACGGGCCTCCCAGGTACCTAGGTGCGTACCTAGTGCGATGTATCGACGTGAACCGGAGCACATTCTAGAACATCAATGACTAGCCGTACTTTCAGCACATAGATGGGCTCTAGCATGGCTTTGGGAGATGTAGCATGATTTGGAATCATTATCTGCATAGATAAAGCTTCCCGCAGATCCCGACAGCTTGGTTTTCCCCTAGACAAAGGGTTTGTATCATCTTCGACGGGCCATTCTACTTACTTGCGCCAGTCCGCTTCTCTCCAAGCCCGGTAGCCCAGAGCAGAAATCCACCAGCAAGGGGGAACCCCTCCAGTCACACGCGCCAGGTAGTATTAGTGCACCTAGTTAATCATAATATGGTGTTCTCCGGACAAGTTTCAAGCGATTCCAGAGGTTGCTCTCTCGATAAGGAGCCATGGCCGTTATGCCAATTGCTTATTTCGAGGATTCGCCATCCGCCAGGGCGAATAACCGTACATGGCTTCTGGTCGAAGGCTTTGGCAGGTTGCATCATCGAGACAATGACAGGGATATGATTTGGAATCCGGTAGCGCACATAATGCGCAACTAGACTCGAATACAGCATATTACCTGTCAGCAACCCGATGGCTAACGCGGGGTTGACAATAGGTCATCCCTCGAAGGGGCGGTCGGCATATCGGTGCGTCTACTCCCCACTGGACAATGACAAATCATACGACTTTTAAGCTAGGATGCCCCATCTTGTAGGTTAATCTTGAACCCCATCCAGTGGAGATGATAATGTCGGGCTGTGGAATCATAGTAGTAATGAATCGCATCTGCGAGACAAGTCAGCATGGTCTGCCTCTGTTATCCCGCAGACAGAACATCCGCGCCTGACCAGGCCAGAGGTTTAAATACCTGCACAACCATCAACCAAGGTCCTCAAAATCAAGGACCTTGAACGTACAACACCGGAGACCCTACGAGCCCACAAATCGCCACCATGCCTCTTACTGGCCACTGCCTCTGTAAAGCTGTCACCTACTCGGTTGACGTCGAAAAGCCACTCATCGTGGGTTACGATCACTGCGATGATTGTCAGCGTCAGAGCGGTTCCACCTACTGTATGTACATAGAATCTGCATACTCTTCAGAAGAAGATGAACTGACTTCAGAACTTAGCGCTCGTCGCTGTGGTTCCTAAGGACAAGCTCACCGTGAAGGGCCCTACTAAGAGCTGGGCTGGCCTAGGGAGCTCAGGGAAGGCTGTGCACCGCGTCTTTTGTTCCGAATGTGGCTCACCAATCGCCCATGATCCGGATGCTGCTCCTGAGATCATAGCCATCAAGGCTGGTACCTTGGACACGGAGATTAAGAAGACTTTGCAACCAGTAAGTGCTGCTGAGAGGGAGGAAGCTCCGTGTTACTAAGACAGTTCTACAGGACACCGAAATATGGACTGTTAGCAAATTGCCTTTCTGCAAGGAGAGCTTGGCACATCCATTCGAACACATGCCACAATAATCGCATCAAAGATTGTCTGTACGAAGTTGCAATACAAATATGATCCCTTGTTCTGTATATGATGGACTACTCTCCGGACGATTTGCATATCTGCTGTCATCCCGCGCACTCTAGAATGAAAGCCTTTGCCTCAAGCAACTATTACTATAGAGATATATAACTACTTTCCGTATTTCTTTTAGAGTTTTTCAGATCGTGTCCATCAATTTCTTTCTTTTCATTTGATGGATCAGCTTTTGTATCTGGCATATGATGCGGCCTCTGTCTTTGAATAATGCTGGGCTATCAAGACAGACAACGTCAATGGTCTTGTCGTATGCTATCGACGCCAAGGGAGAGGAACCAGGATAGGCTTGATTCGAACTAGATAGTAGAGAAACATTCGTGTAAATTCCAAAGTATATAATCTCCTAAGTAGTATTCAGTGCGCACAGAAAATGCTATACAACGTCTCTCACCGGACACGTTCTCATTGGAAGTCTGGATATTTTCGCATTGAGTATTTATCGGAGTACAAATGACACTCTATATTAGCTCTACAACATTTAGACCTAGCTGCATGAGTGTGCGTATGTAATGGTGAGCTTCATGACATATAGAGATATACTATAAGAAGCCAATTGCACAATGATGGAAGATTCTTTATATAGATTATTATAACAATTAGGACACATCAAAAAGACAATATTTTATGCGTTCAACACGTCGACCGTCAGTCATGGTTCATTTTTTATACATTGAGTGGCAGAAGTGATCGAGCACAACATCGGGGTCGCGAAAGGAGGCCCATTTTTATAATCTTTTTTTTTTAGATGACCTGTCCCTTGTTCTGCTTCCGGTCGACGTTGTAGTTCTTCCACATACCGATTGCCGGAATAGCAAGAGCGAGGACAGCCGTGGCAGAGATGGCTCCATACTTTTGGCTGTATCCCCACGCATAGTTGATGGCTTCCCGGATCGGCGTGCCCGGAGGGTATTTGAACGCAGTCAGATAACCACCAACATAGATTGTCTCCATGAGATCCTTGTCTCCTGGAGGCAACTTTTCCAGTAACGCTTTGGGGAAGGTTCCACCGTAGATGGCCGCAGAGACCGCATAACCGATAGCACCACCAACGCTATTGCACAGACCGAGAATGGAAAGCATCATCGGCACTCCATCACGGTCAGCAGCCGCCATGACTGCGATTTGTTGACTGACGACAAGCATGCCACCGGAGCAAGCGATAAAGATCTGGCACATAATGACATAACCGATATCTCCGTCCTGTCCACGGAAGTGGATCATGAGACCGGCACCCAGGATCATAAGCGGAAGGGCAAAGCAGAGTGCTGCGTACTTGAAATGCCTGGTATAGCGGATGTACAAACCGAAGATTGGCGAGAAGAAGCAAGATCCCACGTTGTATATTTGCGTCATGTATCCAGCATCGGAGACGTTCAAATTGTATACGACGATGCAGAAATTGAAGAAGTACTGATCCCACGAGTAGAAGCTGAAATACAGAATCGCGGCTAAGCAGCTTGCTCCTAGGACGGTGCGCTTCTTGAAGAGCTCCCACCGAACAAAGTGGGTCCGGGCGAAGAATTTCTCCCAGATAGCGAAGACGGGGAACAAGCAGATTCCGATGACGACCATGGCAATAAAGGTAGCGCTACTGTACGGGGCCTTTCCGTAGGTTTGCAAACTGAAGGGCAAGAGGAAGAGCACGAACGCGGCCATGAGCAAGAAAGCACCGACAACTAGAATCAAGTTAGCATCTTTCCCCATCTTTTCTTCATTTTTGTCAAACGAAGACTTCACGGATCTCAGAACTTACTGTCGAACTCATGGATATAATGGACCAGTGACTGCAGAGCGGTCCGGCCACTGTCTTCCTTTTTGAACAGGCCCATCTTCTCAGCTTTGAGCTGGTAGTACTTAAAGACGATCGCCAGCGGAGCAAAGACAACCGGCATAATCAGGCAGAAGGCACCGATTGCCCAACGCCAAGTTGTCATGTCGAGGAACGATTGTCCTGCCAGTGGTCCAGTAAACGCGGTACAGATGAAGGGGGTGGTGGAGAAAGCGAAGGCGAATGCACGGTTCCGAAGTCCGGTTGTGTCGGCGATGAAGATGTCGAGGATCAGGTAGATCGCATCGTAGCCAATCCAGTAGAACACGTAACCTGCAGCGTAGGCATTGGGACCATTGCTCGCAGCAACAATCACCATTCCCAGAACGTAGACCCCAACAAAGAAGAGGAAACTCTCGGTACGGCCCCAGATATTCAATGACTTTGCGATCGGCAACTTCAATACGCCACCAATGATAGTGCCCAAAATGTTGGCCGTGCTGATCTGAGGGGCCGACTGGAAGTTCGCGTAGGCATTATTGTATACGGTGGTGAAGATTGATTGTTGGAGAGCGAGCATAAAGTAGCAGACCCAGATCCTAACGTTATGTCAGAAGCTGCTCCTGTCCATCGGTGCCAGCTCGCGCGCATCCTTCCTAATAAACCGGACTCACCATGCATATGCTCCATATACAACCTTCTTGGGCCAGACTAGAGCAGCCGCCTCGGCCTTTTTCACACCCAACTGGGCATCTCTCGTTATCTGATCGGGATGCTTCTCAATCTCACGAGCCTCACGGTCCTCCAGACTCAATGTCTCCGAGTCGCTTGCGGAATGGTCCTGCACGTGAGCATCATCCTTGGGCTGCTGCTGGGCATCGGTTTCCGAAACGGCGGCCGCGAGATGGTGGTCATGACGACCTTTGACCAGATCGAAGACACCCATCGCGGAAAGGGTGAGCTGAAGAGCAACAGGTGAAGGAAAAGTATTGTCAGCGTAGAGGCTGGAGATCAACCGGAGCCCGGCGACGGCAAGTATACCTTATATGTCCGGATGCTGCAGGGTCAGGAAGCGCCATGCCATGCTTTGCGGGCCGACGAAAGGAGAGAATTTTCGACACTAGAAGTCAGAGCCATTCATAGAGAGTTCACACTTGAAGGAAACGTGAACGTTGGGTGCTACCGTGGATCCGCCTGGGGGTCTCGCTGCCAGTCAAGGCGCTGCGAACGGGATCCGGCGCAGTCTAGCGTGTCTTGGATGGCCGGAGATAACCTTGCGGCGGATCTGATAAGCGGCCTGAGTGCGCCGAACGAGCATGGGCAGCCCACCGAGGTCACTGAACCGTCCGCCCGAAGCCACGGCTGCGCTGGTTGGTCACTGATTATCACGCGTCCATCTGATAATTTCTTTTCGATTTGCCCTCTGTGCGCCTGCCCCGCTCGCGCCTGCCTGCCAGGTCGTTCTTTCTTGCCCGTCGTGGCTTCCTCATAGGTCTGCTGCGCTCTCGACCCTCTCCCTCGTCGCTTCCTTTTCCAACCGGAGTGGACACGCCCGGATCAAGATTACCCGATCCATCAATCACGCCCGATGCTAGTTATCTGATAATCTCTTGATCTTTTTCTCTTCGTATTTTTCCCATCAGCAAAACACATGGCAAGACTACGGCAAGAAGCTAAGAATCCACTGTGACAGCTGGTGTAGCCTGTCATCATCGTCAACGTTCCACAATTGAAGTCACCAACGGCCATCTCTACCCTTAAGACGACTCCAGACCCTGTGCGATCATAGCGTTCTTGGTCAACGAAACCGAACACAGACCATCTTGATCAGGGTTGACTGCACGATGCGTGGCGTTTAATAGCTAGGATCCGGTCAGTGGCGTGGCGTCCCCGATACTTAGAGTACAGCTACCTTACGGAAAGAAGTAAAGGGACAAGAAAAAGTAAAAAGATGAATCCAAACTAAACTCTACTACTTTCCGTGATTCGGAATCAATCGCACAGGAAGAGAGGTCGAGAGAGACCCTTCGTGGCCTCTCAAACAATGGAAATCGCAGATAAAGAATTGCGCCCTCCATTCTCAGTTGAAACTATTATTTTGTCAAGAGACCATGAGAAGGAATGTAGACTTTGACATCGACATAGGCCCTCGCGAAAAAATACTGGGATCTAGAATTTGGATCAATGCTTTTGGTAGCTAGCCCACTCATCCGATTCCGGCTGGTCGGGCATGATTCCATGGATACCTTGACACGATGGGCTGAAAATATTATTCCACTGTCATTGGGACCGTCTATTGTTCTACAATAAGCCATTTTGCCACGAAAGGCGGACTGGATCTAGAACGTGGGCAGAGATCCTGGGTACAGATCTTCCCATGAAGAAAAGGCTTCCGTACCACAGCCTGTACAAATAATGGCTGCATGGACCGTCGGGTAGAGGCAAGGCAATTTCGTCGCGTGAGGTTGGGAGAATTCTAAGAGCTTCTAAATCTAAGTACTTAGTAGCACTCGCCGCTCCTGGCGCCCTTGCCGGCTAGACTATGAACAAGCAATAATAATAGGCGAAACAGCCCCGAAATCGCACCCTTTTAGCAGGGGAAAAGAGATCGTGGAACATCTCCACATATTATTTTCTCCTGACGGCAATGTCTCTTCTCGTAATGAAAACGTCTCTCGAGCAATTACTGTTACTATCCCAAATGTCACCCGCTATTCGAAGACCCGACAGTACCATTTGTAGTTCTTGGGACTGCTCCACGTTATCCTGCTCCAAGAAGGTATTGTTGTTGCAGTCAAGACACGGAACGAAGCTGCTTATAGAGGGCACTTTCGCGACCAGCAGTATCCAGGAAGAAACTCTCTAACCCAATCAATCTGAGGTCCCACAAAGTGGGTAGTATTGAACATCGATCATGTTATGAAAAAAGCGTCTCGCAGGGTCACCTGTGTCGGCTGTTGCCGACAACATCGAAAACAAACTTGTACGCTCCCTTCTACTTTATGTGTGTAGCCATTGACGCTTTTTCCGGGTAATCTTCAAATTGTAATGAGATATCAGCAGTTGCAGATACCCTGTTGATTCAAAACTCTCGAATGAGATACTTCTGTGGTTTGAGAATCATTTGTGTCCTCCGTACATAGACGATGGCTCTATCCTAGATGCAGTGGGGAGAAAGGCTCGGGGCAGATGATCTACACACCTAGCATACCGCTGCAACGTTCCGTAGCCCGTCTGTGATGGCACCAGCCTGCTGCAGACATCCCGCGCTGGGGGTTCTGAAACATTCATCAAATTCAAGTACGAAGGAAAGAAAAACAGAGAACCAGTCGGGTCCGTAGCAACATCCCCCGGCTTTTCCAGAACACGTCATTGTTATTTTCATCCCTTGGCGAAACATCCGTTCGCCTTTCAAGTCTCGATGTGTTACAACGAAATAGTCTACTTAGCCGCTAGAGGCAATGCGGAGTCCATCTTGACTTGAATCCCCCTTGTAAGCGTGTCCTTCATGTCGTCTTTATTCTTTTCAGATCTAGAAAAACACCGTGGCCACTTATTCAGTAGTACCTACCATGTATATATTAACTTTTCACGGACTGCAGTTAGCTCACCGTGAACTTTCTTGCTACAGCTTATACACGGAATCTGCTGTGCAGTCTTCCTCCATCTGGATGCAACGCCAATTAAGTGGACTCCAAGTAATGAACATTGCGAGCCATCATTCAAGGCATACAGATAGGCGGCGTGGTCCCACGAGAGCATTGACTGCCCCCGTAATATCTTATTCAATTTGCATCGTATCGAGGTTCGGCAAAAAGTGCCCGAGTTAGTTCGTAGTTACGGATTTATAACGAAAGACCGCTAAAGGTGGTAATTCTTCCTCTCCGAACGAACCAATTTATCTTTGCTTGCGTTTTTTTATAACGGCTTCCTTGGTTTCAGCGAATCCCGTTGGTACAAAAAAAAAACATGTGTGTGTGACCTAGTTATGAGACAATTGTTTCACAGCTCAACAAAGTATGACGGGAAA
Source organism: Paecilomyces formosus (assembly GCA_029606185.1). NCBI lineage: Eukaryota > Fungi > Ascomycota > Eurotiomycetes > Eurotiales > Thermoascaceae > Paecilomyces > Paecilomyces formosus. The sequence goes on from JAPVCB010000038.1 coordinate 92,242, forward strand.
CAATTTTCACCACATGATGCTTACGATATAGCAAGGATACACTAGTTACCTGGTCGAATAATTGTTTTCTTTTCAGGATATAGATCTGAGGCTCAGGGTAGTTTGTGGGAAAGACACCGTCCGTGGAGTCATATCGGCGCGAGAATTTGACAGTATAAAGAAAGTTGAGCACACGACTGAATTCTAATCTCCCGTCTAGCAAGATTATACCTCACAACGAAAAATAAATATATAATATGACGCCGATCATCGCGGAAGAAGGATTTAAGCGGCAAAAGCGGGTGAGACTTGCGGTCGACATCTGCCCGGCATCGGCCAGGTCAATCCTTATCTCCAGATATCTTGCGCACATGACGAGGCTGGTATTCTATGAGTTTGCCAACTCCCTATTCGTCTTCTTGTACGTACTCTATCATGTAATACAAAATATCTTTTGTTTTCGGGCATTCAGATCTAGTTCCCATCGGAGCCGTGAGTGATATAGTATAAGACGAATCATGTCTCTACCAACCCCAATGACAGCACAGATACTTGTAATTCATGGCCAAGTGCCTCCATTTAAGGCGTAGAGCCTAACGATAGTTTGCATGAATGCTTCGTTCCTTATCAATGTGACCAAATGTACTGCATAGTATGCCGTTTTCGTAAGTAAGCAGAAATGAATGACAGCAGTAAAATCACGTACTTCTCGTTATCGATCCAAGTTTCCTTAGCAGGTATGACTATAGAATGGATAATTGGTATCCCTCGGATAAACGCCTCTTCTGTACGCCTCCTCATATGCAGTTACAGCTTAGGGGTCTTGTTGGAAAGAAATTACAGATGCTAAATTACAACTATGAAATTGGCACTTTGGAGAATGCTGGAGTTTATTATTAGCCCCCACCCCTGGGTCATATTGGCTGCTTTAGGATGTCTTCATACTGTTACAACGCGGTGTACTCTCTCCACTGGTTATAGTAAGTAAACTTCTGACTATATCGATACGCTAAGTATGCACATGCCAATCGCGAATGCGCCATTTCTCCTTGATCATTCAGAGTCTCTAGATATATATGTCAATATATATGGCCGTATGTACGACGGAAGAGTATCATGCTAACAAAAACGTTTCCCTTTGTTAGTCCCTCATCTTTAGTTACGAGATCAGTTACAAACAGAGGGCGGTACACATATTATTCATCGCCATAAAATAGAACCCATTAATTTAGATATAACTATTATGAATGTGAGCATGCGCTATCAATTACTATCTCTCAATATATTGATTTTCAGCGCGACACATCCCGACTCTCGGATCGAGCGAAAAGGGCGAAGGCACAGACAGAAATCTTTCAATATAACTGTGGCCTTGTTGGTTTTATATTAAGTTCTAGGCAGGCAATTTCTCTGGTCATATTCACTGTTGCAGAAATGTATATATACTGAAAAATCTCAACTAAGGGTGTGGCTGCCTGATTCCATACAATTGAAGCGAGGCAGAAGGGCGGTCAGAAGAATCAAAGAATCAGCTATTCCGCGTCCTCCAGCACAACGCAGGCGCAGCGATTGAAAATAGACCCAACCTGCAATTTTAGTACGCGCTTATTTGTTGGCTATATTTAGCCGCGTTGGCTTTGTAGTGCTTACGCCTGCGGTTGCGGATTGTCGATAAGCCACACACAATGTTGGCGACAATCCCATGTGGAGGGGCCACGACCAGCCGTTGGGGAGACTCATCTCATCCACGAACAGCTCAGTATCTATTCTTCTTCAAACACAATCTCTTTGTACAGGTATTTTGATCTCTTTCGCTTACCTACGCACGCGTGCATATACGAAAATTATCCCAGTTCTGCCATCATGTCGAAACGAAGTGTCTTCACCACGGTCACACCACTGCCCCCATATATTACGAGGGACACGGTCGTCGAGACTCTGCACAGCCATTCGGAGATGATCGAATTAAACCCTCTAGTCATCAAGCATGGACGTTGCAAGCCCCCGCCAGTCGCTACCGCTGATGAGTTCCACTGTATCTGGTACGAACTCACTGACAAAATATCGTACCTTCCGGGAGGCATGGTGACTGGAAAAGTGAGCTATAAAGCTTGCTTCTATGACCTTCCACGAGGCTTACAGACTCATGTATATGCTCCTGCCGGTCTGGATATCAAGGAGAAATGGAGTGTCTGCGGGAACATGCCCGGAGAGCCGAGAGAGCCGGTTGAGTTAGGACTGGCAAATGCGCCGCGCGAGGGTCTATATTTGCGTGAGGATGTCGATATGAGATGCAACATTGTAATGACCAACTTTGTGAAGCGGACTCTGAAAAAGGCGCACCAGGTGTTGGTTGACCGGCTCGTTGTGAAAGCGGATATTATAAAAGAGCAAGCGGGCCGAACGTTGCTTGCCCATGGAGAATCATCACCTCAAATAACATTAGGGTCGCGTAGTTCGATGTATTCGGGGTACTCTGGCCATTCTGGCGGCAATTCCGGTTCTCTTGTGTCTCCGGCTGCATCCGAGTTTTGTGGAGGTCAAGATCCCAGAATCCGACATCTTTCGACACTATCAGCAGCGGAAGAGCTGCAGGCTGCACGATCAGCATCAGCGTACCTCGCGCCGAGTTCGATGAATGTTGCGGAGGTACCAGGATCACCACTCCCAGGCCACAAGTCCGACCCGTGGTCAGGGTCACGACCTGTTTGGCAAGGCTCTGGACAGGATGGCAACTACAAGGACAGTGAGTTAATACCAGCTCCTTTGAATCGGCCTGCTGTACGTCAGCAACAGCAGCAGGAGGAGGGAAGGAATCACGAGAGACCACTTTATGAGATGGAATAAGCTATCGTTCATGTCACAATGTTGGTGACGGGACAACCGTTAAAAGCGACGGCTCTATGACCTACAGGCAGTACGACTTTTGCCCCCGAAGTCATAGTCTGCTTGCTATTTGAAACTTTTTAAATCACTACTATAACGGAATCTCCCAAAGGAATGCTGTGAAGACGGGAATCAGCGCACGACATTTTGATCGATCGTTACGACTATATACCCAGGACCGGAGTGGATTTGAATATCTAGGACAAGTCTTTTATATGTTCTGTTTTTGGTACAATTTGTCTATGTGGAATACAATCTGGATTTCTCTTTCCCCTTTTGTTTCGATCATTACCATTGAAGATTGCGAGAAATGGGTTGGTTGGCTCTTAGTTACAATCGGTGTGGCTGGTGATATAAACGACTACCACCATGATTCCTTTCCTCTGTAGAGCTCATAGTATCATATCACGGAGATAAAGGCGCCTTGGAATGTATAATTATCGACCGCTACATTATCATGTACGGAACACATGCATAATTCTAATAATAATGATGAGAATACGTAACTAGTTAATAATCATTACGATTGCCTCTTTGGGCTATTCGAGAGGCTATCCCGAAATGCTCTAGCCCGGATGTCGTAATCGTCGATCCAGGATGCTGGTTGGCTGAAAGCAGCAAACCAGGTCAGACGCGCATTTCTCGGTTCTATTGGCATATAAACAGTGATATACTTCTTCGTGATCTTCCGGATGCAACAAGCAGCACTCTTCTGGTGTTTTGCCCACGTCGCGTTGGTATTCTGAACGATGGACTCCAATCACCGATCGGTCCAATGGGAACGAAGGGAGTCGCTCTGGAGCTCTGGGGTACGTTAGGCAAGATAAGGGAAAGGAATCCCGCAGAGACACCTCCGCTCACCATACTCTGTTCCCCGCAACTCGAACTTCCTCGCAGCTCTATCGACAACATTCGCATTGACGTTGTTCGGGATGCGGTTGAAGAGCGTCATCTGGTGATAGTCGTTCTTGGGAAAGAGACTTCGTCGCATGCGGGCGCAGTAATGGCCGCGACCATAAACGATGCCAGCAACGATACGCAACCCCCTGGCGTGACCGATCACGATGGCAGTCGAGACAACCGAGACGCAACGGAACTTGACGAGATCCATCCCTCCGATTCCAATCAGACTTCATCGAATGACTCGGTCTCATCGGAAGAATATCGTATAACCCCTCGGCGGACACAGTCACAATCGCAAGCCAGCCAGCACAGCAGCATTCGCCGGGGGGATGGATGGTTCAACGCTGTGAGGAAATTCTGGACAAGGAGCATAGTGTTGACAGTTCCGCAAAAATCAAGTCGCGATCATCTTGGTGAGTCTCAAATCTGGTCTTTTGGACTGCTACATACATTCTGGATGGAACATCGTGCAGCAGTATAACTGGGATTTCGGGTCAATGTGTATATAGAGGTTTGGGAAGAATCGCCTGCTTTCAACAATCTTTGACTCAAACTGGCTCTGCCATTAGGCTCAACAATGGGAATGACAAGAAGCTAGACAACCAGCTAACCCTTCCCCTTCCAGCGCTTGAGCGGACATTTCTTGCCTACATTCGTACCTCTGTCGCCACGTCCATGCTCGGGGTCCTCATTGCACAACTCTTCCGTCTGCAACGCGCGACAGCGTCGCCGCCGCCGCACCGCTTCGGGTTCTATGCTGTAGGCATTCCTCTCTCGGTGGTATGCCACAGTGTAGCTATTCTGATTGCGGCAATGGGCGCACATCGATTCTGGAGACAACAGCATGCGATGGCCCTGGGGACGGTCTATGTGGGTGGATGGGAGTTAAATTGTATTGCGATCTTGATATCTGCGGTACGTTAGGCGGGAAAGTCAGACTTCTTTGGCTGATTTTAAGTATCAATTCAGGTTGCTCTAACAATACTCGTCCTCGCCATAACGATATTGGCTGAAATCGATGCACGCTGATAGCAGAGCTGTCTGCTGGCTCGCATACAGTCCACGTCTCCCTGCTGCAAATGTACTCTTATCCGTAATTATGGTCGTGTTATGCTGTTTCCCCGCTAAACAGGATTTCTCTTTGGCATCGTACTGAAAAGCTTCTCATGTATTTCTTGCTCGTATGTAGATTTTTCTAATCCCTGCTTCACCTGGTAGTCCAGTTATCAACTAGTATAGATTTACAAAGATATCAAACCAGAATATCCATCCATAATACAGACATCTTGCAATCAAAACAGGAGGAGCGGGCGGAAGAGTTGGAACTTTTCTGGACTTAATAAGGTTCCCATGCTACTCACTGTGTTGTGCTAGGATTAGCAGGTTCCAACATACCGTCGCGAGGGACGACTACCTCAAGACTACTTAACTACGTTTTCAATCCCCGAACAAATTACACGCCAGCGTAGGGGAGTACAAGCTGGCATGTGCATATTTAGCAGAAAAGAGGATATATGAGAACAGGATCAGAAATTTAGCAGATATGAAACCCATCTAAGATTCGAACTTCACATATCGGTCGCTCCGCGTTGCTCCAACTTTTTGAATTTTGTTATCATCGACCAGGACCATGTCATATCATGTCATATCATGTCTATGCTACCATCCGTTGTGGCTCTTGCGTGATACTCATTTACTCCTCGTCCCCCTCGGCCTCCTCGAGCTTGTCCTCACCCGCAGCCTCCTCATCCTCCTCGAACGTGTTGGGAGGGACGCTGTACAGTCGAATGACGGGCTTGTTGGGGTCCTTGACCAGAACGTACTTCTTGGTCTTGTCACCACTCTCTTCCTCCTCATCGTCCAGGCTACGGATGAGGTCGACAATGGTACGGACGATACCCCATCCGTTAGACAGGTTCAGGTTCATCTGGACGGCGAAATCGCGAGGCTTGTAGCCAACAACTCCCAAGATGACGTGAGCAGCAGCAGAGCGCGGGTTCACACGGGACACGAATCCAAGCTTCATCATGTCTGCCTTGGCCAGAATGGCCTGTGTGGTCCAGCGAGCAAGCTTGCAGCTGTTGTTCTTCATCTCAGTGGCCACGACAGCACCGCGCTGGGAGGCCAACTTGGTGCGCCAGTCGAGGGATCCACCAGAGCCTTGAGCCTTGCTGTCAAAGTCGTTCAGCGCCTTGATGATCAACTGCTGTTCCTCTCCACTGGCGGTGTTCTTCATGACCGCATCGACCTCCGTTCGGACAACCAAGTTAAGCGGCTCCTCGTCCCTCTCGAGAGAAAGGTCGAAGCGGCGATACTTATAGGCCTTAGATGCCAGGGGCTCGGTCTCCTCAGAGGCGTTGTAGAAGGGGTTGGGGTGTCTGAATTCCACCTTGGCAGCGTCCGACTCGATCACTGTTTGCAGGGCAAAGTTGTGGTTGATGACGGTCGCCTCGAGGGCCAGAGATCCAGGAGTGTTGATCGTCTCCTGCTTGCTAGCAGTCTCAGACGCCTCGAGAGGAGCATCCGCAGCGTTCTCGTTGACGGTCACTAGATCAATAGAAGCACCATCACGCTTGTCGAAATAGATCTTGTTGCCCTGACGGACAATGACAATATCCCACGAGTACACACTGCGAGGACAGCACATGAGCATCGACAAGATATCGGAGGTGGCAAACACAGTAGCCTCATTCTTCTCGGCCAACTCCTGGATAACAGGGTCTTGGGAAGTGGTGACATTGTACGCGGCACGATCAAGAGATTGCAGCCTGCGTTCGTGGCCCTTGACTGGCATCTTGTCGTAAGAGCGGTCATAGTAGTACAAGAAGCCATAATCGTCGAGGTCCTCGCCATCTGGGGTTTCCAAGTTGAGCTTGGAGAGACGGCTGAAGTCGACCTCCTCGAGGACCTGCCATTCCGGTCGGATGTTGACTGAACTGTCACGGTTACGCTGAGGTTTGTCGTAGTCCTTCCATCCGAAACGACGTCCTCGGCCACCGCGGCCACCGCGCTGGTCGTAGTAACGGTCACCACCCCCTCTGCCAGCACCAGCCCTTTGGAAAGCTCCTCGTCCACCTCGCTGGCCGATGGCACCACGCTGGCCACGTCCGCGGAAGATGGTACCGCCACCACGACCAAAAGCACGGGTCTTTGTCGAAGTACGGGTGTTGTCGACAACGGAGAAGGAGGATTCATCTTCGGCGACCTGGATGCCGGCGAAAAGACTGGAAGTGCCAGCACCGTACACTTGCTGGTCTAATCGGCGTTAGCAGAGCGATCTTCTTGCGCACTATCTATTAGAAATCACAGCTTACCTCTGTAGTTCCTGTTGTACGCCTGGCGACCACCTCTCTCGCGGTCCTTTCCTTCAGTGGTCCAGTCAGCCATGCGACCTAGCTTGTCACCTTTCGAGAAGGGAGCATATGGGACGCCATCGAGGCTGTTCTCAGTAGGAGTCGCGGGGCCCCACGAGTCCTCAGAGGGGAGGGCAGACACGATGTCTGCCAGAGAAATAGGAGCCATGATATTATCTGTGCCCTTCGCACTGCTTGGCTGCGTCCGAAAAGTGAATAGACAGCAGAGCAGTAGCTTTTGTAGAGGGTCGGCGGAGTTTGCTGCGGGACGACGATATTCGAAGTTTTTGTGTTTCTCTCCGCAGTTGGTGGGTGTCGGGCTTGGCGCGCCTCGCCACGCTTAATCGGGTATTAATTAATACTGCGAGCTACTCTACTATAGTGAATAATACTCGCTGCACCGCCACAGATCTATCTCCGACAGCCTCTTAAGATCTACTGATAACTCCAACCAGAAGATCGTCTCTGGCAAAGAGGTTGAAGATGCAAGAGCCCATGTGAATGAACTGCTTCGTGCCATATAGACAGTGAAAATATCTGTGTGTGCGGTGTCGACATGCTTAAGCAGGACTCAACGAGACCGCAACACACGCAGGCCAATCTCCGCAGAAATCTATATAACGTGGGTGTCTCTGGCTGTCAATATCTGCAGAGCTTCTGAGAGTCTGGACCTAACACCTTTCACCAGTATTAAGTCCCATGTCACATCCAGTAATATGTACAGAATTATGAACCACCTTCGCCAAAAGACATCGACAGACTGAGTTTGCAGCCGTAGCAGTGACGATTTCCTGAAGACGGTTCTCTTGACAGCGGATCGGATTTCCTCCAGGTCCTTTTGTGAAATAGCCTTTCACACTCCGCCGTTGAAGTTTCAGATGTCGCTGACTTGCAACGAGCTCCAGGCAGAACTAGTAAGACTATGTTCGATACAGCAGATACGTGATGACACTAACAGTGTCCCATCGGTCCACACAATCACAACATACACAGCACTGTGTCAGATCCAAAAATCATTCGTTAAATTTCCCTCTCGAATTCCGAACTGTCCATCCCGGAGGCCCAGTCAAAGGCCAGCTGTTCCTCACTGACCTGAGGAATAGGCACCTCACTGGCGTCAAATTCCCATGCTTCTTTCCTAGCATCTTTTGTTTTCCGCAGATACAACGGAAGGGTCCATTCAGTCAACGACGCCTTCAGAGCTCCAGAATCTCTGTTTTTGTCCCACCTTTTAGTGGAAGCCTTGAAAGCTTGGTTGACAGGCTCGCGCCGAATACTCTCGTAAATCTTGAAGGATACCCCAGGTGGACGATAGGGATAGCGAGCAAGGGTACGCGCGAATAAGATAGCATCATCCAAAGCGTAGGCTGCAGATTCATCCCTAGGTGGCATCTACAAAGTAAAGTGAGCTCCCACACAAACAAGTCATTATCCTGATTTCCCGTTAGGTTCCTTACCGCGTGAGCTGCGTCCCCAAGCAGAAGAACCCGGTCCGAGTGCCACTTCCCTCCTGGTGGTACTTGATATACCGGATACAGAAACCAGTCTGTTGGAAGATTTACAATCTCCCTAATGCATTCGAAGGCAGATTTTGAGAACCGGTCCCGGACTTCCTCTCTAAACGCCATCTTGATTGCGTATTGCGCTCTCCATTCCTGGCCATATTCGAGTCGATTCTGCTTTACCAGATCCTCATCATACTCGATAATCGCGGCCACAAACAACTCATCCCGATCTCGATCACAGTAGCTGGTCAACATAGAACCATATCGTGAGATATTGAGTGCAGAGGTGTGAAAATGGGTGTGAGATTTCAGATCTGCCGCACGGATGGTGGTCTGAAGGAACGAAATGCCAGTGTACTCTGACCGGCGACCGATATCGACGATGCGTGTCCTTGTTGGTGAATGCACACCATCACATCCTAAAGCTAAGTCTCCCATGGCCGTTGAGCCATCACCAAAATGGATCACTACCTTGTTACCCTTTTCTTCTCCACCGACCACCCGCTTGCCGAATTCGATCTCAACGTTGGTGGCTTTTTCGACGGTAGCAATCATTGCTAGCAGAAGAGCAATCCTCGTGACTCTTCGACCCTTGTAGCCTTTATACCCATGTCCACTTTTGTCGTTGAAATTGACAGAACCCAAGGCTCTGCCTGTTCGGATCGAGTATATCTCAATCGCATCGACTTCCGACCCACCGTCCGGTCCCATCTTGTCGAGCTCGTCGAGGATTCCTAGATGAGCCAAATGCCTCTGTGCCACAGGCGTGAGATTTATGGCCCCTCCGGAGGTGGACGGAACCTCATGTCTCTCGAACACTCTGATTTTCAAGTCCGGAACAATCGGGCAGAGTTCTTTCGATAAAGCGAGCGCCGATGCAATTCCTGCAATGCCACCACCGAGGACCAGGATCTCACGCACTGGCATAGTTATTAGTTTTAAACAGCGAGCAGAATAAGAGTGGAGAGTTGAAGCAGCACCGACTGCGTGCACGCAATCCGAGAAAGGAAAGAAAGACAAATCACTACTGAAACAATCAGACAGGTAAAAGAGAGCTGGAAAATATATTACAACTACCGAGAGAAGATAATATACGACGAGAAAAAGAGGGGATACAGGAAATAATTAAAGACGCTACTGCGCCGGTGTAACTGCTGTCGCCCCCTGTCATGTCAACTAAATCATCTCCCCGGGTTTGAGCGCAAGACGTTGCGATTATGGGATCCACTACAGAGGGCCAGGCCAGGGGAGGCGCAGGTTCCAAGCGTACATCGCCTGGTCCTCAAATCTCGCACTTAATACTCTCTTTCAGCGCAAAAATGCTGCAACTGTCACGATTCGGCCAACCCGGATAGTATCCATGGATGGCTGGCGGCTAAAACTTTTTCGTGACGCTATCGACTCGTTTCGTTAGTCACGCGTGGGTGGCTACAAAAGTCTGCGGGTCTGGCCGATGGCATAAAGGAATAATGGATTTTGATATACGACCGAGGTTCGATCGATTCGTGCTCTACCTAAGCAATTATTGGAAATTATTAGCCGATATCATCGATCTCGATGGCGGTGGGCATGGACCATGGCGCGGACCGTCTTGGCGATCACAGTGGGCGAGAAATTTTTCGTGCAGTTTACCAGCAACAACGCCTGCAGTATTCAAGGACTCTCCTTCCCACTGACTGCATGATCTCCGTCAATTGGTCTTCCTCTCCCGTGTAGGCGCGATTACCGATAAATAATAATCATTATTATTATGCGGACAATCTGCTTTGTGCAACATCAGACGATAACATCTGCAGCCAACAACATATTAAAACTAATCACGTCCCTGGAATCCCGGTTCAGCATATCGTATGAGACAATGGGTACTAGCACCAGCGCTAGTGACTTGCGATTGAACTCATCTCGGACAGAAACGGACCACAATCTCCCCCAACAAGGCTTTGCAGCTCCCTAGCTACCCAACTCGCTAGAGTTTTGAATGAATCCTCGGTATTATCAGTTATTTGAACGCGGATAAGCTATTACAGGTCAGGCCAGTAATAGGTTACAGCGATCCTTTCCATGGATTTGAGAATCATCAAAGTGAATCCATAGGCACATTAGGTATTCGACCACAAACGTAGAGCGAACTCGAAAGATGCCAGAATGACGTCTGTCGCGAAATTTGGTCTTACCCATTTGCAACATTTATTATCCATCAATGGCCCCCATCTTCTCTTTGTCACCATATTACGAGGTCAGAATGGCCAGAATACACCATAAAGCAGCGCCACAGTCAGCCCGGGAGAACCGTGCCCGGGCCCAAAAGGTGAAGCAAATCGATAATTCACCAAGCCTGTTATCGCGCGTCTGGTCAGTTCCATGATTCCCGTTATTATTACTCTTTTTGTCGTTTCAGATCCTCGTGGCAGTTGCGTAAATGAAGGATGATACCGCCGTGGAGCGGATGCGATGCTGTGCAAATCTTCTATACTTCGTAGCACTACATTTCGGCACGACTACCGGCTTTGCATTTAGCTAAATTGGTACAGTATGACAGACAACGGCCACTAACGTATTACTTGTCACATTATAGGAGCCAATGCCGGGATTCTTTCAAGTCTCCCCGGATCATGAAACGCGCTACACAAGCAAGACCACCACCTTCTCAATCTCGAACTAAAAAGGTTGCTTTCGCATCTGGAGCTATTATTATCCCGCCCGGACCGCCTCCGGTGCCAGCACGGGCCCCTACACGAACGCCAGCACCACCGATAGCAGGTCAGACTTTGGCTTCTCAGGACGTTCTGCCGGAGACACCAAGATCATCCTGGAAGACCTCTTATTCTCAAGATTCCACTAGCGTCGGATACGTTCTGGGAGTTCTTGATATGACCTTTATTGTCCAAAATCTCTTAGGATTATAATATCGGTTGTGGTACAGTACATCATTCTCGAAACTAAGTGTCGACATATATTGTTCAAGACTCCTAGGATTGGACTTTAAAGTCACCATACAACTATATGAAACCCAATCCCGGACCAATGAGTTTTCCTTTTTGGTTGAGTTGACTAGTACGTGATAAATTATGAAACTATTGCACGTGGTTATAGATTCGCACGAGTATACTATTTGTTGCAATCATGTTCTAAAAGCTATTGTTATTATTATCTTTCATGAGGCCCTGTGTTGTAATCTATAGCCAATGTAAGACAACGCTGTGACTAGCGAATATTTAACAACATTGATGAGCTCTGTGTGCTAATTCGGTTCTTTCTTAGTTTAGAGGATACCAGAGTACATGGATCTATAGTGTCTAATAATAATGTAGATATACGCGGTACATTGCTTTTTATTATATAGCTGAGCTAGAAGTGTATCAGAGAATGCTCATGGCAGTCCAGTTCGCAATAATTAACGCTTCAGGCCGAGTACTGAGATATATGCATCGGGAAGCAGACCAGCGGAAAGCTTGCCGGTCAATAGTGCTACGAACTTTGTTCCTACGTCACAGCACGTTGTTGAAGATCCTATCCAATGTATACATGACATGATTTGAGACCGAATTTCTCCACGCATTATGTTGTTGGAAGGCTGCCGGAATTCCGGGCTTGCGTGATAGACCTAAAGCGCAAAGTGTCAGTTACTTCCCCTTCTAGCCGTCTGTCTCTGACATGGTCATTGTATTTGGAGTGAAAATACTCAGAAGTTCACTTGGTTGTCTAATGGATGAAGTCCACAATTGGCAATACTTCTTTCCTGCATATGTCATCAGTAGACCGCGTATGCTCCCTTTTTCTGGCTTTCTGGATTGGGGCCGTTAGGACTTTGAGGATCGCACTTGTTTCAATTGACCTATCTCGTCTCCCTAAAAATCACCCATTCCTACAGATATGGCGCATATCATAACGCCCAGGAACCTCCATCTCCCACTTCCCTTTTGTGGTCGTGCTCAGCTTCGCCTCTTGTCAATGTCTGCAGTTCATCGAACGTATCCGATGAAAATAAGAAACCTCACCTCAATTTCCGGTCATTAATATCTGTTCTTCGCGAACAAGATGATCTAGTCGACATCAAAGATGCAGTTTCCTCTAACCTTGAGGCTGCTGCAATTACTCGGAGGGTATATGAGACACTTGCACCTGCACCTCTTTTTCACAATGTCTCTGGAACGGATCCCAAGAGCGGCCTCTTCAAAATTCTGGGGGCACCTGTCGGATTATGGAAAAATCGAAGAGAACGGTATGCTCGGATAGCTCTTCAATTAGGTTTACCGGTAACGAGTAGTCCTCGCGATATCATCCAGAAGTTGATCGACACCAAGAATGGGAAGCCAATATCCCCAATACCTGTGTTGGATGCACCGGTGAAGCAGAACATCCTTCAAGGTAATCAGATAGATCTGACGAAATGGCCTATTCCTCTACTCCACTACTTGGATGGGGTTAATTATCTAGGCACCTATGGATTCCATGTTGTGGAAACGTTAGACAAGTCTTGGACCTCGTGGTCCATCTCCCGTGCCATGCACATCGCTGGCGAACCGCGCTCGCTGACTGCCCCTGTGATGGACGGCCAACACATTTCCCACGTGCGAGAAACATGGATTAACTCAGGAGCTCAAGATACTCCATGGGCTCTTGTTTTAGGCGGCCCACCAGCTGCAACATTTGTGGCCGGCATGCCACTACCGGCGAAAGTTTCTGAAGATGGTTATATAGGCGCATTATGCGGTTCGCCTATAGAAGTGGTAAAGTGTGAAACAAATGATCTTTATGTGCCCGCGAATTCAGAGCTGGTGATCGAGGGTCGCATTAGTACTTCCAAGAGTGCTCTCGAAGGTCCGATGGGTGAATACCACGGATATCTTCTTCAAGACGAGCCAATGAATGAGCCATTGTTCCAGATTGATTGCGCGACCCACCGCAATAACCCTATAGTCCCTATATCTGTAGCTGGAACAGCTACAGATGAGACGCCCACCGTATGGGGTATCTCTATTGCTGCTGAGATAATGGACGTATTGGAAAAGAATGGCTTCCCAGTGGATTTTGTTTGGATGCCCTTTGAGGCTCGAAGCTGCTGGATCGTGGTCAGCATCGACATCAAGAAATTAGCATCATTGGCAGTTGAGGCCAAAGAACTATGTTGCCGCGCAGGTGATATCATTTTCAAGACTCACGCTGGATGGGAGGCGCCCAAGGTATTATTAGTGGGGGACGATGTTGATATCACGGACATGAGTCAGGTTGTATGGGCTCTAGCAACGCGATACCGTCCCGGCTCAGATGAACACGTCTTTGGTGATATCGAAGGGATTCCTATGCTTCCATACATGACCCGAGCTAAAAAGAACAAACAGATCAAGAACCCAGGTATAGGCGGGAGGAGCGTGATGAATCTTCTTCTTCCACCAGAATTTGAGGGAAAAAGAGATTGGTCCAAAGCAGCTTCGCATGTGCTTTCCCAGAGGAGTTGACAGAAATTGTCATTAAAAAGTGGAAAAATTGGTTTCCGGAATAAATACGGATCCGGCGAGAACACACAGGTCTTTATCAAACAAATATTTACTTTATAGATGACTATAAAGATACTGAGGAAATTCAATTCTCTGTGCTCGATTGGGTCACTAGTCTATTTTTTCTTCAACTGCGGGCTTTTTCAACGGGTACATAATCTGCCAGGGAGGATTTGTTGTCACTTTTCCAGTTTAAGATTTACGAAGTCACTTCCCCGCATTTTGACCCTGTTCTTGGTCTGTGCGGTATCTACGATACATAATACACATTGACTAGAGCATGGTTCACCTCACGGAGCTCATTCAAGACAGATTTTCTGTTGTGGGGGACATAGACCCTCGTCGCTAAGAAAATGCATGTATCTGGAAAGAAAGCCATCTCTGAACATGGTAATTAACAATATTAACTAGCATGATTGAGGCATAGAATTGGTCGTGTTGGATCTGCATACTTGTCGATCACTAATTACTTACCGCATTTTGTCATACTTGTTAACTACTTAATTTAGGTTTCTCTGCTGCCCAGTTAGTTACTGCTAAGATCTAATCAGGCAAACCTTGTGGATTACCCCTCTTCCTAGCTTTCTATAGGATGCCGAGGATATCTGCACCTTAGATGGCTGAGGCGAACCATCACATGAATCCGCTTCTAGCAGGGAATACCATCAGGAGGTCACGGCGATCGACCGTAGATAGTATTGCTGTCAAGATCTGAAAAGACGCAAGGGTATAAATTCAGGTCCACAACACCCCGCTGTAAGTGTCCATGGTGATAACATCTCATATCGCCCACAATGACTAGCGCCATTGAGATACCACCTGGCCATGTAGGAAACCTCACAATTGATCAGGAGAAAAAGCTCAAACAGTTTTGGATTGTCTTGCTACAATTATGGGATCTTAACCTCTCTGACGCCGATTTACTAGCACCTGTGACAACTGGAGATGCGCCAAAGGGACATCGAAGATGGTTCTCGTTGAGCCGAGGTCAAACCCAACTTAGCCAAGAAACATACCCTGCCATCCCTCCACGATTGTTTGACACCCTCAAAGGCTTGAATACAGGTGCTGACGAGTTCAACGCGATACAAGCGATCCTGACAAAACTGCCGGGAGACGAGCTTCGCTGGGCCTATATAACTATTCTCAAGCAAGATCACCCTGATGCGCTCTGTTTGCGCTTCCTTCGGGCGGAAGACTGGAATGTCCCGAAGGGGTTCATCAAGTTCATCACGGCCCTTCATTGGAGAGTGAAAGAGTACAAGGTTGACGAGGAAATTCTAGCAAGAGGTGAACAATATGCAGTGGATAAATCCCAGAGAACGGACAATTCCTCAGAGAAAAAGGATGCGGAGGGATTTGTCGTTCAGCTGCATACAGGGAAAGGTCACTTTCATGGATGTGACAAATTGGGTCGTCCTATCTGCATCGTGAGAGTCCGCCTCCATGATCCAAATGACCAAACAGAGAAGGCTCTAAACGATTATGTCATTCATTGCATTGAGATGGTCCGCCTCTTACAGGTTCCTCCTGTGGAAACAATGGTATGATTTTATTCCAGTAACTTATGTGATTCCAGGCTACATGTATATGTATCCTTTTGGTATCTCGGGCATTTTTATTGCAGCTAACAGGCCGGACAATTAGACCCTTGTTTTCGATTTGACTTCGTTCACTCTGTCAAACTGGGTACGCATAATGTCTCTGTGACAATTACTCATTTGATGTTGTCCTTACTAGAATCATTTCCTCTGACTTTATATAATAGGATTTCCCTCCAGTTAAATTCATTATCAGATCATTCCAAGAGAACTACCCCGAGTCACTTGGCGCGATGATCTTCTACAAGGCGCCTTGGATTTTCTCTGGTTCGTGCAATGAGAACTCAGTTTTATGAACTCAACAACTGACCCGTGAGCAGGGCTGTGGAAACTTATCCAGGGAATCCTTGATCCTGTTGTGGCTGCCAAAGTCCACTTCATCAACGATGCGAGAGGATTGGAAAAGCTTATTCCTCGAGAGCATATATTAAAGGAGCTGGGCGGCGAAGAAGACTGGGAATACGAGTACATTGACCCTGAGCCGCACGAGAATGATAAGCATCGCGATTCTACGACGCGAGATACTCTCCTCTCAGAGCGCAGACTCCTTGGTGATGAACTCTTCGAAACCACCACTACGTGGATATCGACGGATCAGTGCAGCGACCGCCGCAATGAAGTTATTGAAAAGCTGCGTGATAATTATTGGAGACTTGATCCTTATGTACGCTCCCGCAATATTCTAGATCGTACGGGAGTTATCAAGAAGGGCGGAAAGATCGAATTTTATCCTGTTATGGGTCAACTTCAGGCGGGAGAAGAGCCAAAGGCAATGGACGTCGAACATATAGAAACTGCTCCGCCTGTGACTATGACAGCCTGATACTTCAAATATCTCGTTCCAGGTGGTGATTTTATACAAGGTCTAAAGAATCGCATATTTGCTTTTACTCATGATAAACGTCATAGCTCCACACTGCAGAGAGCTTAAATATCCCATAACAGGGCGAATCTAAGAAGATTTCAATTATGTACATAAACTCTCCAAGAGACCCTGGTAAAAGGACATTGCTCGTGATAACAATATATTAACACAGTAGTATGTTTAACTTGGATGATGCATGGCTCTTCTGCAGCTTGATTTATGCAGAACTCTCTCATAGCTGTCATTGGGTGGCACCCTGCCAAACTCTGAGGGGTAATTTTAAAAGTAGAACTATCGAGCTGGACAACCTACCTGAGATAAGAAGCCTCAAGATCATAAAGGTAGGCTGTCTTACATTATACTCGCGATTTCTTGGATTTCTGCTGAAGGGACAAGCACTCCCAGAATGCGTCTCTGACGCCATTCGAGTCGAATCTTTGCACCAGACAGTTCCTTACCATACAGGGCAATGATGGGGAATCACGACATCGGAAGAACAACAATAACAACGTCAGCCAGGTAATTGGACCAGAGCTCCGAAACGGTGGAAATGTTTCTGTTCAAATGAAGGCAAAGGTGACCTTTGATAGGGTACACTTCTCTGGATATTCAACCCCACGAAGGTGTGAGCATACCTATATCTAGCAGCACCCTGTCTCCCAACAGGAATCATTCAGTTGTTACCTAGCGACCTCCTTGATACACCTATACCCATCCATAGGGAAACGTACAAAGTGACATAATACACGATGATGATATTACTGCGGGGTCTTCCCCTAATGGTTTCCCATTCGCAACGATCTCTTCGTATAGCATCGTCGTTCTCACTGAAGACCTCGTACATCTTGCCTAGAATCAACACTTCACTCCCACGAACAGCAACCCGCGGTGTCAGCGGCATCTCCCGTCTTCGAATCCCTGACGAGTCTGATCTCCCCTCAGAGACGCGCAAGCTAATCGCTCAACACCATGGCGACAATTGGGTGCGCGCATTCTCTGTGAACCCAGAAACAGCCCGCCGCTTCGTCACTTACTACGAGGATTTATTCACCAATTCGAACGCGAAGCTTCCTCTCCGGGAGCGCGAGATTATTGCAGTGGTAACCTCCGCAACGAACCGATGCGGCCTATGCACTGCAAATCACACAATTGGCCTCAGCAGCGCAATAGGTGGCGATAGGGTTCGTGCGAAGCGCATCGCGGCAGACCATCACCTGGTTGAGTTGAACGAGCGAGAGCATGCGCTAGCGGACTTATCTGAACGGTTGACAGTGGCACCGCGAACAATATCGGCTCAAGATCTAGACCATCTAAGACAGGTCGGTTTCGAGGATGAAGAGATCCTTGAGGCAATTGAGACTATCTCGTGGTTTAATCATTCCAACCGCATCACTATAGCTCTTGGGATTGTTCCAGACCAGCATTACTTCGAGTAAGACGGTCTCCAGAGGCCGCGTTACTGAAGGGCTGAATGAACACTATATCGAAGACAAGCAACCGTCCATTATATAGCAAATAGCAGACTACACTCTACAGAACGTCTTCCTTCTATGATGCATAGCTTTTATAAGGACCTATGCGACTAATGATCAATCAGATCACCGACTAATAATGCTGAGCGAACGCAATAAGCAACTGGCTAGCCGTCACGCTCTCTGGCGTACCCATTGATGATAACCGCACATACGTGGTCAGAGAGCCACGGACATGCTACTGATCAGTGCCTGCTTAGTGACTATAGGTAGCTTTTGTTGTAACTACGTATCTCAGGATCTAGGCAGAGAATTGCTAATTCATCTAGTCCATTCTACGTGACAATCGGACCAAGGGGAGTATTTGAAGTATGTATAATCTCTTTGAAATCTATTCCCTGTCATGCTAATAAATCGCACCGCTGATGATCCTGAATCCGTCTTCCACGCTCAAAGTCAGAAAACCCCCCCGCCCTCCCCGGAAGGCGATCATTGCGGGTGCGCTACCAGAAGACCCATATTCGTTTGGACCTGATAAGTCTCTATATCTCATTCAACAATCACATACGACCATAGGGTGTGGAAAACAGGGCTTCCCGTCCGCTCAGCCGTACTTAAGCCACACGCCGGCAGGTTAGTAGTTGGGTGGGTGACCACCAGCGAATCCCTGCTGTTGTATGTTTTTGAGATTTTTTTTTGTTGCTTTCAGACGCTGATAAGACTATTCGTGGAATCCTTTTGCGTACATTGCCTTATTTCCTGTCCAAGATGATTTCGATCGATATAAAGCAGTTCGCACTTAGGGACCCGTTCTTTGCGTGACGCTTTCTGTCCATCATCAATCGTACATAATAATATTTGGGCTTGGTAGACAATGATGTCTAATAATCAAAAACTGACTGATATGCATTGTGAAACACGATGGATCAAACTCAAGGACGGGTCACGTCTGCACTTCTAACGAGAAGCCATTGTATATTCTCCCTTAGCAAGATACCATATCCAATATTATGTGGTAATGAACATTCTTC
Organism: Paecilomyces formosus; assembly: GCA_029606185.1. Lineage (NCBI taxonomy): Eukaryota > Fungi > Ascomycota > Eurotiomycetes > Eurotiales > Thermoascaceae > Paecilomyces > Paecilomyces formosus. Next base: position 111,335 of record JAPVCB010000038.1, read on the forward strand.
AATATAAACTCCAGATCATGCTTCATATAGCATAGAGTATGTTCTTTTATGGGGTATACAGTGCGCGGAAAATCTCCTCGACAGCAACACCAGCAAGACCGAATCCCACGATCTTCAACGTCCACGGGTTCTTCAATTCACGCAGCGAGGGCCAGAAGCTGTTCTTCTCACGGCGATACTCTTCAAGCTCAACGTATTTAGATACGTCCTCGGTCTTGTAACGCTTCTCCTGGTACTCTTCGGTGCCCTTGTCGCCGCCCACATAACGGAGGAAGATATAATTTGTCAGCGGTCCCACAGCAGTGATGGGATGGAATGGCCCACTGGCGCAAAGTAGCGGAAAAGAGAGGTGGACCAAAGTATCGCCAAGGTAACTGTAATGCTGCGTCAATACTCATAGCTGGATACGGCTCCTCAATGATTTGGTACTTACTTGGGATGTCTCACTATGCTCCAAACACCCTCACGGCACAGACCGCCATGCAACTTGCGGTACGATGAGAGTTGCGAGTCTGCCAATGTCTCCAGAGCTAAACCTGCACTGAAAAGACCGACGGCAATCCCACGGAGTACATTTAGCACATCTGCGTCGAGAGAGACAGCTCGATCCAGGACACGGAACGGGACAGTGAATGGTAGAGTTATGGCCGTCTGGAAGAGTACTTCGGGCAGGAATTGGGTGAAGAAAGCCTTATTCCAGAACCCAGGTTCTTTCTTATCTTGCTCGTAGCGAGGGTCGTCTTTGCCGCGGGCGATGCTCCGCGATGCGATACGGTAGAACAATCTCAGTCCCCACGTGGTCACGCCTCCAAGGAGCAGCTTCTCTGACCATGAGAGTGATTCCCAAGTAACTTTAAGAGATACATCACTGTAATAAATTGCGCGACCGACACTGCTCCACCAGGCATTGATGACGGGTGCCAGCGGCCACAGCCAGTCCTTGATCTCGACGCGATTGGTAGCTCGAGCTATAGCATAGCTAGTTGCGGAGAGACCAGAATGAAGTGTGAACGATGGTAATATAGTCGATTTTAAAAGGCCGACATCACGTAGTGACAGCGGAGGGTTGGAGGAAGTGCGCAATGGACGGACCGCTCCCTCCCTGGTGAGAGGGTTACCGGGGGCTGCCATTATTATGGACGAACTGGCAATCGCTTGGGACTGGCGTCGATTTGACTTTCCATTGCAAAAAAAGGAGAGTATAGATAAAAGAAAAAAGCAGACTTCGCGACATCTTGTATCATTCAGTGTAACTAGGTACCTAGTTAGCACCTTGATGTCAAGATTATGTAACTCGATCGGGACAAACAAGAAAGCTGGCATTTGCCATGCAATGAGCAATATCGATATGGGTCTTGGAGAAACAAGAATATTCCATTACATAGCCTTAATTAGACTAGCCTCGGACGAGAATTCTCATCTGCCCAATGTCCTTTTTGATCCATGCCCTATTGTACTCACAGTAGTAGTAAGTCAAGATGCGTGACTGAACATACTAAGTACCAAGTAGGTGTTTAAGTGGACGATAAGATAAACCCAAGCACCCGCCATTTATCTATTAGAATAGGAGTGCGGGATGTGAAAACCTCGGAAAGACGCAACTGAAAAAGCATTAATCATCGAACAGAACCCGCTATTCCATAGGGAATGCCTGTTCGCAACAACAGTCCTAAGTACCCAGCTAACTGAGGGCTTGATACTTGTAAGACCACTGCTGTGTCTGGGGTCTCAACCAGCTATTACCGGGAACTCGTCGTCCTCGTGGTACTACAGTACATTGAGCACTGTGAACGAGAGAGATAGGTATTGTCACACTGACGCACAGGGACGCGTCGAGTCGAAGCCCATTCAGCTGGGTATGACAAGCCAACGAATGTAACAAGCCACAGAAAGACGTGGGACCTTCTTCAACCCCCGTGTAGGAACACCTGGATGTATTAAACAAGCTCGCAACACACGGACCTCTTTCGGCTCGCTTCATTTGCGCGTGCGATACCTAATCCTGCCTTGTTTCAAATTCCATTTCTCCACCCTGCTCAGAGCCATCGGTCGGTCCGGGGAGAAAGAAAAAAAGACGGTCCTTTGGCGTTTCTGACAGGTCAAAATGTTTTCTTCAATCGCTGAAACCATCATTTGCGGCCATGTCGGAGACTTTCATCAGGACGGAATATTCCATGCATCTCCAAGCTACCGCAGGAGAACCGCGCTAACTGCTTTACGCGGAAGGCTGGAGGTCCGAGGTCACTGAAGAGAGGCGCAACGGACCCATCGAAAGTGGCACCCGGCCTAAAAAGAGAGAGTAAAGATAGTAATTACAGTAGATACATACTCCGCAGTGTGATACTCTCTGCTGCACGTCCCGATCGACGGGATGAGTGACCGAACCAAATTCCGTGGCGTGGACCTATGGTCAATACTGTAGGGCAGAAGGTAAATCATAACTCTCACTAGGTATATCAGAGATCATCCCCCGTGCAGAACAGTATCCTTGAATTCATCGAGCTCTCAACTACCGCAATATTGGATGATTCCATCCTGGCAGTGCCCGTCCAGATAGCTGAATCCAACGAGTAGATGGATTCTTTCTGTTTTGTCTACGCTCGTCACGACCTGTCAGCGGTCTTCCTCTTACCTGGAAAGGATGGCTCCCCGGGAGAAACATGCAACGACTTCCAATAGCAGCGACAGTGTCCGAAATAGTCCCGAAGGGTCTAATAATAAACAGCCTAAGAACCGTCCATCTCCCTCATGTATCCCATGTCGGAGACGGAAAGTAAAGGTGGGCAAGCCTGTGAGGTTCTTATCTTTGCCATGACACTTGATTCACAATTAATTGGCGATGTACGAAGTGCTCGCCTTGTGTATACTTGCTAATGATGAGGCAGTGCGATCGGACGAAACCCTGCCGGGCATGCTGTAGCAAAGGTACACCAGAGGCATGTCAATACAATACAAATAGTGAAGATCGTTTCTACATCTCTCAGGCAGAAATCATCGATCGCCTGCGGAACGAAGTTAACAATCTGAGAAAGAAATTGGCTATCCTGGAGGACGAGACGGAATCAGACTTCTCGGTCACGGAATCTGAATCGGACAGTGCATCGTCCGAGAATCCCACGGTCATTCAGGTTGCTGTCAGGGGTTCGTCTGCCCGGAGGACGGGCACCAAATATACGGCCTTGGAAAGGATGTACACTCTACTCGCCTCAGCACCGCTGAACCTAGTGGAAGATGCAGTCATCCAGATTCGAGGTGGGGCATCAGTTGAAGCCGTTGCGGCTCGTGTAACGTCTGTGGATTATGCTATAATAAGGGGCCACTCAGTCTGATATCGGAAAGAACTGTATATAGATTAGAGCCGTGTCACTAACCCCTTATTTGTCCCGCGTCTGGAACCGATGTCGAACGGGGTGCCTCGGTAGCCGCAATTAACAATACACCAGCGATTAAGATTCACAATGAAATGCATATGTTATGCTCCTCGACTCTTAGTACAGCGTAGCAGCACGTCATTGGAAGGTCACCAAGCGAATCCTATCCTCCTTCCACAGCAGCAAGGCTTCGAGTTGACGCCAGATAATATCTCTAGTGTATGTGGCACCAGCCATCACCAAGAAACCACACCACTAGCCAGTGATCAAATATTAACCCAGACTCTCATAGAAATAGTAGGCTAAGAATATCATAATAATAAAAGCCGAGATATCCAAGAATTAACAGGTATTGACACAAATAATGGAAACATGAGGAATCCCTAGAAAGAATGCAGACCCAAAAAATGATATTTTTCTACCACGCCGTGACTTCTGGTACCAAAGCTCCGTTTTCACCACGGCGGACATTATGATCGAAAGCGGGGTCCGCAGTTGAAAAGCCCCTGAATAGTGAGGTTGCCCGCCTCGCCGTCGTAATGTATTGCAAACCGAATTGCGCCTAAGTCCACCTGTGTATCCGATCCTTCGACAGATTTCCGCACGTGCGCGACTCCCGTGATGCAACTAATGAGTAAACCCCGATTCCGCCTAGGAGTACATCATGTCGTCTGCGGATCTAGAGAAGCCAGAGTCTATCTTGGTGCCCAGAACGCTGCTAAGGCAGTCCATGAGCTCGAAATCCTCCACAACAGCACCGAAACCGTAACACCGAATCTTCGCGAGCAGAGTATCCATGACGGCTTTCACATCTTCCCGAGTGAGACTTGGATACAGTTCATGGTTCTTGAGACTCTGGAGCGCCATGATGGGTGTGATCTGCCCGTCAGTGACGAGTTGGCGACTGAGGTTCAGCAGCGTAGCTAAATTGGCGTGGGGTAAATCGTAGGTCTGATGGGGATACGAATGCTCCTCCGGAGTACCCTGGATATGGGTTGGTGGTGGACATGAAGCCATCAATGCGTGGCCCGAGAATGGCATATCATCTTCTTCCGGAACTGATGCGGACCTTCGGCAAAGATATTCCGTGTGTACACGACATGGTCCTTCCAGACTGTGGGCTTATTAGTTTAGATCTTCTTCACGTTCAGTTAGGGTTCCACGTACGTAAGGACAAAATCGATACCAAGCTGAGGCTCTTTCTCAAATATACCAGGAACTTCAGATTGGACCGGTGTGTTATCCACTCTTGGCGACAAGTCAATGTGACCAGGTTGCTCACTACCGTGGCTTACTTGAAAACCGCCATGTTGGTAGCCGGAGCCGTTGCTTGGCGATAGCTCGAAATGGTCACCACCACTGCCTCCCGGAGAAGAAATCGTAGTTGGAGGAGTCGTGAACAGAGGGGGTGCGCCGGAACTCTGCAGTCCGGCAGATTGGGAACCTGTGCTGCTTCCTGCGAATGATCCTGCCGGTCTTTCTCTCTTACGGCGTTGAAGCTCCGATTCGTAGTTGATACCGCGCGAAGCCAAAATCTCCTTCAGAATAGCATTTTCCTCCCTCAAACCATGTAGAGCTTCTCCGTGCTGCTGTAATGATGCATTGGCCGAAGCAACATCGGCAGTGTAAGCCTCCCTCAATCTCGAGACCTCGGTCTCAAGCGCTCTAATGTACTGTTCTTTACGTTCACGGTGTGTTCTATATCATTGGTCAGGCCACTTCGAACCGCGCAGTCGGAAATCACGCACCTCTGAGCCTGTCTATTCAACTCCTGTCTCCTGGTCTGGGCGGGCTTGCTGTCAGGCTTTGGGCCTCGACGTTTTGGAGCTTGGCCCTCTAATTGATGCATCAGTCCCGAACTAAACGGGCAATATGTACAGATGATTGGAAGCTGACCTCTTGTAGATTTCTTCTGGGCACCGCCGAATGCTTTCAAAAAGCTAATATTCATAAGGGACGGAGTCTTGTGGATAGTTTGCTGTGGGGGACCTGTTACAGTACCGTGCACCAGCACTCTCCCATGGACCTGCCGAGACGGTACATCGACTATCTTGCCCGCAAAACGGACAATGACAGTCAATGGATGCGCCCGACCTCCCATGGACGAGAGCAGCGGCGCAAAAAGTGTAAGCTTCTGTAATCAAACCAGGACAAAAGAGTGACAAAAAGGTTAAGCGCAAAAAAACAGAGCATGACTCTCCCAGGTAGCGAGATTAGGCCGGGTCACAATCAATCTCCTACACGGACCAAGGCTCAAAGTGCAGCTGTGTTCAAGCATGTTGACCACCCAGACATGAGACACGAGACACCACCGATGCAGTGGCTGTTTCGTATACCAAAAAGCGGCCATGGGTGAAATAGTCCATAGGACGAAACCGTCCGGAAATTGAGTTGATGCAGTGCCAACAAAAGAGTTACAACGAGAAGAGAAACAAACGCTGCACCCGCAGGCGTATCTTCTTGCAAAATGAACTTACCATATCCTCCACCATACTGCATATTCTGACCGAGTCCATGGTCGGGGGACAGTGAACCACCTGCGGAACTCATTGTGTAGTCGCGACTCCCCTCTTCCGACAGCTATCTCGATGCAATGATCGCGGGGCCAGCAAAATGGCGACGGAAGTCCCGGGGTATGTGAGGCTCAACGGCTAGGATTATTCAGAAGGTCGTTCCGACCTAACTGTCTGTCAGCCATCGTCAAAAGATGAATGTCGGAGAGGACAAGCGATCAAGCTCACCATAAGTGGACCCTGGGATTCTCTTTGCTATCGCTTCTGGGTGTCCTGAACGTGCTCTCCACGAGGATTGGGAAACGGGATGAAAGTGATGTCTCTCGAGTCTGAATTATCTAAAGATTTCCGCGCGGCACGGTGGTTCGACCAGGGTAGATAATTGCGGAAAGCTAGCAAGTCGAACAGACGCTGCGATGGATATGAGAGGAAGTCTAGCTAAGCGCCTTACATCAAGCTCAAACTGGTGCAAGAAAGATGAGCATGTGGATAAATTAGTCGCCGACCTAGTCTAGCAGACGGTGGTCTATTAACTTTGATTGCAAGCCAAGGGGGTGCAGACTTTGGCTCCAACCTCTTTGCAGCAGGCCAATCTTCGGCAGAGTCCTCGTTTCTGTGCCGTGCGTGCTCTGATTGAGAGATGGTTCATCTCTTGCTCCGGATATGTCCTACGGATAACCCGCCCAGACAGGGCTGTCCTCGCGAGCTCTGAGCCGTCTGTGCAACCCCAGCCAAGACTCTGGACGATCGGCTCCAGGAGACACGAAGGGCCCAGGGATCACTCCGATCGCTTCTCGAATTGAGTGGGAGGGTCCTCATCTGATCACCCGTGAGACTAACTTTTCTCGTCTCGTTACACGCATCCAACGGCGCCCTTTTGCCCGTAGCTGCGGTCATCTAGACTCTCGAGATCATAGCGGCGACCCGCGACCATAACCAATAATGCTGTTGATCGTCCGATAAAAGCGAGAGCTCATTCTCCACCGCAGCCACCGAGCCCAGCTTTAACGCACGATCGAATCTTCATTCCCAGGGCTCACTGCCCTTTAGCCCGGACGGCCGATCTTACTCATGCATAGATCCAACCAGTTGCTCTCGATCTGGGATATGTTTCCGCTTTTGCTTGGGAACTTTACGATTCGCCAGAGCTCGTCAGCCCGTAGGTATCAGCACCCAGAAAGTCTTGCCAGTTCCAACGAGTCGGCAACCGGCCGTGTCAAGAGACGAAAGTTGTGAATGAGATGGGTCACGATCCCCGCAGACATCGCGCGCGGCGCAACCCACTTTGGCTCTCAGCCCAGGAGAAGTTCCAGTAGGGGATCGAGTATCCCAATAATCGACGCCCGTGCGGATCTCATATCGCGACCGCTGGGAGGCGATCGAGACAGTAGCGGAAGCCTGGTCGTCGGGCCCAGCTGAACCGATGGCAAAGGGCCGCTTTAGGGAGGAACATCTTAATTCGATCTAGGTTCCTCATCTGAACAGTTCGTTACTGACGGACGGACCGTCCGGGTCGTATGGTCAGGGTGGGCCGTCCCTTATTTCTTGCGCAGTCGTTTCAGACAGTTCTTTTTCCGTGACAGAGCGGGAAGATAGGAATGCGTATGCGTAGTCCCCAGAGAACCGTTGGAGCACATCAGCCATGACTGGCGGCCGCCGCTTGAGAAGCCGCTCCTTTGCCGTACTCTGCTTGATGAAAAAGACGTCGTCATTGACTTGCAAGTCAAGTTGGCCGGTGGTGATCCTGAATCGGTCGCAACAAGCCGCCCTGACATTGTGCGCTGAGTTCTATGGCTCGTGCACCGGGAGCAAAGAGACATATCTGCCCAGTGGGCAATGCACACACACACCTTACTCAGTCTTGCTGATCTCCTAACGGCTATGACTCGCGATGATGGAGCACTGTACAGAAGAGAATCTGGGCGTGGAGAGCGACGGACTCTGGTAGCGAACTTCGGGAGGCTCGACGGCACGTCCCGAAAAGGAAATGACGGACCTTCGCTTTTTTGAACGACAATCGCAAGCAACGCGACGAGCGAGGCCATCACAACGCCTGGCTCTGGACGTGGATATCGCGAGGAATCAACAAGATAACTAATTATTAGTCGCCAATCCCATTGATTTTCACACTTATCCGCTGTGATTCACCATGAAGGCGAGCTACAAGTGCTCCTCGCTTCATGAGACGATCAGAAATTCTAGTCCACGTTTCCGCGCCCAGTCGGGCAAGGGATGATGCTAGATATCGCGCACTCGCCGAAGCGGCCGCTGTGTTCGAGCCAGTATCACGACAATGTGTATTCTCTGGTGAGGAAATCGACTACAGTCACCCTGGCAGCGAGGCCGGATCACCTAGGCCCACGGCGGCCTCGTCTCTTGGTCAAGAAGAGGAAATCAATTCCGGAGATGAGTTGGAAAGCGTCATTTCGAGACAAAAATATATTCCAATAGACAAGGTCCTGTCTGTAACCAAGTCTCCATCTCCTCATTCTGAAGAGCCACGCGAATGCGTCGCCATATCTTCAACGAACTTACCTCGAGGCTTACCCGACAGTGACGGATCATACAACTCCCCTTCAGACCATCAGTTGCGTCTACTAGTGAATACTGGATCTCCTGATTCGAAGGAAGATGCCATCTCTGAGCAACAACCTCAGCAGTCCTGCGTATCAGGTTCCTTGGAAACGCCGTTGAGCGTCATTCCTGATTCGCAGCCTATAACCCCAGCTCCAGAGGCAGATGGCAGGCCTTCTGGGCATTTGCAGCCTCTTGATGTGCAAGTCGAGAGGTCTTTCCACTCGGATACCAGTAATACGGGGAAAAGACGGCGTCTAAATCCAGACTCGTCAGCTGGTAGCAGCGCAACGGATACGCGTGTGCCTTCCTCCGTGCTAGAAGATGGGGAACAACCCGGAGGCAGTAACCAAGAGAACCAACCGGAGAAAAGGGTATCTTCAATCACATCTGCCTCTTCATCCCATGATTCTGCGATGGACGCGTCTCTCCAAAGGGCGGTCCATGAATCTGACCAGCCGCCTTCTTTACATGTTCTTCCTCTGATGCTTCATCCACAATCACCCCCCGTGTCGACAGGAGGATTCAGCACGCATATCACGCCGACACTGCGCATGCTTGCGGAACGTCTTAAAATCTCGCGCACGTACCAGCCTCTGCGACAGGCAAGAGAACTAGATAAGCTGGAACGAGGCTTCTGGTACGTACGCATATGCATTGCAACCTTGAGAGAAGGATATAGAGAAGAGCAGGAGAGACAAAATAGCGCCCATTGCCCCAATGCAAGGGAAGCGAACCAGTGGACTGGATCCTTCTTCACGCGATTCTGGTCCTTTTTGGCCGACTTCATCGTTAAGGAAGGTCGTGCTGGCTGGGGTGTCTGGTGCATATTAGAAGACGCCTCTGACCCAAAATCGGGCATCGAGCGCCCATCAGAAGGGCCGGAGATATCTTCGGACGATGTTCCACATTTGTACACACAATTGGCTCTGAAAGTCTACACGTGGGGCGAAGTCGCTCCCCATGTCTATCTTCTCCTATTCCTAGCGAGTGAGCGGCGCATACGCGGAATGGGGGCGCAGTGGAAAAATAGTGCAGAGAACACCATTATTGAGATGCCGTAACCATTGGCTCATTGAGAGATATACTAGATATGAGTTCTACTGGTCATGTCCAGAACCAATACATACATAGGACATACTTCTAATCTATCTCGCACCAGTAGATGCGGGTGCTCGCAACATAAGTTTGACATCTGCTCTTATGAAACAGTAGTATAGTACCCATGTTCCTCATACCTGTGAAACGAGCCAAAGAATCCCTTCTCAGCGTAAAGCAGATGAAACTAGTGACGAGTGGTGAGATGTAGAATGTCGAGGTCAGGATGAGGGAGAATCTCACTATCTATCCGGGTATCTTACGCTGTCCATTATTACCTGCATAACACCCAGGCTATCGAGCACAAGATTGATTATAGAATGGCCTAACTGACATCGATTCCTAGGAATAGCAATATGATACACAGCACAAATGTCGAAAGGATCGCCCTCGCCGCATAACTGAACAGAAAACCCAGCATGATCCACGTCACCCATCTGAAGTTTAAAGGACTAGGAGCAAATTTGGGAATGAAGAAATAGGCTGGAATACTCGCAGTTGGCCCGCGAGAAGATACGCCTTTTTTATCCTGGTATCCCAGGTCAAAAGCATGAAGCGCGGCTGAGAGCAGAATGATAATACTAGCAGGCGGGTGGGCGGGGAGTTATTGCCTCGACAGCGGCTAGCGATGTTTAGTAATTCAATTCACCACCTCCAGAACCTCCAACAGCATCGAGATCTTCATAACTCTTCAAGCTGCGTCCCTGGACAGCTTCACGAGGACCCATGGCCTGTTGTGCACCTCCAGAACCCATGGCATCAGGGAAACCGCCATGACCGACAAGCTCTGCGGCGGGATGTCCGGGGGGAACGTACGCCGCTCCAGCATTGTATGGAAGCCTGCCACCAGGTCCAAACATACCAGGCATGCCTCGGACAGGGCTCAGACGGCCATTGCCCATACCGCCTCCCTGGCCATAGCGACTGCCGCGACGGTCGTATGGCCCCGAACGGTTGCTATATCTACCACCGTTCCGACGCATGACACCAGGCTGATGGAGAGAAGGGTCTCCAGAGACAAGTCCATTTGCACCCCATGCACCAGCCTGACCAACGCCCATGAAGCCAGCAAATCCGGCCCCCGGCATGCCCTGGAAGTTTCCGGCAACGCCGTTCGCACCGAAATACGGCATGTTGGCGAGGTTAAAGCCACGAGGAGTTCCCGTCTGCATGTGTCCAGATGATAGAGGAAAGTGGCCGTTGCTGTTTGCATCTGACCGAGAGGGTGCGATATGGGCGGGATCCAGAACATATGCATTCACGAGTGTAAGCTACAGTTTGTTAGCCCCAAAGCAGTCGGAAGTTGCGAATAACGAAACCTACATCTTTTTGTATATTCTCATACCATTCAGGATGACGCTTCTCTACGTGCTTGCGCCAGAAGTTCTCCGCCTTGAACAATTTGGTGCACTCGGGAACCTTGCAGCGGAACTTCGACTCGTCTTCCTGTTTGACGTATTTGGATAATTCTTCCTCGAGCGCTTCGTCCACAGGTTTACCACCCAGCTTTCTAATATCCACATTCTCCGGCTCCAGAATCTGGAAGAGCTTGTCTTCGAATGTCTTGACCCAGTTGAAGGCACGCTGCAACTGTTGCTCCGATTTGGAAGCGAATCGCTGCGGGCGCTTCTCTTCGACGGGGGCGGTGGTGTCCTCGCCCTCCTCGGTCTGTTCCTTTTTCTTGACAGGGAACGGTCTTCCCTGGGCGCTGGCCTTGGCCACAGCCTTTGCCTGGCTTGTCAGGCCGGCTCGTGGACGACGTAGATGGCCACCAGGACATTTTCTGACAAGCTCATGCACAGAATCGCTCTCGAAGACACAGAAGAAACAGAAGTTGTACACCCGGCGGAGATACTCAACGATTAGATCCAGCTTCTTCTTCTTGACCAATAGATCCTCGTCATCGATTTCCTCTTCGTCCCAGCCTTCCTGTTCTTCACCTTCTTCCGCCTCCCCTTCATCCAATCCATCCTCTGAGCCAAACCCATTCTTACGTTTCTTCACGCTGACAGGTCCGGTGACGGGAGGCTGCAACCAGCCCTTGCCGCGGAGATCTTCTACCCGTTCTTCGATCTTGGTGAAACCATCTGCGTTTGAGCCCATTTCAGAATCAAATTTGGCCACTAGTCGTCTTGCCAACTCCAGGTCACGCTCAATGCGTTCCGGGGCCGAAAAGAGGTCCCAAAGAGCTTTTTTGCGGGGCTGTGAGGGTGGTACATGGACACCAACATGGCAGACAAAGTCACCATGGACTGGGTCATGGATGGTCTTGTCATTGACAGCTTCTAGTGCCTTCTCAGCAGTCGATTCCGTGCTGGATCCATTGGCAGCAGTATCAGTTTCCATCTCCTCTCCTTCCTCATCACGGCCGTCGCCCCTCTCAACCACAGCAGGTGGCTCGGGAGCGGGGTGTAGCATAATCCATCCCATCCGATGATACTTCTTCACCGGATTTGGGTCACTCAAACTAAGCCACTTGAAGCCACCATCTTGCTCACCAAGGTGCTCCTTGCAGAACTCCTCGATCTTCTCTCGGCTGACGTTCGGTGCCAAGGTCTTGATAAGTAGTGCAGGCTGGAAAAGCGCTTCGTCGCGCAACTCCGCACCTCTAGCAGGAAGCAAATCAAGGACCCCGAGGGTCTCACCGACAGCGGTGGCTTCGCCTTCTTCCTTTTCAATGATACCACCCGCTCCATCGCTCTCGCTCTTGTAGATACCCTCCAGAGTGAACTCGTCAAAGATTCCCGACTCAACGTCGCGCTCCCACTGTTCGTATGCACGGCTTCGAAAATCCATCAGGCGGCGCCGCAGAGGATCTCTGATCTCCGGGACATAACGTTCTTTAAACCATTCCTCATTGCGATGTTGCTGCACGAAGGTTCTGGCCATCTTTACCTGGAGTTCCGCCTTGTAGGTATCGTAAGCGGCCTGAATCTGTCCCCTCTCCCTTTCTCTATCCTCACGAGCCTCGCGCTCTCCTTTGACACGATCAGACGGGCGCCGTCCGCCATGTTTTGCACGCTCTTTCTCCTCCTTTATGGCCTGCTCAGCTCTCCACCATTCGGCGAACCAATTGAACCCGACTTGAAAATCCAACGTTAACGGGTTGGGAAGGGGGTTGGTAGGGATCGGGCGCTTTCCGGAATCCTGTCCGGGAACGTAGCGGTCGATATTGGCAACGTGCGGGGAAGGAGCTCTGCGACGGTCTTCACGGTCCCTTGCTGCATGATCACGAGAAGTTCCGTAGTAGTCATCGCGAGAGGACCGCGAACGATCCACCGGTTCGTAACGATCGATCAGGACAGGAGAGCGAGAACGGCCACGCCCACGGCGGCGATCTTGGGAAGCTGCTGCTTGTCAGTCATAAGCGAAAATAATAGCGGACATCGAATAGGCGCTAGTACCGGGAGACCTGCGACGATACGAATCGACGGGGGGTCTAGAGGAATAGGAGTCTCCGTCACGGCTCCTCCCAGGGGAGCCATAACCGTCGTACGAATCCATCGCTGCTCAAGTGATATGCACAGGTCTGAAAACGCCTTACTAGACAATCAGTAGATATCGATGATATGATGGCAGACACGACACGGGAGCGTGTCCTTCTCGCACTATGTCGCCCCAGGAGGCCAGCACCGGCCGAAAGCTATGAAGAGGACGCTTCGAGGTCGCCAACGTAAGCTAAGATCCGACATAGTGAGCGTTAGAGACAGTAATCAAGTGAAATAGTGGTTGACTATGTGACCGTGCAGATAGAGTAACAGAGACGAGGGAGTTGGTTTCTGAAAGAGAGCGATAAGACGGCTTCGCCAAAGAGCGATCAAGATAAATGATGAAAGAGTTGGTATGTCCGCCAGGCCACGATAGTGTACCAATGGTTCACCCAAACAACCAGCCAGCTGACGCAGGGCAAACTGATGGAGAGGAAAGAGAATTAGGGAGATGCGCGGGAGTGACGGGCGGACGCTCGAGGCGTGACCAGTGAAGATGACCTGAGAAAGAGAAAGGAACGGAACGTGTAGCGTATCGGAGAGAAGAAAAAGAGAGAGTTAAAAGAAGTAAAAGGATCAGGGATGAGATGCGAAAAGATCAGGATCGGGTACGAGAGACAAGGGCAGCGGCTAAACACGAGAGATGAGAAGTGAGGCAGGCAACCTACAAGAAGCCCAGAAAAAAAGATTGAAGGGGGGCAAGCGACAATATAGAAGCTATCCCCGAGCACCTTGATCTGGATCAGATGAACGTGGAGCTAGACCCGGGGAACAGACGATGACTGTCCTGGTTCGGGGAAGATGGCGTTGAGAAGAGAAGGGGAGGAAGAGGATGGGCTGGAGAGGAGCTGGAGACAGGCGGATCGCCGTGGAGAGCGCGTGCGGCTAAACCCAGCGCGGTATGGCCACCATCAGCCGTCCATCAACCGTTCGACATGACAGCTCCGTCAACCACACCGTCGGGAAGAGGGCATAGAGTAGATGGAGGAGGGAATGGACGAGGACAGGCGAGCTGGATTGCTGCAGAGTTTGATGGAATGCGTAGAACAAGATGGGGAGGGGGAGATGATAAAGTGAGCTCTCACCTGGCAAGTTTGGTCGGTAACCACGGATCCTGATGCAAGAAGAGCTCGAGATTCTGAGCTCTATATGGGACTATCGAGCTCCACGCTGCATGTATGGAAATCCAGTGCTGGTCATAAGTCTGCTCAAGATCTGTGCAGAGATATAGCAGGAGAGAAGAAGCTTTCCAGATGATCGATGCTTAAAACATGCTACACTCGATTCACGCTCGAGACATCAATACTCTCTATTGACTTCACCATATTTGCCAATGGCCTTATTATAGGCTGATCAAGATCAATAGAGCCATTCAATGTACAATAGCTACTCACCTCTTCCATGTGCCGTTACTTCCCTATTGTAGTTTCATTGTCAGTAGGGGACCGAATAGCACCTGATACAATCACGATGGATGTTCCCCTTACAACTATCAGTTATTATGCGAGGCAAGTAGGCTTTCACCGATGATAAATATTCATTTCGTGAATCCGGTTTATATTACAAGAGGCCACTTTTCTTCCCTCTTGACGTCTACAACACCCTCCGCGGTAAACGTTTTCATAATACGATCTTCGCAACAAGAGACAGGCTCTGGCAGTAGCCGAAGACCAAGGGACCTAGACAAGTGGAACAGACACTTCAGAGAGTAGAAGAACGAGATTCGTCAAGCGTGATAAAAAAAAATAGCTTCATCAAGAGTACAAACGAGCGTCAGAAGAGAAGGCGCATAAACAGATCGTGCGTATTCCCACCCAGAACCCAAAAAACCAGTTCCCCGCCGTGAGATGCTAAAAGAACAGACAATAGTCTCCCACGTAAATAAATAGAGAAAAAGAAGAATAGCAAAGCACGTTCCAAGAAGACATGACAAGTATCGGTGATAGATAGTCACTCGTAGGTACAAGGAATAATGGATCATATTCTCGGTACTGTAAACCCCCCGAATTTGCCATGCCGTTCACTTCAATCAGTTGCTCAGTGATTTTTTTTTATTTTACCAGTGATGGATACCTCTCTAAATTTCCCAACCCAGACCCAGTATAAACTCAATGACAAATAATCAATAATCCATAATCGTGACCAAAACAACTGCTGCGGGACGCGGCTGGTAGGTTGCTAATCATTAGGATGCCTGCTTTGGAGCGCTAGAGACATCAATTGGCAACTTAGCACCTCGACCCGCAGCAGAAAGATCTGGCGGTTCCTGGCGTGTGCCGGAGATGAAGAAACGCGGGAGAGAAAAAATACTTTCCGTCAATCCACATATATAAATATTTCCGCACGAATCGAAGATGCCAACAAGATACAACGCGGCATCGACAATAAAAGTGAAGGGGGGGCAAGATCGTCTCAAGATGCAGGGCATGATAAAAAGGGGAAACGAAGACATGATCGATGAAGAAAAGTAAAGGGGCCGTAAAACAATGGAAACAATAACGTCATCATCATCCCTCCCAGCAAAACACTATAAACGGACATAACATGAAGGGTGAAGCAGGTCAATCTGATCGAGTAAGCATGAAACAGCGTCAAGAGAAAGAGAGATAAAGCAGAGAAGAGAAATAGACACAAGAATGCACACGTCGCTTGCTAGAAGAATACCAGACATCCATCCATCCATAACTGTAGCCATGATAAAGAGTAGATACCGAGAAGAAAGACAGAAAAGAGAAGTCCAATGTCATGGACCGCAACGACAAGGAGCGATTCGTTCAACCATCCTCGTCTGACACGCCAGCCGATTCAGGGTCACTTTCCTCGCTATTCCTTGTCTTGGCTTTTTTTGCGGCCGCGTCGTTATCATTCCCGATCGCGTCTGACTTACGCTTCTGGGCCGTCGAGTGATCATTGGAACTGTTGGCATTCTCCTTCCCTGGGTTTGCGGCTTGGTTCTTCTCCATGGCAGCCACCTCGTCGGCGGTCAAGAAACGGCCACCAGGACCACGAGGTCTCCGCATCGCGTGGTTGTGACGAGACTCGTGCAGATACGGTTTTCGACCCTTGGAGGTCAACCGGAGCTGCTCCTCTAGCTTTTGCCGCGCGACCCGTCGCTTGAGGATTCGGTGGAACTGCTTCGCATTCACGTAGAGGGGAGACTCTTCAGCCGGGGCAGTGCCGACTTCGGGAGAAGCCTGGCTCTGCTGAACAGGTGGCTGTGGTGGAGGCGGCATCGAAGGAGGTACAGACGGTCGTCCGACATGGTTCATGACCGGCTGCGCGGTAGGAACGTGTGGGCTACCTACATGGCTCATGCGACGCTGCTGCTGCTGCAACTGGGCATTTTGCGACATGGGCACCTGCGCCATGTGAGGCATCGGACCCGGCACTTGCGGCGGAGATCGAGGATTCCGCTCGTTCTTCACCTGCACTCCGGGCATCCGGGGTGAGCCTCGGGGTCCCTGCATTTGTCCAGCCATCGCATCCTGATGCAAAGGATAAAACTGTCCAGAGGCCGCGGCCGTGGCCATGGCCGCTGCTTGAGATGGAGAGATTCCATAGGTCTGGGGCATGGCGTACGATTGAGGGAAGTTCATCTGCTGATGAACAGCCCCAGGCGCATTTTGTGGCTGCTGGTAATGACTCTGCGACGGGAGGATCGGAGATGCCTGGTGATTCGGATGTCCTTGTTGCATGTGCGCCTGGGCGTTCGTTGGAGAGGTCATTGAGCCGACTGGAGGAGGCGCATTGGCTGTTGCGGCTTGATACGCGCCAGGAATATGCGACGGGGCATGCGGATGCTGGCCGTGAGGCTGCTGGTATTGTGGAGGGTATTCCATGATGGAATCGCGATGGTGACGGCTGTACCCGTCACTTCAACTAGATACACCGTAGACAGGTGCGGATCGAGGATAGGAAGACGGTCCTGAGGTTGGCGACGAAGACGAAATGTGGCCCAGTAGGTCGCAACGCGAGGATGTTGGAGATAGTGTCCCAGATATCCTGACAGGGTCAACTGGGGACGCGAGATGGGTGAAGTTGCTCCTTTGGATACGGAGCTTTTCACCACCGAGGAATGCCTGGGGGCAGCTGATTCGACAAGCTAGAGATAGATTGTCGGCAGCTTCGAGACGTCGCGTCAGCATCCAGCGCAACCTTGACTGGCTAGGGGGGTTAAAGTCGGGTGGAGACCCTAAGATGGAGACTCCGGGGCGACAACTGGAGCGCTTACCTTTTCCTGCGCCAATACAAAGCTCGTCAAGCGTTCTGCGAGGGAACGTACTCAGGAGGAAACAGCCGTTTGTTGTTTGCTCGGTCTGCACTGGGGATTTCCCTTGTGGAAATTCCAGGTCTTTGTGCCAGTCTTTACGCAAGTTCTCCGGTTAAGACGTGGTTGGGCTCTGATGCAGCGGACCGGGGTAGGTTCGAACAAAAGCCGTCCTTGATGCGTTGTCAAGGGCGAACGTGATATCGATGACCTGACCGTGGCGCAGGGAACTGTCTATCGGCCAGCGCAAAAGCGATGCACGAGGCGACAGAGCTACGCGAACTGGGGAATGGCTGACGCTAACTGTTTCGATCAGCCTGTTGCCTTTCTTCCGGGAACGATTCTGGCTGGCGAATCCGGCCGCGTCCCGTTCGTCGAGAAAGCAAGTGAAGCAAGAAGATGAGGCGGTGCCAGCGGCTTGTGGTCCGAGAGAGATCTTCCGGATTCCGAGGCAAGACTAGGTACCTAGGCGACTCGAGGTTTGATAGAGGGTTCAAAGGGTCTCTGATGTCAGAGATGCGCCAGGAGCGGGCTCGCGACGGCAGTCTTCAGATCGCAATCGTCAGTTGTCATCGTTGACCAACAACAGGCTTTCCCGCGTCTGCGCTCGGGGGACCGATTGATAAAGAGGGGAGAGGAAACAGGAATGGTGGGGTTTCGCGTTAGACTAGCCCGGCGACTTGGGAGGATGTATGCGTTGGCAGAAGGCGGGAGCTTTTCTGGGCTGCAGCCAAAGAAAAAATGGAAAACATACCTTGTCGATCAGCTCCGCGCATTCAGCGTACCCTACCAAACGACCCAATTCTTATACCACACGCGCGCGCGCAAGGTTCCTTTTTTCCTGTGCGACCGTTCGTGCCTCCTCACGAGGGGCAGCGGGATCGGAGCCAACTGATAGGCAGCGACAACACACTGCAGAAGGGAGCTCGCGACGAGGGTACGATGACGCCGTCTCACGCGCCGACGAGGGGAATGCGCTTGAGTCGGAACGCGCGACTGCGGACCAGTGAACAGACGAGCTGAGCTGCCAGCGATTTTTGATTTTTTTTTCTAGCGTTGTCCAACGACGAGGTTGCGCGCGACGGAGCGACTGCGCTTCTTCTGTTTCCCTTCTGTCGGCTGTAGGCCTGCGCGCGTGCGAGGGTTAGCTCGTGGGACCACAAGTGGACGCTCGAGAAGAGCGGGCGGCAGGATGAGGGGAGGATCGCGCCGCGACAGCGGGCCGCAACAACACGGACAGGAAAGCTTGGGCAAGTGGACAGCGAGGGCAGATGGCGCGCCAGGCAGAGTCGGGCCTGACAGATTATTCTCCGCAGGGCGCCTAAGAGCAGACGATAGCAGGACCACAGCAGGGACCCGAGCAGAGGGACACGGTGATTTGACCCGAGCAGTCGAGGGCAGCGGGTAGACGAAGACGTTAAACCGTCACGGGAGGGAAGGGAGAGGGAGAGAGAGGGGTGGGAAGGGCAGAGTGGGTGAGGAAATCGTCTGGGTGATTCGCGGGGGCAGCAAAGAAGCGAGAGAAAGTGCTGGATCTTCGGGGGGGAAGACGAGGACGAGGGCCAACAGGATGGCCCAGCAGGCTGGCGACCAGCGCCAAGGGCTCTTCCGCGCGACCGTGAGCGCTGATGTCAGGGTCTCCCCGGCGGATCCGTGACGATGTGACGGTGGCACAGAGACAGATGAGACAATCATAAAGTAATGGGATAACAATAATAAAAAATAATAATGATAAATAATAATGACAATAATAATCCAGAGGCAATGGTGACGGTGATGATCAATGGCAAATGACAGTGACAGGCGATGATGGATGGGGCAGTGGATGCAGCACCGTGTTGATTGATGTTGATTGATGTGACTGACCAACGCAAGAGCCAGGTAGCTGACCAGTCAGTAGTAGCGTAGTCGCGAAATAGTAGTAGATAGACTCGAGCAACGCTCTGAGCACAGTCCTACTATTATTCCCAACTACTGCTACACTAGAGTCTCTCTGCTCTGGTGCGCGCACTCCAGTCAACCCATCACACAGCGCCTGCCACGATGACTGGTTGGAATCAGGTCGAAACAACAGCCGCGCGTGCCGGATCGTGCCCCTCGTTTCAGTGCTGGGGCGCGCTCATGGTTTCCCCGAGCGCGGCCATGGGACAGGAATAAACAAAATAGAAAGAACAAGCAGCAGAGGGCAATGATGATAATAACAATAATAATAATCAGGAACCAAAAAGAAGAAGAAGCTGGGACAGATGACGCTAGCTGGTGGCCACCGGGAATTGGACGACGCGCTGGAAGAAAACCCAAGGCAACAAGAGAAAAAAAAGAAAAAGGCGACACACGTACCTTGCGCTTGGAGAAGGTCAGTCAGTCGAGGGGACTCAAAGATGAGGATAGAGAGGTATACAGTATCCTCTTCTCTATCGATCTCGAGTCTGCGATGAAGGATCAAAAGCGTCGATGATTGGATTGACGCTGAACAGATGCGAAGATGCTTGATAGGATGAGCCTCGAGAGAGCAGGGAGGCGAGACGACCAACGAGAGAGAGCAGAGAGTGAAGGCCGCAGCGACGAGAAGAGCGGGCGATGGGGCATTTGTACCGCCGCCCGAGCTGACTGGCTCGCCAAATCACCTCGCGATGGATCCGGCCGTGCCCGCTCCGCGTATCGCCCATGACGCACTGCGCACCACGCTATCTCGCCCTGCCTCTGCGAATCACACCGTCGCGCGCGATGGCCATTTTCTCACTGGCTGGTCTTTTGATATTAGTTAATTAGTTAACTTATTCTTTCCTCGAAGAATAATATCAGAATAATACACAATAATGAATCAACCACGGGCTGTGAGGACGCTGCAGAGACCCGGGATGGGCCAACGTGCCACACGGATCTCGTGACGGGCACTGGCGCTCGGCTGAGTGTCCGCTTCGGGCGACTCCTCCACTCGACGTCTCCTCGGCCCAGCAGACAGCCAGAGCAACCCTGCCGTCGCGTTCCCAACAGAAAACAGAGAGATCACTACTAGTATTATCATTATTATTGATTAGTTATGGATGATGGATGTGGGAAGTTGATCATGGTCATGCTCATGACAATGACAGAAAGGAATTAATGGCCAAGTCCTCATTCCCGTGATCGATTACTCAACAGACGTGAAATAACTATCTCTTTCATCTCTGCTGATGATACCAGTGTTTTCGTTCTTGTTCTTCAAATTATCAATCTTCTCCCACACTAGTCCTAACTAATGATTACGTCCCAGATAGCACAGCTGCAACGGTTGACGCCCTCTGGAATGCGACCGACGCGGCTGGCCGCTGGGTTGATCATCCTCCAGCTGAATTGGGGCCGTGTTGTGCACTTCTCTCACCAGCGCTCTCGGCTGGCTTGTCCCTCGATGCCATCGATCCTGGCTTCCCTGGCCTCGAAACGCTCTGCTAAGAATACCACATGGCACGTCCATCATCTTCATCACCTCCTTCATCACGCATGGAACGTATCGCGCGCGTCACTACGACCGAAACAGAAAACGCAGCGAATCGTAGAACCGGATGAAACCGAGATCGGCCGGGGGGTCTCCAGGCGCCTTTTGGGCAGGAACGAGAAAAGCACCGCTTCGAATCTCTCGCTCGTCCCTATCATCCTGGTCCTTCAAGCTTATGCAACCCGTATTCTTAGTTAGTTATTATTAGCCCAACATCAACCTGAATCATGGAATTGCTACCTCGCAATATACCCTGAGTTCGATGCGCTGCTCGAGCTGATCATGCGAAGTCCCTGACTCCACCTGCCATGGCCATGCGAAGAAAACCTAAGATACTTTTTCCGTCACGGTGCATTTCCGTCCCCGATTCAGGCATTGCGCCCAGCCTCCATATTTTATGTGCAGTAGTAGAAGTCCATATTATTACTACCTAGTAAGCTGCCCGAAAATTCAGGGCGCTACTACTCCGTACGTCCGGAGTACTAGTTAGTACTTGCGATCGTTGTTGTGAGCAAGCCATCCGGTGCATACATCAATCATCGAGAATACTACTAGATAATGCTGGTTTGGATCAGTGAACCGCATCTAACCGAGAACCACTCAAGTGACCAAACAGAGGGACGGGCCCTGCACAGAATTACCACAGAGGCCGCCAGAACCAATTACTACACTATTGCTCCGTCGATAGGGCTTCTCACGCGATTCAGTAGAGGGCCCTTTCGCATGATCGTCGATCCTGTCCTCCACGTGCGAAAGTCGTCCTTACCGCCTCCAGTGAATCGTAAGATCCTGACCGCTTGATCGAGTCGGTGTGTACGGAGCAAACCTTGGAAACCTGGGCAGCGATGCCAATGGCTCTGTCAGTCGTAGATGGGGTTCTCTCCCCGAATCGTAGCGATCCGGTACCTGACCCAAACTTTGACTCAGGATCTCGTTTTACGATCACGGTCCAAGCTCGCACAAATCATCGTTCTGCGTACGAGGACTACGGAGTAAATCTACCATAGAGCAGAGAGAGCTCTGGCCACCTGACGTCAGATCTTACCGCCCTCCCATCGTACTTAGAAGAATTGCGAAAGCGTGAAGATGATGATACCGTTGAGCGCGAGGGAAATGGCTGTGCAGATTCCTTGTTTCTTTCCTTTCGCACAGCTCTCGACGAGCGATGGTTGTTTCGGCTGACCTGCCTCTGCGTCCATCTACTTAGCGCGCCGCCTTGCGATCCAGAAACAGCGCGAATATTTGTTAGCTCATAGTTTTGTTTTGTTTTTCCGTACCAACGCGTCTTGCCGATGATGGAACTGCGATCACTTTTCGCTTAATAATGGCAACCAGGATTCATCGGGGTCTCAGATTCTAGGCTTCTTTACGTGTCACCTGTGAGGAAAAGAATGATCGAGCCGGCAACAATGTGTGCAGTAATGTGTGCTCGTGCATATGACGTCCGCGATCTCGCAGTCGAGGTTGGGGTCGGGATGCAGCCCAGATATGCCCACAACTCTACCATACGGATTTTGCCCCATTGGGTTCATCCACAGAGTTGGAACACTGCCTGGTCGAGCGCCCATGTTCTCAAAAGATGAACTGGTTGGGATTGTAACTAGCTGTCCAGCCGCATGCAGCGTAGTCGAGAATCTTCAGCGCGTCATGACAGTCACAATCTCTAATACCTGCTGCTGCATGAGATGAGGCTCTTACCCGCCGTGTCTTTGCCTTGATGGTATATTTGATGTCTTGCTTTCTATCGTATTCTAACTTCTCTGTCTCAGAGGCTGGGGCCGTATTCCCGGGTTCATTTTCTCTTCTACTGCAAGATATTGCAACTGACGGCAGGAATGATGACGCCTGAAGCTACCGTGCCAGGCTGCATAGCATCTGCGAACCTGACACCTCGACCAAACCTCCAACTTGTCTTTTTCAGACCCCGTACCACGTCTAAGACTAATGCATGTATCGAAATAAGCTTGATCCCCGCAATCTATACCGACGTCGCGGTTGGGTCGATGTTCACATGAGATGGGTGCCTGTGGGTGTCTTATGCTTCTACCAACATTCAGGCTTCATACAGGAAGCCTCATACGATCTGTTCCTGGGGATCGTCACTCCTGCGTGTCATCCAGAGTGGTCTACTTGATTTCGGATGATGGATACAGCTCAGGACGACAGCTCAACCTGCTATGACTCTGACCACACTTGCAACATCCCAAACACCGATGGGATGCCAGGACAATTGGCTTGTTACCCTTCTGTGCCAGTTCCACTTGGTTTATTGTGTCTGTGTTGCCAGATCAGGCATGCTTTAAGCTGTGCGCGTGGCGGATGTCTTCCTTGCGTCCTGCAGACTTCAATAATGGGGCCTTGAAGCACGGGTCCAGTCTGGACTTCACATCATGACGGTTAATGGAGTCCAATTAGTCGCTGTCATCTCGCCTCCGATGGCAGCCCTGTCTGTAGGACGTGATTGGGTCCACCATATACATCCGTCAACGGCCATGGCCTTGTCCGTCTCAGCCAGGAGCTGCGTTCCAACGAAACAAGCAACCGGTCCGCCTGTGGAGCACTATGTCGAGTCATCATCAGAGAGGCCCCGATATGCGGGATTTCTACATTCGAACCCATTGTTCTTGACGTTGGCAGGTTACTTCGCATGCTGTCGAAAAGAGGATATGGCTATGGGGTCCTCGAAGCAGCCGTTTGGCGCCACGCGATGGGATCAGTTGTTCACACTGTGGTCATTGGCTACTCTTTCGAGCAGAATCAACGGATCCGAGTTTGTAGTTCACTGGCTAGTCAACATGGCCCCGGTTCACGAGATGACAACTGATACATCCTGCGAGTTTGCTTGCTTTTCTGTTCCACCTGCTTGCTACCTAAGACGAATCGCTCCTTGACGTGGCTTGCAAGACATGAGACTATAGAGGTTCGGCTCCGTGATGCGGCCCCGGTTAGATCTCTTGTCAAGATCTTCCCCTACGCTAGGTTGATGACTTGTGTGTTCTTTACATTGACACCTCATCTCAATTTCAGATAGATTTCTACGCTGGAAAATAGTCGATCAAGGAACAGCGCAGGAGCTAGTTCTCTGGCCCGGTCCGAGATGAATGTGCCAACAGATCTGTTGATCTCGGACAAGGTCGACTTAGCTCCGGAACATGAGAGGGATGGCCGCAGCGAGATGGGTTGGGTTGAGTTGAGTTGACTGGCCCCATTGGAGAATATCCAATCAGGGTCAACAGAGCCCTTTCTACGCGGTGATAGGATGGGACCTATGGATCGCGAGAAAGCCTTCAACGGCCTGATCCGGCGCCGGTCCACGTCTCATGCACTGGTAAATGAGGCAGAAGCGTAAGGGACACCAATAAGCAGCCTCACCGGTGCTATGTGTGGTGTTGTCTTGGATAATTGGGGGCAGCTACGAATCATCCTCTTTCTGCTTTTTAAAACTCTCTATATCCCTTCCTGTCTCCTGGCACGCCTTTTGGTATATTGGCTACTCTGTCTTGGCCATTTCCAGGTTCCAGCGATTAGCAGTTCCCCTGAAAATTGCGAGGAGCCTCGTCTTGATCATCAGACTAGCTTATCAGAGCCAGTGAGAGGTGTCTTCCGTCTACTGCTTGTTCTTACACCGGGCACTCCGAGCCTAATATTGTTTGATCGACATTTCTATACTTGGACTTACCAGGTCACGGTGTCTCCTGTCAGTCATCGGGGAACATCTTTCCGGACATGAGAGCTTGGTTCAGATATACTCTACACATGTTGCGCGTGATACAGCTAGTCTCCACTGTGATGGACATCGGGGCCAAGATTCGTGTGCTGTGGCTGATCATTCACAACCACAGGTATGTCCTTGCCCCCTTTCTCTGCGTTGTAGGAAGTGTCTGCGTTCTCGTCGAGACCACGCTCTGGCGCTTTTGCTATACCGACGTGAAATGTATGCGATCAGGTCGAGGTTCGTAGAGGCACATTCTGGATCATCCTGTATGGATATTAATAACCATCGCATCATTCATTGTTGCTTCTGTTTCCGCGCCGTCATCGACACGAAGACGCTCGAGCTGAGCGTTCGAGACCTATGTATCCGAGAATGCTGCTCTTGGGCACGAAATGAAGACAGCGCCTGTGGACTTACGAGACGTGATTCTCGAGGCGAGTAGACAGGATCGGCTGTGTCCCTGCTGGATATCATCCTGGGGAAGAAACGAGGGTAGCAGCCAGCACTCACTCCTAGGGCATCTCTTTCCTCCTTCTTCGTCATCTCTGTATCCGAGCACAGGCGAAGGCTTACCTGCAACTGTGTGAAGGAGAGGGGCCATCAGCAATATAGAGGTGCTCATGAAATCGTACAAAATCCGTGGTTTTATCTCAATAATCTGAAAAGATGAGAGCAATAGAAGGCAATTTAAGCCCCTCATCTCAGTGAGGGTCACGCATCCGTACCCGATATTTCAGGCATTTCAGGCAGGCCGGCACTCAGGGAGTGTAGAGGGGGAATAATAAGAAAAGATGATCCAAACCCGACCCCTCCAGATGGCCAAAGAGAAACTAAACGGACAACTCCCCCCACTTCATGAACAGTTCCCACGATCTGATGCATTGCCAACCCCATCCAGGGCTGAATCAACATGCAATCTGCAATCTAATAAGACAATACGCAAAGAAACCCTGGTTCCGACACTGCGGTTCTCGCGAGATCGCCGGTTTGGTTGGGCAGCAAAGAACCGCGCCTATGACTTGTTCGCGTCTTACGGGTCGGGCTGTCGTAGGGCGAGTGTCTTTGCGTGCAGAAATGCAGACCTGGCATTCTAGATATGTATGTGAGAGTGTGGATATTGTTTCTCTAGTTCTATGATGTTTCGTCGGTGTTCGATTTCGGTGGTGTGCGAAAGTTGCGAAATATATATTTTCTTAGATGGGCGGTATCTTCACCACACTGCGTAATAGGAAGATTACTTTTCAATCGGTACCTGGACCATCGCATAGCAGGTCCAAGGTTCCATAGATTCGATAATATAAAGCCGTAAGATACACACAGACACTCAGTGGTATTTACAATATCACATGAGACATTATTTTATGGTCATAATTAGGGCAGCCGGGCCGAGGTTATACAAAATACTGAGACCTAGTCCTCAAGAGAGGAATATAGTTCGTATAATTATTCAGTGATCATCAGTCATAGTTTGCACTACTAATCCGTGAGCAGATGCTCAGATGACAGCGTCGCTTGATTGATCCTTTCATAATGGTCAAGGCGACGCTCGCTGTTGTGCCAAGAGCAGGATAGCGACATCACGACGACCACCACGATCTATCCATAATGTCGACTGCCGTCAGATAGGTCTAACTGATTGCATAAATCACATATATTTTGCAATAGCATATTAAACAGCGTTATTCTTTCATACCCAGCCCACATAATACAGGTTGCTATATCCAAGAAAAGTGATCAAAAAAAATAAATAAATAAATAAAACTGTCCCTATCCAACCCAGTGTAGGTAAATTGGAAGTGAACACGAAGATGCCGAATAAAACACCCCAAGATAGGGAAGATACAAAAAGAAAATTGGACTTGGGGGTAGTCGAAACCCCGACTTCCACAATTTTTGTTGATACATGCAAATGTGGCACTCTACCACTGAGTTACAAGCCCAATCAACTGCCGAAATTTCTCCTACGTCGGTTCACCACCCGACAGATAGGGTTCCCAAAACAGAACGTATACTTTCAAGTTGGTCTGTTTTGTGCGAAAATTATCCATAAGCTACAGATTTTGCTAGCTTAGCTTTGTGGGTTGTCGCAAAAGGTCGACAGAATGCTATCAGTCCATTATTTTCCATGAGTTTCACCCGGAGTTCTGAATGAGGAATGGTGAATGTCCGAGTGTTCTCTCTCCAGGAACCAACGGTGGGGATGGGCTAAGATAGTCTCCGTTCAAAATTTACCAAAACATATCTACTACTCTAGAGTACTCTGCCATAGTAAGCATCATAGTATGGTATGAAGTAGAAGTGGAACAAGCGTCTAGACCAAGCTTTCTGACCATGTATGCTTCTGAATCGGATATGCGCATACTTCCTTCATGGCCGAACGAGGAAATGTATGCATACGCTGAGTGGTGAAAATTCCTCACCCACTGACTCTAATACTTTCCCTTGAGATTCCGCATGGAAGGCGTAATTAAACAATCTACGAACTTGTCGCGATATTGTCGAGAGAAGAACTCAACGACTGCATCATGATCCTTGCCACTGTCTAACTACTCTGTTGCGCGAACTCTGGTACAGTAACAGTAAACACTGGTCCCGCGGTCGCGACCCCGCAATGGGCCCCGATGCGAAGCGATCCCTGGAACGGAGGAATCGCAAGGTGAGATTTCATAACAAGATTGAATGTGTTTACTCGCGGCGCATACCATATTCTGTAAGTATTACGGAGTAGATATGAATACCATGTGCTTCCAAGACTCCTGATACGGCGTGAAATGTTTTAGCGTGTGGCGTAAGTAATTACTTACGCAAGTAGTCATCGTGGCTGTCACCGCCTCTCGAACAACACCGATATTTTCCGACTTCGCTGTTGGCAGAATTCATAAGGCAGCCCATAATTCGAAGAAACATAACCTCCAGATAGTCATACAGAACAACATAACAGTTGCACCAGGCCCCGATACAGTGGCGTTCGGCCATCTTGTTGTGCGCAGGCTAGCAGAGGGCTTATCTAATCCGGACGCCCCATCCTGCCGCGCTTCGGCCTCATGTGGCTTTTCCGCTGTGCCTGGAAAGAGGACTGAGTTCCCGAGATTAAGCAACACCGCCGCCGCATTCCACTCCACGCGTTCTGGACATCTTGTCTCCACGGGTCCGTTCGGTGGAAGACACTCGACAAGTCGACCCTTTGCCACAGGCTGATATCTCGGAACCATCGACTTCAGACGCGCCAAACTCTCGCTGCACATACTTACATGACGCTTGTGTTGACCTCCCGCACGGTTCTGCGAGTGTACGGTATAGCGACGGAGGTAGAGGGAGAAGTCAATCAGACAACTAGGAATCGCACCTCACGAGCCTGATTGCTCTACATCTCGAGGCGACGCTCACTGCGGCGTTCGCAACTGGCCTACCCGGCTGTGACCGCTTGCGCGCGCGGGAGAGCGGGCAAGGACGTGGAGTCTCTGGGGGATCCGTGAGTTTATGGGGCGCGATTAAACATGGCTCCAGGCGGAGGAGGAAATATCAAGGTGGTGGTGAGAGTGAGGCCGTTCAATAGTAGAGGTGAGCAGATTGACAGAAAATGACGCTTTGCGCTTTGCGAAACTGACATGACCCCTTTCCTACCCAGAGGTCGAAAGACGGGCAAAATGTATCGTTCAGATGAAAGGGAACCAGACGGTTCTCACACCACCTCCGGGCGCAGATGAGAAGCTCCGTAAGGGTGGCATGAAAGGCGCCCCCGAAGGGCCCAAGTCGTTCGCATTCGATAGATCCTACTGGTCGTTCGACAAGAAAGACCCCAACTATGCTGGGCAAGAACACCTTTTCAGTGACTTGGGAATGCCACTTCTGGACAATGCCTTCCAAGGATACAATAACTGTATTTTCGCATACGGCCAGACTGGTTCGGGAAAGTCATATTCGATGATGGGTTATGGGCAGGAATACGGTGTCATCCCCAAGATCTGTCAGAATATGTTTCAACGGATAGCGAAGCTTCAGGAAGATAAAAACCTGACTTGCACGGTGGAGGTTTCCTATCTGGAGATCTACAACGAAAGGGTCCGCGATCTTCTCAACCCGTCCACGAAAGGGAACTTGAAGGTCCGTGAGCATCCCTCGACGGGTCCGTATGTCGAAGATCTGGCAAAGCTGGTTGTGCGTTCGTTCCAGGAGATCGAGAATCTCATGGACGAAGGTAACAAGGCCAGAACAGTGGCCGCAACCAACATGAACGAAACCTCTAGTCGATCGCATGCAGTTTTCACTCTCACCCTCACCCAGAAACGGCACGACGCCGAGACTACAATGGACACAGAGAAGGTCTCCAGGATTAGTCTGGTGGATTTGGCAGGTTCCGAAAGAGCCACATCTACCGGAGCTACAGGTGCTCGATTGAAAGAAGGAGCCGAAATTAACCGTTCCCTTTCTACGCTTGGTCGTGTCATCGCTGCACTGGCAGATCTTTCGGCAGGCAAAAAGAAGAATGCATCTATGGTTCCGTATCGAGATTCCATTCTGACGTGGCTTCTTAAAGATTCTCTGGGTGGTAATTCCATGACCGCAATGATAGCAGCAATATCGCCCGCGGATATTAACTTTGAGGAGACGCTCAGTACCTTGAGATATGCGGACTCTGCCAAGAGAATTAAGAACCATGCTGTTGTCAACGAAGATCCGAACGCGCGCATGATTCGGGAGCTTAAGGAGGAACTCGCCCAGCTCAGAAGCAAACTGGGAGGAGGTGCAGCAGCAGCAGGTGGTGCGGTAGCGGCTGGCGGTGTTCCAGCCGAGGAATACTATCCACCAGATACTCCTTTGGAAAAACAAGTAGTATCCATTGCCCAACCGGATGGCTCCGTCAAAAAGGTCACCAAGGCGGAAATTGTCGAGCAATTGAACCAGAGTGAGAAACTGTATAAGGACCTCAACCAGACGTGGGAGGAGAAGCTACAGAAGACAGAAGAAATCCACAAAGAACGTGAATCTGCGCTTGAAGAACTGGGCATCAGCATCGAAAAAGGATTCGTTGGTCTGAGTACACCTAAGAAGACGCCGCACTTGGTGAATTTGAGTGACGATCCGTTGCTGGCCGAGTGCCTTGTCTACAATATCAAACCAGGAACGACGACAGTCGGAAACGTAGATACAGCCAAAACTTCCGAGATTCGGTTGAACGGCTCAAAAATTCTGCACCACCATTGTACGTTTGAGAATGTCGATAATGTCGTCACCATCGTACCTAGTGAGGGTGCTGCGGTTATGGTCAACGGCCTCCGCATCGACAAGCCCACACGACTCCGGAGTGGTTACCGTATAATCCTGGGAGACTTTCACATCTTTCGCTTCAACCATCCACAGGAAGCGCGTGCGGAAAGAGTGGAACAGAGCCTACTGCGTCACTCCGTCACTACAAGCCAACTAGGATCACCTGCTCCCGCTAAGGGCCACGATAGGTCAATAAGCAAGACAGGATCTGACATTGATGGCGATTCCACCAGAGCTGACTCCCCCTTGCCGTCTCATCGGAGTCGGGATAATGACTGGTTTTACGCTCGCAGAGAAGCCGTCACCGCTATTCTCGGCCCTGACCAAAAGATATCTCATCTCAACGACGATGAGCTTGATGCTCTCTTTGAGGATGTGCAGAAGGTGAGAGCCGTGCGTCGGGGGCTTGCGGACAACGAGGAAGATTCGGATTCTCTCAGTTCGTTTCCCGTCCGTGATAAGTATATGTCCAATGGGACAATTGATAACTTTTCTTTGGACACTGCGATTACTATGCCGGGCACCCCTCGTCAGAATGGCGACTCAGAGAACGGCGAGGGCGACTCGGCCCTGCAGATAGCTCGTGATGACATGCAGCGTCAGTTAGACAAGCAGAAAGGAGAGTACCAGGAGAAACTCAGAAATGCGGAGGCTTCCTCAACAGGGGACGTGGATGAGCTGAAGCAGGAGAAAGTTCGCATGGAAGAAGCTCTGCGGGCCGCAAAGGAAGAATTCCAGCAAGAACTGGAAAAGCAGAAGACCGCATTCGAGACGCAGATCAAGGAGATGGGAAAACCTATCCCTAAGATCTACGAGAACGGTTTCGCCAGACTCGAGCCTGAAGAGATCGAGATTGCCAAGTCTGTTTTCCGGCATTGGTCTCAACGCAACTATGTCCGCATAGCTGAATCGATCCTTCAACATGCATCTTTGCTCAAAGAGGCTCAAGTAATGAGCCAGATCATGGATAAAAATGTTGTCTTCCAGTTTGCTATTGTCGACGAGGGTCATAATATGGTTTCGTCTTATGATCTAGTCCTCAATGGCATCGCAGGAGACGATGATGTCGCGTTAGACGATGCGAAGAAGCCTTGTGTGGGAGTTCGAGTAATCGACTTCAAGCACAGCGTTATTCACCTATGGTCCCTCGAAAAACTTCAGCGCCGCGTTCAAGCTATGCGACAGCTACACCAATACATAGATCGACCAGACTACATCCAACATTTCAAACTTGAGAACCCGTTCTCAGAGACATGTTCTCCTCAGTATTCTCTTGTCGGAGATGCTGATGTCCCCCTCACGGCTGTGTTTGAGACCCGCGTCCAAGACTTTTCTGTAGAAGTGATATCCCCGTATACCCACAGCGTCATCGGCATTATCAGGCTTTCTCTCGAGCCTTCATCCGCTGAAGCACCCTCGTCTACTCTCAAGTTCAATGTTGTCATGCGGGATATGATCGGGTTCGCCGAGCGAGAAGGTACCGACGTGCATGCCCAACTATTCGTCCCCGGTGTGTCCGAAGAAGGAGGAGCGACAACAACCCAGATGATCAGCGGATTTGATGAGAATCCCGTACTGTTTGAGAGCGTGCACAGCATGAGCTTGCCCCTTTCTAGCCCTCGCACAGCTTCTCTCAAGATCTGCATCTATGCTCGCGTTACACAGATGCATTTGGACATGCTCCTTAGCTGGGACGATATGCGCGATGCGGCGGATGACAAGCCTCAAAAACGAAAAGCTCCCCGGATTGCCGAGAGCGAATACTACTCCGAAGAGAGGCATGATGTGTTTGCACGTATCCAGATTTTGGAACTAGCAGAGAATGGGGACTATTTACCTGTTGAAGTGGTGCAAACCAGCAGTCTCGATGCTGGGACCTACCAGCTTCACCAGGGACTGCAGCGCCGCATTGTCATTAATCTAACCCACAGCTCGACGGAGAGTCTGCCCTGGGACGATTTAACAAATGTTCGAGTGGGATCCGTCCGACTGCTTGACCCATGGGGAAAGGTCCCCGATCACGACCAGACACCAGATATCCCTTTGAAATTGATACAAGAGCCGATGGTCAAGGATAACGCCGATGGGACGTCTAACGTGACCATCATTGGTCAATGGGACTCGAGTCTGCACGGTTCTTTACTTCTGGACCGCACCACAGCAGACAAGTACCGGGTGCAGATTACCCTGCGCTGGGATTTGGTTTCCTCCCGGCTGCAAGATGCAATGGTATTCGCACTTGATCAGACGCTGCAGATCCAGGGTCGGACCTATGTTCGCCCTCAGTCCATGTTCAAGCAGTTCTGGAATTCGACGCGGGTTGTGCACTCGACCGTCGGCATGTTCTCCGTCGCCGTCCGTCCAGTGTCTGCCAAACGAGCAGCTGATCTTTGGCGCATGAATACGCAGAATGACTACGTGAAAGGCGAGGAGCTGCTGACCAACTGGGCTCCCCGCAAGGTGTCTCTAGTACGCGACTTCATCGCGACGCGCAAACGGCGTCAACGTAGTGCTGAGCTGGATGCAGCCCGGGGCGCATTAAGCGCTGGCAGCCTCACGTCGCCCACAAGAGGCAGTGGCAGATCGACCCCTCTTCGAAGCCAGGAACTCACAGAACGCAAAGCCAAACTGCTTCGCAAATACTTGGATCTCTGGTCAACGAAGAAAGACCCTACAGAGATCATCCTGGTGAAGAGCAACCTCGAGCCACCCGCCGGAGGCGCAGCATTTGCGAAGCGGACCAAAGAGTCTTCTACGCCTGATGCCGTCAGTGTTAGCTCTGAGAATAACCCTGCGAAACCCCGTTTTGTGGCCACTATCCAGCACATCCCGAAGAATCCTTCAGTACTCAAGTCCGGCTACTTGCTGACCCCGGATGATACCAATAGTCACTGGGTGCGCAGGTTCGTCGAGCTGCGTCGGCCGTATCTGCATATTCACTCGGTTCCTGAAGGCGACGAGATCAATGCAATCAATTTGCGGAACTCCCGCGTCGACCACGCGCCTGACTTTGCTCGACTTCTCGATGGGTCTGGTGCTGGCGCCGACAGTGGAGTGTCGGTACGGGGTCGTCCTAATATCTTTGCGGTCTACGGCACGCAGAACACGTTCCTCTTCGCAGCGCGGTCTGAGGCGCAGAAGGTCGAATGGATCCTCAAGATTGACCAAAGTTACTTTAGTGGCAATGGCAGCAGTGGACATGTCAGCGACGATGGCTGATGATGGCTGTCTTTCCGCTTCATCTTCCTTGCTGACCCATGCCTTCTGATGCCTGGATGACCGAAACTAACGTATACATGCCTTGTTTAAATCCAAAACTTGTACTCTTCCCCCTTTCTTTTCTTTTCACCCATTCGTTTTATTCCCATTCTTATTCCCGCAACAAACCGTATCGGCCGGTAAGACGGGACCCCCTTCGTTGTTCTGCCATTTATTTGAGATACCCCCTGCAAACTACCTTGTCGTCCGCGACTATCCATCTAAATGTATATACTCGATATGCCCTGTTTTGCTCATGACATATAATATATAGATCTGAAAGACGACGACTGATAGATCTTGATCCACATTTGTTGATCTCTCATGTTACCACCTCAGGTTTCAGTCGATTCTGCACAGGCCGTATCAATGTAACACTCGATCGAAACGCTTGTAGCCATCTAGTTTGACTGGTTATCGATGTGTTGTATTACTAACCGCGCTTGCTAACTAAAGAGTCCGTCGCATTGTACCGCAGCATGTAATCATGATCACGACACTTGTGGCTGCTGTTTGGCTTCGAGGGATCCCGGCTGTAAGCAGATAAAGATGGTTATATAGAGCAGAGCCGCCCGTACTCTATTTAAAGCCCGAGTGAACGTCACAATCTCTCTTCGAGTGGGAATCCTCCACTTAGGCCGACGCTGAGTGCTTGGACGGCGAATCACAACGGATGGACTCGGCCGCACCGAATCGACGATCAACAGAACCAAAAGCCTCTGCCAAGCGAGTTCAGCCTCGACGACCTTTGCAAAGATCTCCTTCGTCTGTCGTGCAAAACGACACGTTAGAGTTTGGCACACACGTGGGCATGATCGTGGGAAGACGCCGTCTCGCGTGGTTAACGACTCCTTTCCTTCCATCTCGCTGACGGCGAACAATCCCGCGCCAGGACATGCGGGACACGGCCTGAGATCTTCTCGCGTTATCGGCCCTTATCCTGAGACATTGTCAGAGACAGCGTCTTCGAGACATTCTGCAGCCATTCCGTTTCACACCCAGGACGAATCAGAGCGATGCTGATTCCTCTTCAACCCCGCGGTCGCTCGGTCACAATTGGTTCGATCCTTTTCTTGATCCTCGTCGCATTCTTCGTCTGGCACCGTCGCAATGCCGATGACGTAGTGAATTATGTGTTGAAACGTCCCGCTTCAGAATGTGTACAGCAATCGCTCAGCGAGCCGCCATCGCCGCCGCCCTCGTCCGCTGAGACGAAGGATGGAAGCTGGGAGTTTGTGCCTGCTCGCGATGCGGAGGATTATGGGTTGTCGCAGGAGCAATGCCGGACCGCGTTCCCGAAGCTGTTTGTCGAGATCGAGAAGTCGGTCGCAGCGAGGAAGGATAAGCCCATCACGGCGAAGGAATTGAATTCGAAGAAGGTCGCGGAGGGAATGGTTAGAGTTGTCGTTCATCAGGGCGAGGTTGGTATTCTCTTTTCCTTGGGCTGGTCTTGAGGGTCTCAGATTTGATTAATGTATTCCACCAGCTCTACGTTGTGGACTTCAACTACAACCCGGTAACATATTCGCGCGGCCGGGCCACACTCAGCGCTATCTACCGGGCATTGAGAGCTGTCCCGAACCGACATGACCTTCCCAGCGCCGAGTTTATCTTCATGACCGAGGATTACGCGCCATCCTGGCCTGGGCCGATCTTTGCATACTCGAAGCGAGATAGCGAGGAGAATGTCTGGCTGATGCCAGACTTCGCCTACTGGTCCTGGCCCGAGGTCAACGTGGGACCATACTGGGACATCCGTCGACGGATTGTCGCTGTGGACGACGGCATTGCCATCGACGGTAGGTTGCAGCGTGGCATCGACTTTCAAAGGAAGAAGAAACAGCTCTTCTGGCGGGGAACGACCGCGACAGCCCCCGAGTTGCGCGGCCAACTCATGAAAATGACGGAGAGGAAGAGCTGGGCAAGCGTACACGCCATTGACTGGAACAACGAGGAACACCTTCGCAAGGAGGTGATCTCAATGGAAGACCACTGCCGGTACATGTTCCTGATGCACACCGAAGGACGCAGTTTCTCTGGACGAGGGAAGTATCTTCAAAACTGCCGGTCTGTGATGGTCGCGCATAAGCTGGAATGGCGGGAAATCCACCACGGGGCGCTCGTGGCATCGGGCCCGGAGGCCAACTTTGTCGAAGTTGAGCGCGACTTCTCGGATCTAGAAGACAAGATGAAATATCTAGTTGACCACCCGGAGGTGGCGGAGCGGATTGCTCAGAATTCCGTGCAGACGTTCCGCGATCGCTATCTCACCCCGGCCGCTGAGGCGTGCTACTGGCGGGAGCTTATCGCGCAATATGCATCGGTATGTGATTTCGAGCCGAAGGTCTATTCGGACATCAGAGCAAAGAAGCTGCGCGGTCTGCCGTTCGAATCTTGGTCGTTGACCCCGGCCGATTTTCCGTACTAAGCTCCTTTATTGCGTGTTATCCTTGAGGAGCGGGAGAAGGAGACGATAGTACTACTCGCGTTCCTGTGCTGTTGGTGACATCTGTGATGTCCTTCGTGCCAGCAAGTTTTCAGTTCAAGTTAACCTACTTTGCATGGATTTAAAGGCGTACATAATCTGCATTACGAGATAGATCTATTGTTTATTGTTCATCATCATCGAGCTATCTACCTACATCACGTCAATCGTATATTTGCAGTAGACGATGTAAGACTTATACTTGATCGAGGTGGAATCGCTGGGGAAGATTGTTATTGTAGGCCCAGGGTAATTTGATATCAGATTAGATACATAGACCAGAGCGCCCCTTCCAATCTCTCTGGTCGCCGTGTCAACAACCGCACCGCGAGGACGGCTCAAGCGGTCTAGATGGTGTCGTCATACACTTTGATGATCGGTTTTATTCGGTGTGCGAGTGTCTTCCTATCCAATGATCACCTACATTCAAAAATTCAGGTCTATAGACGCATTCATATTCGAAATGATTAAATATGAACCGTACCACAGCCGCTTGACATGTTTTCATCATGGTGCATAGGTAGAAAACAGGCTCTTTACTCAGATAGAATGCTCTTGTTATTTGACATCTACCCCCACAGCCTGCTTCTTCATTGTTCGTTATTCTAGGTATGGCACTAGGTCGAAGATCATTGCATATTGCGTGTGCTGCACGCTTGAAGTAGTGCACTTTTCTTTGGTGGGTCTGCAACTTTTCCTTGAGCAAGTTTATTGTGATAGATGGAGCTGCAACAGCGACTACTTGAGTCGTGATGTCGTACTAAACTATGCACCGATATCTTGGAAGGAATGCTTGCAGAGAAGATGAACGCAGGATATTTTCCAGACCCTTGGGATCTAGCGACAATGGACTACCATATTGTCTAGCAGTAGATAGTGTTCCTGTTCATACCCAGAATCTCCTCCGGAAAGGGAGACATTGGACTCGATGATCGACTCCAGTGGGGCGCAGATCAGGCATTGTTCGTTGCGAATCATCCGTTGGCCATTCCCCGTAGGGAAGAAAGGGAGAAGTCAATTGAAATAACAATGGTAGATAATAATCGTAAGTAAAGATAATAAAAATAACTAGTTAGTTATCGAGTGTTGTTTGTATTAGTAATCTGACTCAGAACCGAGTGAGACATGCAAGGTCTGCCTGTCTATAGAGGCGCAGACCAATGGGGCTTGTCGCACTTCTTCAGCCTCTTCTGACTAAAGACTAGATGTATCGTGCATTCGAGCCTCTGCTGATTCGTCGTTGACAACAATAACGATTCTCCCACGGAGAAAGTAATGCCTGGGCAGATGACTGCCAGAAATAGGATCAGATGATGTTTCTAGTTAAAAAACCAAGTCGTTTAGATGCTGGAGGCCGTCTGTTTTTGTTGCTTCCTGTGTTGATCGTGAGTCCGCCGCAAGCGGGTCGAGATGGAGTTTGGAGATCCTTCGTCTCCTACTCGCTTCTGCACCACAACTGCATTTGACTGGCATAGCCTCTCGTGATCGAGTTGGCAGATGTGTCAAGCTGCGATTGCTGCCACTTGTTAAGGCTATGCCTCAGCCTTTAACCCTCTCCGATCATCTGTTGGGGGCCTGACGATAGACTAGAAGGAGACGATAGCCGACATAGCCCTTGCATCTGACCATGGCCGCCCTACCGATCGGGATCTAAATTAGCGAACTCCCTAGCTTCTCTTCTCCAGAGGCTTGGCCAACTAGTATAGTGTGTCTCATGGCCTACTTTGCAGTTATAGCATCGAGAACGGAGAACTCGGATTCTGTACGGGCCGTCTGTTCCATTGGCTGGCTGAAAATGGGCGAGCAACTCAATAGATGACCCAGAGACACGAGACCCTACTTACTTAGTTGCTTGATACTCCTCTCGTTGCCAAATACCGCTTTCGGATTCCTGGGAGGAGCTCGAACCAGTGCGGTTGTCGTGATCGCTCCGTAATGTAGCAACATGGACCAATCTGCAGATCTGTTTTGTTCCTGGCTTCGTACATCTGATCGCCCAACTATTGGAGGGTTCCTAGGTCAACAAGGTCAACAACCGTGGACGGTGAGGTCCTCTTGCAACGATTGCATTGTGGCATAGCCAAGAGACCATTATTGAGCGGTAGTAAAACTTGGTTCGTATGAAACATCTATGGTGCTGACTGTTTGTTTGCGGCGGAGGTTCCGTCCTTGGCCAAGGGAGGACCAGACGACAGCAGGCAATCGGCCTTTGTCTATAGTGTTTTCAGCACTTACAATGGGCTAGATTCCGGAACGCTATTAGCTTTCTCCAGGTTTCCTCTGCTGACTTCCCATTGAGCCCTCCTGGATCCACGTCGCAGCTCGGCTGCGCAGCCCGATTACAATGTCCCCACTGCATCTACGCCTTGCCAGGTGCAGAGAGGGGCGGACGACCAGTGCAGTCCCACGCCAGGAGACTAGAAGCTAGCGTTCAGGCCCGATTCTCTCGGGTCCGATATAGCATTAACTATCTGATGCATGATGATTGCGTGCAGACCCCCAGTGGATATGGCTCCAGAAGGACCCAGATGCAGATACCTCTCAGATAAGGTCTTCTGATTACTGACAATATGCAAGGCATTATAAAGGTTGACTGCTTCCCGACCTCAATCAGCACTGAGGGGAACAACCAAAATTAATATATAATATCATTCTCTGTCTTGTTCGTTTTTTTTTTTTTT
>JAPVCB010000038.1:149624-379844 GCA_029606185.1 Paecilomyces formosus
GTGGCCTTCATCTGTCTCCAATATCTTGGGTCTGGCTCTCCTGCCCCTGGTCCTGGCCTCCCCCCTAGAGAAGAGGGCCCGTGGTCCGTGGATGGCACTGGACACAGACTTCCCTGATCCTAGCTTTGTTGGAGACCCCAACGGCGGGTGGTACGCCTTTGGTACCAACGGCAATGGAAAGAGAATCCAGGTTGCTAGCTCGCCCGACTTTCAGAAGTGGACTCTGTTGGACAAGGAGGCTCTACCGACCCTGGGCGGGTGGGAGACGAACGTGAACCACTGGGCCCCCGACGTGATCAGAAGAGTATGTTGCCCCTGAAGATTCTTTAGAGAGACCAAGCTGACTCGACATAGAATGATGGGAAATATGTCATGTACTATTCCGGAGAGGCGAAGTCGGATGTAGGACACCACTGTGTCGGCGCAGCCATCTCTCAAGGGACAGATCCTTCCGGCCCATACATCCCTCAGCCAAATCCTTTCGCCTGTAATCTGGATAAGGGTGGTTCAATTGATCCATCTGGTTTCCTGGACAAGGACGGAACCCGCTATGTCGTCTACAAAGTTGATGGAAACAGTATTGGAAATGGCGGGGATTGCAATAATGGCGTCGCTCCCATCAAGCCAACCCCAATCATGCTGCAGAAGGTCCAGGAGGATGGTGTCACTCCCGTTGGAAACCCAATTCAGATTCTCGACCGTGACGACAGCGATGGTCCTCTGGTTGAAGCTCCCAACTTGATCTTCCATCAAGGCACCTACTTCCTCTTCTACTCGACTCACTGCTACACGGATCCCAAGTATGACGTGCGCTATGCTACAGCTACCTCTGTCACTGGTCCCTACACCAAGACAAACACGGAGCTGTTCAAGACCGGCGAATTCGGCATGACTTCTCCTGGTGGAGGAACAGTCGCCGGTGCGGGAGACAGATTACTCCTCCACAGTTTTTGTCGACAAAATGTGAGATGCACATACGCTGCGAACATATCCATCAAGGGTAAGACGATTACCGTGCTGTAAATGATTCGCACTACTTCCGTCTCCCTCCACGATCATTATATATACTCTGTCGGCCGCCTCGACATCTTCATTTCTACTGTGATTTCTATTGAGCGATATACCTTTTTTTATTACCATGGGTTTGGGATCTATTAAGGCATTGGATAGGCGTTTCTGGGTGCACAGTTGGATAAAGCAATCGCCGATATTTGTATTAATGTTTACACATATTTGAGTACATCCGTGTTGTCAAAAAAGTGCTGTACAACTGCAATCATAGTACATTTCCTCAAACTCCCTCCATCGACCTCTGTTTTCCAGCCCCTCCCCCGCGACTTCATTGCGTAAACCAGCGTCCTCTCGCCATTGTTGTTGGGTTGTTAAAAAAATGTGACCGGCATGTCAAGTGGGACCATGAGCGACTGGCTTCTGGAATTTGGCCATCCCTGTTTTGAGATTTCTGACGTTTCTAGATGCATGTATTTGCAAGCCAATGATATCAGTGTCCATAATGCGAACGGCTCCTTTGGCAATGGCTATGCGGAAGGAAAGTAAACGCCCACTACTCTACCAACCTATACCAGTCCACTTTGGAATAGGAGACGATAAGTGAACTGCTCGCAGCAACGGGTTGCACGATCACCATCATTATCACGATTCCACATACATACCTCGACACCGCTAACGTGAAGTTTTTCCAATCTCCCGCCAGGCAGCCACAGTGAAACCTAACATTTCTCTGCTCCGAGCTACGCTCTTCATGACCCACACGGTCTCTATCTCAGATTGCTAAGTTGCTCTCCAGATCAAGACGGGAGCAGACCCGCCAATGATGAAAGATGAGAATAGCTAAAGCAATTCTTTTATCAGGCCAAGAGAGCCTGAGAGATAGAGCGAGATAGTGTTGCCTTCTTTTGATATCATAGTTGTTCGCACATGTAGATAACGTGATATGAGTTGCGCCGGCGTATGATCTACGACTTTGTACACACAATATCTCGACGAACCTTTGTTGTTTACATCTACAACCTATCGCTAATCATCACCCCTTCAATACAAGATACCCATTTCGACATCAAAATGTTCGAAATTCTCTTCGGAATCCATGGTTCTAGCCCTAAGTCCCTTGGAAACGTCGTACTTGATTCTGGACCACAATCAAAGCTCCCGTTTGCGGGGCCCATCGTCTGGCACCGGGGCGCCGGAAAGCGATGGCGATCAGCGGAAATGGTGGAGCTGAGCCATCGACTTGGCATCCAGGGCCGCGTCGACATTAAATTAGTTGTTATTATAGTTGTTTGGTGATTCTATTTATGTACCTGATTTTGAGAGACGAGAGTGATCAATTGGTCTTAATTACTCTTGATATACCTTATACATACTTGTTGATATGAAGAGAAAAGAATGTATATCTTTTGTTGGTCCTCGAAGCGAAGACTGTCCATCGTAATTATCTTAAAAAGGTTATCTAGGAAGGGGAAGTAGCCTGAATGGAGCTATCATAAACTTGCCGTTCGGCCTAGAACTGTACGTACTAATTAATGTATGCCAGAGCTTATGTGTATCTGATCCAATATGACCCAGTTCTTATGCATACCTTGCGAGGCTCCGGCAGAGAATACAGTAAAAAGATGCGAAAGCAGCTTATTTCCAAGAGAATCCTGGTAGATGCACCTCTTTCTATTGTTTATTTTCTTGTAGTTTGTATTGCGTGGACCCGGGTGGGATGCTGTCATCCCTGAATCGGACATTATTGACCAATTTACGGACTAAGAGGAGCCAAAGCTCACTGCTCTATTACTTGTCATTATTATAAGATGGTATATGCTTGGTATATTAATTCTTTTTTCATGTTCCGCCTTATCTTTCTAATAGTACTCGTAAAGTAGCACTGAAGGATAATCACAGTGATGTAACCAGCGGATGCGCATCTATCAGTTAACTGGGTATTCAGGTACGTACTGTACAATAGCTTTTTTTTAAAAGTAAAGAAATAGAGAAGGACCACCTAACCGCCATGGCTGAATCAGTTGCTCTCGCCCCTGGTTTCAGTCACGCAAGCCCGTTCTCGTCTCGACACGCTTTAATTGGCATCCTCTTTGGAGCCAGCTCTGCGCTTCTCGTGATCACTGCGCACGCTTTGCACCCACTCCGCAGCAGTTTGAACTGCCTTCTCCGGTTCGTGCTTGTGTATGAGGAGGTATCCCTGGATCTCAGCAGGAGAGAATTCACCGCTGGGAACGACTGACGCAAATTCAGCAGCAAGCTGCTTGACTCGCTCATTAGAGAGGCCATGACGGATATGGGACTTGGGTTTCTCTTTAAGAGAAGACTTGGGTGACCCGCACTTCGCCCGTTGCTGCTTCTGTGTTTCGTCACCGTAAATAGCGAAATACAGATCTCTAATGGTGGCGGTATCAGAATAGTTGAAAGCGATGCTCATATCAACTCGTCCGGGACGCAAGAGGGCAGCATCAAGCTTTTCAATGTGGTTTGTAGTCATCACCAAGATGCGGCCTTCACTGGAAGCGACCCCGTCAATGACATTGAGCAGGGCGGAAAGGGAAATTCCCCGTGGTGCATTATCGTTGCTTTCGGCCGAGGGCTTCTCCTTCCCGTCATTATCTGGCTTCGCGTTGACAGTAGTGTCGGAGGCTTCAGGCGTCTGGTCTCTCTTGTGCGTAATACCCGCCGAGTCAACGTCTTCAAGAAGAACGAT
Organism: Paecilomyces formosus; assembly: GCA_029606185.1. Classification (NCBI taxonomy): domain Eukaryota; kingdom Fungi; phylum Ascomycota; class Eurotiomycetes; order Eurotiales; family Thermoascaceae; genus Paecilomyces; species Paecilomyces formosus. The sequence goes on from JAPVCB010000038.1 coordinate 153,346, forward strand.
ACACCGTCGTGGCAAGTTCTGGAATAGATCCGCAAGACCTTCTTCGTCTAAGGATTTCGAGTTCAAATTGACCAGATACATCTTCAATCCCAACAGCCCTGCAGCCGCGAAGCAGAGACTTGTCTTTCCCGTACCAGGAGGACCATGGAAAATGTATCCTCGTCTATAAGGAATGCCGCGGTTCGAGTACCAGCGTCTCGTCACCGGATGCAAGTACTCCTTCACATCTTCGATAAAGGCTTGCTTTTGCGCTTGGTCCAGTACGACTGTCGATAGAGGACGGGGAGGGCGGCTCATGCATCTCACCCAGTCAGCACTCTCCCCAAGGTTCTTCTGACCGCGGTAGATAATCGTTTGGTTCGCATCACGCTCCACGAAAGAGCGCTGCGCCTCATGCAGCAAGTCCTTGATGATTGTCGGATCCCGTCCAAGGCAAGTGATATATAGCTTCTCAGCGTTTGCAATCCATCGGGAGCCGTTATTCTCATCCTTCTCTCTCTTGAACGACAAAAGTCGGCCTTTGTACCAGAAATAATGAGTCCCATCTGCAGGAGTGAACCGGAGCGGCTTATACTTGTCGCGGCTCATTTTCCGGGCCCAATATTCATCGAAATCAAAAGCTCCATCATCGTCATCATCCATGAAGCCATCTTCGTCGTCATCGTCGTCGTGTCTACTCCAGACCATCTCACTTGATGTCCTGGTTCCCGCGACGAAGGCGCGTGTGTTGTCTGAGAATGACTGCTGAGCTATCCAAGCCATCACGAAATTGTAGATCTCGTCATTGAGACGGATCTCTGCTGTTGAGGTATAATACTGGGTGAATAGATCAACTAAAGGGGAAACGCTGTATCGCAAAGCAGTCGCAGAGGCTGCGAAAAGGGCAATAAGTGGGAGGTAGAAAGACAGATCGATGTGAAAGTAAGCTACCAGGAACTTGGAAACGACAGAATACCCTGGTATAAACACATCCAGCACGGAGGCATCGCCGGGAAACATTTGCGGTTGGTTGAAAGAAACGTTCCCCGGACCAGCCATGGTGAAAGGGAGAGAAGAAGCCATCAGTTGTTTTGGGATGTCTAGTCTCTGCACCGGGAGAGCCAGTGTGTGATGTTGACTTGCTTGGAAGATCAAAATACGGAAAATTTCATCCTTAAATGTCCATAAAAAATGTCGCTGACATTTACTTCGTTTAGGCTCCAGTACAGATCTCACGAGAGACTAACAGCACGAAAGTTGATGGCAAAGCTGCTTGTGAGTCATGTCAATCAGCGAGGCTGAACTCGAAATTCTCTTCGAGTATTGAAGACAAATGTGCCATTAGCCAATCAAGGAAGGGTCAAGAGGTCCAGTCTTGAGGCTGAGGCGCGTTACACAGTCTTTGGGCTGGCGATCGAATAACAAAGTTCCACCAGACCCTCGATGGGTTTCCTTTCTTTGAGCCCGATACACTTCCATTAAGGAAGGGATCTGTGAGAGCGTTGACGGCCTGCATCCGATATTAAGGACTAAAAGAATGAGATAAAAGAATTGCTACACCGATTGGCGGTGATCCAGTACGACTCTAGGCACCGAGCTGAAGTGGATACCGAACGTTTCGTTAGCACGAGAGTCATGATAGTTAAACTGGTTAGTTAAATGCGGGCACTAGATCGGGTAATAGGTAGGTATCATTGACCGCTGATCATTCTGACACGAACACCGTGGGTTTTCTGCCTTGCTAATGACATAAAGCAGACATCGGCTGGCGACAATATACCTACATACGGACTGGCCTCGACACTACTGCACATGCATCTCGATATTGACCATAGCCACCCTGAGTGGCTAAATAAATAGATTGAACAGTATCTTCGAAGCACCTTCGAAAGAGCACGAAGACGCAAGGGTATCATATTAATATGAGCAAATGAGTCTATATAGAACTGAAGGGGATGCGGTATAAAGAGAGAGAAAAAAAAAAAAAAAAAAAAAAAAAACCCCGCCACACGCTGTTCCCAAAAAATTGCGACTGATATTATAACAATGAAATAGAAGGAGCAAAAACTTCAGAATATTATTTAGGTGCCTCGTTGTCCGTCTTTGACTGGATAAATTCGCCTGCCCATTCCTTGAAGGACTCTAGCTTGTCCATCATGGTTCCCCACCACGTTTTTGGTTGCGAAGCGGCGTCATTATTATCATCGATTACCCCCAGATCCTCTTCTTTATCTCCTTGTTCTTCTCCACCATCGACTTTGCTGGATTGCTCATCCGCAGTATCAGAAGTATGGACGGCAGGAGACGTAGGCCTAGGAGCTGGCATCATTTCTGCAGTTGAATTTACAGAGCTGCTAACTGGCGGATCAGGAGGGCTTTCAATGGCGGGCGCTTCCTCGTCTGAGTGTAATCCCACGGGTTGTAAGGGAAGATGTAAGGTCCCGTTGTTTGGCAAGGACTTCACTCCGAGGGAGTCGCAGATAATATTATATACCTCTACGTTCTCTGTCCACAATTAGTACAAATAAAAAAAAGGGGGATAGTGGATGACGTACGGAAAACTTCAAGTCGGCTGTTAGATGGATGAGGAAATGCAGGCCCTCTCGCGATGAAGATAGCTCGCATGAGCGGATGCTCATGATCATATCCGTGGATGCCCCTAGGACGATATACTTCTCCCGTCTCGAGCGCTTTCTTTGCGTCGAACTCAGGCCGCTCAACAACAGCCCAGCCTGTCTTGGGGATCACCCACAAAGGCGCAATACGCTCGTTATTGGAAAAGTGATAGCGTTCCGGCATAGTCTCACGACTGTAGATCTCAACTTTGTCAGCATAGTCGGCCTTTGCCTTTTCCAGCTGCTCCTGAAGGACAGGCAGGTCCTCTGGTCGCTTGGGTCGCAGTCCGCGCGATGGCCATCCATCAATATGCTCGACCAAGCTGATATCAACCAAGTCCTCCAGTTGCACAAGTCGTTCGATTGAAGTCGTGGCCATGCCATGATCAGACACGACGACGATGTTCACTATATTGGTCAAGTTACGGTCTCGAATACCCTGGAAGAGGCGAGCGAGCATGTCATCCGCTTCGGTAATCGTCGCCCTTATTTCCGTGCTGTTAGGACCAAATCGGTGGCCATCCCTGTCTACATCCGGGACATAAGCTGCGATGAACTGGGGTCGTTTGTCTCCGTCATAGGACTCGGTTTCTTCTCCAGGAAGGTCCAAATATTCCAGCACTCGGTCGACTTTTCGTGGTAGCGTCTCAGATCCATTGTATCGGTCGTAGAAAGTTGGGTCGATATCACGAACATGCGCTTCTGAGCCAGGCCACATATGAATAGCAGCATGGACGCCTTGTTTTTCAGCTGTCACCCACAGAGGCTCAGCGCTGTTCCACCATTTCGATTGAGTACTGACAGAGGATTCTGTATGAAATTCTTCTTGGAATTCCGAATCCCAGAATGAATTCCCCACGACTCCATGGCTCTCAGGATAAAGACCTGTTACGAGTGTATAGTGATTGGGGAAAGTGACGCTGGGAAAGCTCGGTAGCATGTACTTGGGGCTGACCCCTTCTGCAATGAAGTCGTTGAGTGTGGGAGTCAACCCACGATTGAGGAAATCGGCACGGAAGCCATCGAGGGAGATGAGGATAGTCGTTGGAGCGAAAAGTGCCGTTCCGTTAGAGATTAGCGGTTTGGGACGGTGGGAGACGCGGAAATTGCTAGAGGCTTTGTACGCCCCTAAAAGGAGAATGAGGAAGAGGACGGCGATGGCAGAGAAAACGACCAGCAGTTTTCGAACTAGGTCCCCTTTGGACTGAACAGAAATGAGCGTCAGAATTCAGATATCACACGCAAATCTAGTGCGCCTGGCATACCTGCTTGTATTCGAAGCCGTCCAGGAGTTCACCCTCGCCATCCGATGACGGTGTATTGAGGCCTGAACTTTCATCATCACGATATCCTTCTTCCATCTCATGCATCAGTTCTCCCTCCTCGTCGGGCCTCTCATGGCGCCTCCTATACGCAGCTTTCATCTCTCTTCTCCGTTGTCTTCGTTCCTTCTTCCCGATCTTGACGCTGCTGCCACCAGGGCTGAATATCCGTCGCAATCCTTGAGTTGGCCCTCTCTTTGTCAACAGTTTCTCTAACTCTTCTTCATCCTCCAGCACCTTCCGATCATGTTCTGCTAATTCGAGCGTTGTGCGGGTACCCTGCAAGAATTCGTCGTCCTCCGTGTCGGAGTCCTGCTCCGACGCTGATCTCAGGGACGAGACATCGTCATCGTAGCCTCCCGGCGAGAGCAACGATGGACTGCGCGGTTCCGGTTTCTGAGGAGTGAGCGGCATTCCGTGAGATAGCCGCCAGGTAGCCGGGGCATCAGCGGGGATGGCAAACCGGTGGATTGTTGTTTTATGAGGAGCATCAGGTAGTTATTTGCTGTTTCGTAGGTTGATTCGGTTGCGAGCGACCGAGATGTTCCAGGCCCTTATTAGGTTAGCATCGCCCCGCGACGTTTAAGTACTTAACCTTAAAGAGATCTAGCTTCTTGAAGTATATGTTTACCCTCGCAGTACTGCTTATTATTATAGCTATGACAGTGGTTAATTTATACCCTTCTCGAAGAAAGTACCATTTTAATTATCCATGTCTCGAGATCGACTCATTTTCTCAGTCAATAGAACCATCAATACCTGGTAGCAAGACCCCTTGAGCTGGCCACTTGTTTCCTGACGCCCTAACCGGAGGTATGCGATCTGTTTGGACAGTCAAATTCGAAAGAGATATTAGACTTACAGCTGGTATTGGTTCATTGCCGGGGGAAGTATGGAAACGTGGAAAACCTCTAACGTCTATTCCGTACCATCCCTTAACAGAAGCCCCTTCTTTGACAGGGATAGAGGCGGCTACGTTTTGAGAGGCACATCTTCTATCATCAATTACCTTACGCCCAATTTTTTTGATATATAGGTTGTACATAGAAGATGATAATTTTATAGAATTATAATGCAGACACGGTGTGATGTCTCATGGGACTTATATGCATACATTGCACTCTAAGTCTTCAGCAGGTTAGTAGTTTTTTTTTTTTTTTTTTTTTTATTTTTATTATCAAAATTTAAGGCCGAACCATTAAGAGTTCTCCTTTTTGGCCCAGTCACCTAGTCGATTTTCGATTTCCGATATTTTATTTTGTTTTGCTTTGTTTTCTTTTCTTTTCCCGCAACATACATTAGCCCTATAGAACCAAGACACTATAAGGCTTGCCATTGGGATTACTAGAACCTTTCCTTTAGAACAATAACATGTTCGATTATAGTCAGTAAAAATACATGTATACATTTTCTCAATCAGTTTTACACCATCTACGTAATATGAAGGGGATTGATTAATCTCCAACCATGAATGTAAAACGCGCTCGTTGCATAAGTCAGCTTCATATGTCATCTTGTGAGCAGCATGAAGGCTTGAACAGGCATAGGAGATCCAGTAAAAGAAGGTTAATGGAATAATATACTCTAAAACACCACGGAACTAAGAATAATGGCCTAGTTATAATACAAATGCCTCCACACCCATGTAACGTATAGCCTTCAAGAGCTGCTAGGGCAGTGCGCTTCTCAGCCAGTTATCTAACTACCGTTCCTTTAACAGAGCTATGTAGGGTACTAGCTAGAAGAATTAGTTCCTCACAAGTTCCCCACCTTCTTTTCAACTGGTAGTCTACGGCGAATTTCCTCCTATCTGTATGGGAATGGCATTTCCTTGGACCATGCACGCTCCCGCGTCTTCAACCTGGATGTCCTAACGAACGCGATATTTGACGACATAACTAGTAGATCTAAGTTGTACCTAGGTTCCGATGCTCAGTGGATCTCAGGTCTGGATAGAAACCAGTTGTATGCACCCGTGTTTCCGCATGCGGGCAGAACTGACTTTTCTCGGCCGCCGGGTTGCATCAGTACCTGGAGAGAGGCTTGATATGACCGGGTTGATTGCGTGGACAGATCGCCCCTGGGATTTAGACTTCGGTTCTGGGCTTGGAGCTTGAATGGTCCCCGCAAGGTTTTGGTTTTGGCTGTGAGACGGCGTAGTCTCTGGTAGACGGCCATCGCCGCTGAGCTTCGGGTAATTCCTAAGACGTGCTCGACTTTGCAGTATTCAGTGACGGTATGCTATAATGTGCCTCGCTTCTCTCTCTGTGTGCACTTCTGTTATGGGTGTCCAATATTAATTCTCAGGTCCAAGTATATTAACAGAAAAATTTCCTTCTTCGTTGACTGGATGATCGCTATCATTAATTCTAGGAAATATCTTCTCAGACTTCGAGTAGGAAGGGAACACCACGAAGCGACTATGTTCACTTCTTTCTATGAATACATGTGTTAGTACGCAATCAAGGCACTCGTGAGCGGGGTTCACTTGCTTTGCCGTGCCACCAAAAGTCTGTTTCCCCAGAAGTTCCAACCAGTCCAGACTCTCAATCTCTACTTACCTAGTACCTATCGTTAAGAGCACTGGCAGAATTACTTTGGTGAAAGCCACACTAGACGTAAAGATTTCCAGCTGAAACCGTGGTTCTCCTTGATCTCGATATAGTATCCTGTCCGTTTGCAGTCATCGCGATACTTCCCGCGTCTCTCTGGGCCGTCTCGGTATGTGAGCATCTTCAATGGCCAGAACCCCATCACGTGATCCTATACTGACTTCATCCTCCTCCAGACAGTCAAGTCGTTCTCCAGGTCTGAACTTAAAACCGATTTCGGCGGTGCTTCGATCCTGTAGCCGAATTTTCTTCGCCGATGATGACTGCATCCAAGCCACTCTTCTTGGCTGAACCCGGGCAATGGGGAAGATCTAGCCACAGCGGGTTCAATCCAAGGGACAGTCTGGGGTGTCCAAAAGGTTATCGGGGGAGAAGACGCAATCGATAGGTTGATACTATACGGAAGTGCTCTCTATCCGGATGCAGTCGCCACCTGAGTCCTACGACTATAAGTATCTAGTTGAGGACCCCTGATGCGCATTATTCTCTCTCCATCATCATACTTCCTTGGTCGGCATTCCTTTTAAACTGGTGAGTACAGGACGCAGTTTCCTGTGATACTGTATATTTACTGCTTTTGTTATACTAACAGGTATAAATAGCTGCACGCATTTCTTAAGCGAAGTCTAAACTTGTCCTGACAGGGCTCGCCACTCGTTACCTGGCTTCTATATACCTGCAGTCTCATATTTTACATCGAGAAAAAAGAAGAAAAGCCGCGAACATGTTCTTCCGTACTGCTACCGTTGCTGCTCTGGCCATCGCGGCCGTTCCAGCTCTGGCTGACTCCGCTGCGCCTATTGGACCTATTGAGACGGCCTCTACTACCGCTGCTGCTACGTCGGCCGCTGCAAGCACTGAGGGGGGTGCTGCTTCAACCGGCACGATCACGGACACCACCATCGTTACCGCAACTCACTGCCCTAAATGCTCTCACACTAGCTACGCCAACTCGACTAGCTCCACCGTCCTCACCGGCTCTGGCGGCAAGCCTTCTGCCACCGTTCCTTATATCCTCGCAACCGGATATGTTGGTGGTGGTGGAAACGGTACTAAACCCGGTGGTGTTGGTTCGGGAGCTGGAAATGGAACTACCACTGGTGGTGGCATCGGTGGTGGCTCTGGTTCGAAGAACGGTACTACCACTGGCGGTGCTGGTGGTATCGGCGGTGGTTCTGGCTCTGGCTCCTCCGGCAATGGTACCAGTACTGGCTCAGGATCCTCTCCCTCTGGAACTTCTGGCTCTGGCTCTGGCAGCTCTGGTGCTGGTGGTGTTGGCGGCTCTGGCTCCGGCTCCGGCTCCGGCTCCGGCTCTAGCACTGGAGGCTCTGGTTCTGGCTCCGGTGCTTCTTCCACTTCTGGCTCAGGTTCTTCGAGCTCCTCTGGCGCCGCTTCTTCCAGCCCTGCCAACAAGCTGCTCTCCCCCGAGTTTGGCTACATTTCCGCCATCGCTCTGTCTGCCGTTTGGGGTGCCTTCATGGTTCTGGCATAAACTTCCAATCTCCCTTACGATATGACATTCTCGGTTCAATACTACATAGATTCGAGGGAAGGAAATGTTAAAATGGGGATATGTAATTAATGGAGGAGTTGGGTTTACTATATGTTGATAAGACCGGTAATATATGGATGTTTTAATGTTAATAATGATTAATTCGGACAATCATCTATGAGAATCTTTTAATATCCTGTAGATTACTGGTTCCATATCCACCTTCAGCTTCCAACCAAAATATGTAGATGCGCATAGCTTTTGTCGCTTGGGTAACTCCCTGCCCAGAAAACGCAAGCTACACGACTTAAATATTCCGGACATTTCTGGAGAGTTCAAGGACGGCTGAGTCTTTCGAAAATTTACTATACTTCAACATTCTACTCGTTGTATTATACCATGCGCCCTGTCTTGGCTGATGGCTATCAGGAATAGCTACAGGGTATATTTATGGACAAGTGCACTACATCGGACAAAAGGATCAGTTAGGCATATTGTTCAAGTTCTGGACTATGCATAATCGCTACAATCTGGTACTCCAAGTAAATTAGGGTCATTGATGTAGTTGCAATTCTTATGATGAGACATATATAGATCATGCATACATCCTGGTTCGACAAAATGAGTGGACATGAGTTCCTAGCCTCAACACATTCAGCACATTAACAAAGGTAATCATCGACTTCGTAAACCAAGAGCAAAAACATCCCAGGCCAGCAGCGCTCAACGCTACAAGGTTTGAATCCAATTCCTCCACTGGCATGAGCAGCCTCCTGTGCCCCCATCTATGCCGACCAGGTTAGAATCAGAGTCACTGTCACTGGTGATATTGAATATCCCGGGTGCGGGATCGATCAACGTCCCTCCAAACCCACGAAATTCCAGCTGAAGCTTTTTATCCGCTGCAATAATGCGCTCCCGATCATCCACGCCATAGCAGTAGACCATTTTTTCCTTGGCATTGCCTCCATGGCGATCCAGGGTGATAGTCACTGGGTAGGGGAAGGAACCGGGACGCGTGAAATCGTTCGCAGAAGAACTAGTCACGTTTTGCGCATCTCCTGAATCTGTCGCCCGCGACGAAGAAGCAGCGGCTTTGGCACTTGAGTTTCCAATAAGCGTCATACTGGAACGATCTGGTTGCGTCCAGATCTGAACCAGAAAACGAGTCTGTGCCCACGTACATCGGACGCGGGCCTCAGATTTCGTCGATCCACCGTTCTTGTCGTCAGGGACTTCTTCAGTGTCACTGCCATTCAGAGGGGCGGTGGATTTGAGAAATATGGATCGATCAAAGTACGTGTAAAAGCCATAATGCTCACTTGGCAGACCGCGGTTGTATAAGCGGATGGGCTGAGATTCAGGTAACGGATAAAGATTTGCTGCAGCTGCGGTCCCATCACTATCAGTGTCAGGACCTGGAATGATAGAAGTGAGATTCGGAAACGCGCTGTCATCCGCCCGTCGTGTGAGTCGTGACGTTGAAATCTTAGCCGGTGATAAGATGGTGATAAAGAAAGGCGTCTCTTCCCCAGCAAAAGGGACCGTGTTATTATCTGTGGTATTGCCCAGAAAGGTCTGATCCTTTATACTGGGAGCCGCCGGCGAGGGATTGAAGAGATTCTCAGTAAAGAGATCCCTTTGTCGGAGCAGTTGTTTCCAAATGGAGCGTACTGCCACGCTTGAACCTGGAACGGATCTCTTCGCAGTCCGTGTAGAGTCCGAGGCGACCGTGGTAGAGTTGCTATAGGTCCCATTGCGGAACCTAATCTGAACCCTGAAGTTCGGTTCGTCTGCGCTATACGGACTGTTCATCGCATGTTGCTCTTTGGGGAGTGCACAACTCCACATTGTCGATGGATGGACGCACCCCGTATTCTCCACATGAGCTTCCGGGCCCGCAATGGTGGAGATACCCGTTGGCATCGGCGGATATCCCGTTAGATTGAGCCATTGAGACTGAACAGGAGTATCGTCTCCCTTCCTCGTAAGTGTCGTTGCTAGTGCGATCGCAAGGACAACTATAATGAGGAAGATAACCCCAAGCCCAATGTACCAACGGCGTCTCACTCTTCCCTCACGGCCCGGTCTTCCAAAACAGCCTTTCTTGCTAAATGGACCCCTACCGCGCCAGAGACCTCCAACTTTCCTGCCAAGAGAATCCTCCTTCTCCAGTCTCCTTCGTCGGGTCTCTGCCTCGCGCTGCGCAGTACTAGGATGGTCCATGTCGGCTATCGTCACTGGAAGAGCTGGACGAGGGGGCAATCCAACGGGGCGAGCATTCGGGTTATATGCTGGCAGAGGCTGTTGCGGTTGCTCTATATCAGCCATCGGCAGCGATCCTCTGCTCACCATTGTTTGTTGATATCCAGGAGATATTGGACCCGGAGACTCTGGTTGGGCAGGGCGCGGGGGCGGGAAGACCGCCCTGTAACGAGGGAACGGCCTCCCCGTCTCAGTATGTGAATATGGAGGTGGGTTTACTGCATCTGTATGGCCGTCCTCCGCGCTTTCTAACTCAAAAGGCGCTTGTGAAGGTTGTGATGGCGGCACCGATCTCCCCGCAGGTGACTCACGCCTGGATGCGACGGGAGACGTTTCAGATCCAACACCACGAACTGGCGAGTCAATGCTGCGAATTCTTGCCGAACGTTCACTTGGTGAAGCAACAGATCCTTCCTCGATAATCGTTGACTCCGAATCCGAGCGTTCATGATTAGATTTTGTCGCGTCAGTGGTAAATGGGTTATTAGGATTAACCACCACACGGTCATGATCGCTATCCGTAGGCGTTATCTCCGCGATATCGACCACTGCTCGGTTTCTGGGTGTTATAGAGCACACATGGTTGACGCATTCAAAATACGGTATTCCGCTTAGTAGCTCACTTGCGCAAGCTTGGTAATACTCAGCAGCGGAACCTGCTACCCGGCCGCCAGTATCAAAGAAAGAATTCCTTGCGAAACATTGGCTGAAGTCAGTGAATGGGTCATTGTTTATATCCTTTTCGTCTACGGATCGTTCTCCCATGTTGGGCCATGTCGTCATGCCGCTCCGTCTGGTGGTAGATGTTTTTGGTGTGTCCGGAGAAAAGCTAGATGTCCCCTTCTCCCACCACTTCTCGCTTGAGTCTGTAGACGCGACAGACGCTGCAGAGAATGGGGGCATAGGAGGGCGCTCTGTGTCGGGGGACCTCTTTCGAGCCGTCAGAGTGCTGGATCTGCTGAAGAGAGGAGAAAGTAGATATGTCCACCATCCTTGCGACTGGTGTCTGTTCGTGTCCGTGTTAATACTCAATCGATGGAGTATTGTGTCTCTAGCCAAGGATCGTCGTCCACCAGCAGACCATGGGCTTTCATCCTCTTCAAACACTGTTCCGGATGAAAATGGTCGCTGCTTGCCGCGTAAGGCCGCAGAACCCGAAGATGCTACCGGTGTGATTTCCTTGGGGGGCTTTTCAGTTCTGTGTTGTTCTGGAATCGCTGGTACTGGAGGAATATCAAAATCCCTCCTGGAAATGTGTGGCGCGTGTTCCGAGTAGATACTGGATGTCGGCCGGGGCTGACGAGGCCGAGGAGGGTTGGTCTCCCATCCTGGCTCTTCAATAGCAGGTGTTACAACTATAGATGGTGTTATTGGTGTAGCCTGGCTCTGAGCGCTTTCTGGTTCTCGAGATAACGGTGTGTCGGCGCTATAACCCTTACTCTTTGCCGCATCATATGGAATCTGCATCCCAATGACAATTGGCCTATCCGATGGCGACAAGCTATTAGGTCCTTGGATCGAGATTGAATGTGCGGCATCCATCTCACTCGTCACTTGGGGTTGGGGTGGCTGCAATTCAGAAGGCGCATCATCAAGCTCGTGATATCCCGCATGAGGCGTTCTGCGCAAAATGTGTCTGACCCTCTTCGTGGATCTTTGTTTCTCCCTATTCTTCGATAGTAACTTCAGGTCATTCAAGTCCACGAAGGGTGCCACGGTTGCGTCTTTCCGTTTGCTGGATTCCGCTCTCGAGAAATCCGTGATCAAGCTAAGACCGGTAGGTTTCTGCTTCTTAACGACGCCGTAAACACTCTGTCTCCGGCTCGATCTATATTGTCTTTCTGCGGAAGGTCTGCGTCGAATGTGTTCGGCACTGGAAGGATCCAGGTACATCCGCAGTGCCGCATCAGTCTGGTCTCCCATGTTGCTTGCAACCTCGTGCGCAGCTGGGACGCGACGTTGGACGCGAGACTCGATTATATTGTCCTTTTGCATGTCAACTTCTCCCGAAGAGCAGCTAGGACTTGATACTTCCTCTGTTATTGGGGATGAAAGAGGAAAGTTGGGAAGCACAGGAAGCTGCAGAGAAGAGTGGCTAATGTGAACGGTGGAAGCCATCGAGATATTCCCTAGGACCGCATTAATCAATACCAGATGCTGATACTCTCCGAGAAGTCAGCAACGCACGTACCCGTACATCAGAAAGGTGCCAACGAAAGAGAAGCACTATTAGTGAAAGGAAAATGAAACGAAAGGTCTAAGATGTGAAGGATGCCACCATTATCGAGATGCAGAGAAAAGGACCGATGCGCCGTGTAGGAAAGAAGAGATTAAACAAAATCTATAATGCTTAAAGACGAATAACACAGCTATGAATAGCAACAATATGGCTGTTCATACAAAGGGAACTCGACAATAGCACAATGGCTCTTCGTGTCTAAGCCCGTCGAGTGAATGAAGGAGATCGAGAAATGCGTCAATAACCAGCCAGCTCAGATGAAAGAAAAGTTCCAAAAACACTCAAGCCACACGTATGGAGCACCATGGTGCGGACTTGTCTAGATAATGAACCTTCATTTCGAGATGTACCTGTGGTAAGCCAGCTTCCAATAAGTCGCTCAGCCCCCGGTAGATGAGGTCGTTGGATAGAGGCATGAAGCTCCTGATTGGAGACGCTCTCCATTCTCCCAAGCTTCATGCTGTAATTAAACTACCCATTCGCATGACCTCACTTGACGCCGGAGCCTGCTGCTTCTCCAATGAGAGGATCCATTTGAGATAGTGTCGAGATGCCCTGCAGATCGAGTGGGCAACAAGAACTTGTTGGTCTCTGAGTACTTAAGCGCCGGGCAGTTGGTGTTGATCTAGACGTGTCACGGCCAGGGCACAGTCACCAATCATACCGCGCACACGCGAAGTCACGGGCTGGGCCTGACACTGGCCAGCGCCTACAGGGATAATTATAGATAATTATAGATCGATGGCAACGAGCTCCATCTCCGCCAGATTCCAGTTTTGACGTTTGCTCATTAATAGAAACAGTGTTACGAGAGAGCCGTGCAGTGTTCTAAGTAAAGAAAATTGAATAAGTTCTCTTGCTTGACGGAGACTCGTTTCCATTGCCAATTCGTTTGCCAAGTGAGCAATACTTGGTCGAAGGATCAGAATATTCTAAGACTTGCCACCACTGACGGTGGAAAATGCACGCCGTCCAGCACGGCACCTGCTAGTTCTCATATACATGACAGAGCACGGCATTTCAGACAGACGGATATCAAAGGACACCAGATACACCCCAATAACGCTTTTGGTACATCAGTGAGAGCACAAAAACTCCTTAACCAGCCAGAAATCCGGGTAAGACCAATCGAGATGAAAACTCAAAATATATGAAAAACAGATGGTGGACCAGACCAAAGATATTGTCCTACTCATCCCAGAGCGTAGTCCTCCGCTCCGATGCAGGAGAACATTCCACGAACTCGCAAAAAAGAACACACACAAGAATGAGCCCCTAAAGAGAGCCCCAAGATGATACACAGATCGAATGGAGGGGAGGTATGGTGTCCCGACGCAAAGTACATTGGCTGACGAAGAATAGCCGGCGATGACAGCTATCAGATTAGAGCCCTGTAACTCACTGATGAGCGGACACGCTACTACCTTCTCTCATCTGTATATTGTATTCCTTGCATCGGAGCCACAGATCCGTTCATGATAGGAGGTAATGTACGGGCCTGGTCTTGCGCCATAGTTGGACCACCGTAATTAGGGAACATATTGGGGCCCTGAGCCTGCCCGTTCGTCTGAGGCGGGGCTCCATGAATCGAATGATGTTCGTACATAGATTGTTGTCGGGATTGGCCATTTGCTTGCTGTTGACTGAGTTGAGCCCGAAGCTCGTCAACTTCCGTCCTGAGGACAGAATTCTCCCGGCGGACTTGGTTCACCGTCTTCTCAAGTTGGCTGATGTAGTCGATCGCTATACACGATTAGATATTGGAAACCATGTCATGGTCATATGACGTACCTCTCGTCAAGGTTTCCCATTTGCTGGATTTATTATTCTGGCTTTGTGGCAACCGCATTCGCAGCATCTCGAAACAATCCTTCATTTCACTGCGACGCTTCCTCTCGGCCAACTTATGGGTGACTCGAAGCTCCGGCGTTCGGCTATACGGCGTGCTGCCATTAGGCGACTCGGGGTCGCCCATCAGTTCCCGCACTTGCTTGTGCTGCAGAGTATGGTGATGTACGTTCTGGGGAAGTTCTGTAATATGTCAGCCATAGGTGCTCTAATGAGCCAGGAGTGTGACATACCATGCTGCCCTCGAGGCAGACGTGAGTCGGTAGTCAATACACTACTGGCAAGGGATTCCGCAGTGCTACCCTTACGAGAGAACTGATTAGATGCCCGGGTTGACTTCTCCGTAGAGCTTGTACTTGACCGCGCGACGTCGGGATCCGGAAATGCATAAGCTAGACCCGCGGTAGGAGCCTCGGCGTTGTAGATCTCTGAGCGCGGATTAGACGAGATCGCAGGTGCAGTACGACCGGCTGTGAAGCTGCGGTGCTCTCGGGGCCCCAACGGGGAAAGTGGTTGACCGCCAGAGTATCGAGGGCCCCGGTAGGCACCATTCTTGTCAGGTGGGATACCACGCTCGCGCTGAAGACCGGATACAATGGATGATTGCGAAGCATTTGTACTGTGATAAGGTGATGCAGGGTTGATGGCTAAGGAGCTGATGCCCTGGTTCATCCGACTATCCACGCTACTTCGCCGTGAGTCGGACATGTCTGCTATGCTTCCACGATGAGAAGGGGCCTCGAAATTCTGGTTGATGGAGGGTAATGTCGAGTTCTGTTGTGTCGAGTTGTAATTCGGGGAGGGGTGTGCACCGCCGGATGAAGGGGTATTCGATTGCTCATTGGAAAATGGGGATCGGTCAGAAACGCCGGATAGACGATTAGGGGAGGGTTGTGATGATGTGAGGAAAGACAGCGAATGATAATTGTTCGTTCCGTTCGTAGTATTGGAATACGTCGATGACCCTGTGGAATTAGACATTTGCAGGATAACTGTCAAGGCAAGGTGATCACCTACTTGTACTTTGTGGCATTGACCAATTCCCGGAATCACGCTCCACTGTATTCATTGAGGAGTTCCCTGGCGATCTCTCACATGCAGGCGCAGGCCCCGTATTCATACTCGCGGTGAGCGTGGAGATCGAAGGGAGAGTCTGTGAGGACGGAACAGGAGGGGTTTGAGGGCCCATTTTCGAGTCCTCCCACGGACGACGGGCCACTGAAGATTCCATGACGATGAAGTTTGAAGAAGATATTGGGAGCGTGCTGTTCCGGAAGTGTGCTGCGGAGTGCTATCTCAGGAGTTCGCGCTATCTCATATTTCCGGACCTGCAATGATCCAAGTAACTCTCCCGCAATAGGTTGCGCTGATCCACAGAATATCCTGCCTCCAGTGCAACTATCACAGATCGAAGTGCACGACTCTGATATGCAGACGTCGAGGCAAGGGAAGGGCCAAAATATGGCAATATCAACAAGGCAGACAAAAACCAACTCAGATCAGTATCAGAACCGGCAAGTACTGGCTTTCCTGATATGTGGCAGGATCGGAGACCGAGCGCGATGAGGGTGGGGAATCTTGTCGACTGTATAGCACCTGTGCAACGGCAAAAGGCTAGGCGCGATAGTACCTGAAGGTCCGGTCAAGCGGCTTGTTAGTGCAGTGCAAGGACCTAAGGCTGCATGTCAGTATGCAATATGCAGACGGCAAGAGAGCCGTAGACTTCAAAGGAGAGTTAGGACATTGCCTAAATTGCATCTCCTGCGGGACAGATGATAGAGGGGACGTACCTGTTTGCGATGACGGACGACGCGAGCCAGCTTGAGAGCAGCTGATCGCAGGAAGAATCGCAATTGAGAGACTCCGGACCTCGTGGCGATCTGGGAGATACACTGATAGATCTGGGTCGTGGTAGGGCCGTCGAAGAGAAGCAAGTCGCAGCGTGCAAGGCCAGGGGAGAACAGAGGATCTGGTGGTCTGAAGGGACGGAGTTGAGGAGCTGAGCGAAACGGACGGGCCAAGGGCGCGTGGGAGTGCTAGCGGGAGCTACGATAGAATAATGTTCAGGCTAGGCGCGACAGCGGTGCCCCGAAGCAGAAGTTTGAAGCATAGCAGCCGAGCCTGACGATAGAGAAAGGGAAGAAAAGAGAGATGAGAGCGTTGGAGCAGGAAGAGAGGGAGAGAGAGAAAAGCACAGGAGGCGGCGACCGCCAACTATTACTTTAGAGTACGCTCAAAGTACGCAGCTCTCCATACAATCCACGCCCACTCGTCGTGTACAGTATAGTACTGGTACACGCCAACCTTCGTTCTGAGCCACAATTCCAGATGCTTGTATCTAGTGCCAGGTAGGGCTTCGCCATCATTCTTGGCTGTACGTTTCTTACATTATTACATCTCTAGAGTGGTCTCGAATACTGTTGTCTCTGTCCAGCCTCGCAGCTATCTACAGATGCCTCCGCTGCTCATAAAAAGACTCCCTCTCCACTGCTGCTCAGCAATCACTAGCAGAACCCCAGAAGACATCTTCTGCAGAACAAATGGCGCCCGAGCACGGCTCAGAAGGGATCGATCCCAGATGACGGGGACCGCACAACAGCCAGGTGAGCATTGGAGCACGGCCAAGCAACGGGCTGATGTGCACTACTGCGCGCAAATCCGCCCAGCCTCTAAAACCACGAGGTTGTATCTGGGGGGAACCTTGAATAACTTTTTAGGGCTCCCTGTCAAGTAATTTTATTATTCTTCTTTTCCTACTCCGTACGGGACTCCGGGTTCGGGCAAGGGCCAGCTGACAACTGGAATACTACTACAGACTAAACAGACTAAGCGACTTTAGATGATAATCACGGTCCCCGACTGCGGTTCTTTTCACGTCCAGCCCCAATGCGTGGCCAGCTCCTTTAAACAGTGGATTATCACTCCATACTTTCTGAGCACGCGATGATTAGCGCTCGAATGGATCAGCAAGAAGAGGGGCGCCGGTTGCCTCTGTCCGGATGGAAGACAGCTATCTGCACGGTGCAGCATGCAGCGATGATGGTGTACTTATCACATCGACCTGCCTTCCCGGGGCAGTGTAGATAGCCCCGTTAGGCAAGCATGATGTCGATCTGGCGCGGGTTTTCTAGCTTGATGTCTCCGAAAAGAGGAGGGAAGAGATCGTGCGCGAATGGTGGACAACCACAGGCGCGAAGCTATTTACGGAGTAGCCCATGGTCGTCCATATGGAGACAGCATGGCCCGACGGCGACTCGCCAGGATCCGGGAGAGCAACATGGACCTTCACATCAACATGGACTCCATGTGCGAAAGAGGGAAGTGGAGCTGTCCTAAATGTTAATCCAGCAGGGCTGCAAATGATATCGTCTCGTTCGTCCCTCTTCGCGCGGATACCAGCTAGGTTCTCGGACCCGTGTTGAAGAATTTCGGCATCTGAGGATCTTACCCAAACGACACGTTGGGGCCACGACGATCGATCCAATAACCGCTGGCCTCTCCCGGAGGAGCGGTCTTGTCTCCGACTCCAGATCGCAGCGTGTCACAGCCAGGATCCCTGGTCCTGGTGGCCTTTTTTAACAAACCCCGGCCGTCTTGTGTTGGAAGTTGGGAGCCGTGGCGAAACGGACAAGCCTCCGGCCGACAACACGCGGAGTCCAGCATGCAGGATCTGGATGTGACCTCCTTCACGTGGCGCTTCTCAAAGATCGTCTCCAAGGATCTTGGACCTCTCAGCATCCCTGTGCTCCTTGCTTCCAACAGAAGTATCCTCCCTAGCCGGGAACAGGCGCAGGCGGATTTACATGGTAACTGTGTCATCCCTTTGCTGGAGACGACAGCCCACAGGGTTGCAATGTAAATTGTATTGTATTTGTCGCGTGTATTTACCGGATGAACCATTTGTTCCTCCGGAAAATGTCAGCATTCGGTACTTGACCCAGTTTCCAGCGACCGTTTCCCGCGGAAGAGACAAGGGAGACCTCGATGCTTGGCCGGTTGCGGATGTCAACGAGTGAACCGGCCCACCAGGAACCCCAAATTTGGGCGCACCTATTGGATTTTCTTGACACATGGTCTGGCGCGACGATCACCGCTCGCTACTGCTTGTACAGCCAGGACTATTGGTCGACACATATTCCCAGTGCGGGCGACCCGTTCACGTTCAGATTACCCGCCAATTGGGGAAGCGCAGGTCGATTAAGAATTACCGGAATTAAGAAGGTCGAAAAGCAATGATGATAATACGAGTACTCTGGACCGCGAGCGCCATTCTGAACGACAACAGTCCCGATTGTACACCTGGGTAAGGCTGATAGACATGGACTAACTCGATAATAGTGAGGAATGTGGGCACAGAATTATACCCCATAGATTTGCACCATATCTCCTTTCGCTGGATCAATTCTTCCATTGGACACGTCTATCGAGAGCTCCTGTGTGCAGCCCTGTACTCCAACCACAGTTTGAACAGGTAGCAACAATAAGCGTTAGATACAAGAATACTCGAAGATGAATGGGTGACGAACAGGCCAGATATCTGTCATCATTCGCTCACTACCATGCTATTGTTTATCCCGAACGATATCATGGATTCGCCCCTCAAAAGCTACATGGCGGGGTTGTACTCAGTCATATTTCATTCATACACATACTACGGAGTACTCTACTCTTGATCAGCCACGTATGATATCAAGTCGATGGCAAAATAACGCCGACATGTTAATCATCGACAGTGTCAGATGGAAATCTCACTTGGCGTTTCCAAACCCCGCCGCCAGGATCAATAAGCTAGCCGTGCGCGTCGAGAGGCTGTTTCTCCTAATAATTTACACTATTGACGGCAATGATATTCGCAGACATTTTTTACCAAGCATTCGAGCCAAGTGATAGTGAACTGGTATTTTGTGGAGTTCCGAGTCCGGGTTTCAATCCGGCGTCGCGGCTGTTGCAGATCGTAGCGACAACACTTGGTCTTGACCCCATTCTCCGGTCGTGACGTGTAACCTTAGTATTGAGGAATTCCATGGATGATGCTGGCACCTCCCAGGCCAATTGCCCGTGCACAGTTCGTTATGTGCAAACCCCGAGAGCATGAGCACTCGGTACTGGGTTATGGAGCCGGATTAGCGGAAATGCTACGGAGTATCTATGGTACTCTTCTTCACGACGAAAACGACTGGACTCCATCTATTATGGGACGATCAAACTGTAACCAAGCATAGAAATTTGTCAGCCGCCGTTATAATAATAGCTGCGAGCCCGAATGCTTGTTTCCTCCCCTGCTTTGGGCTCTGCGAAAGTACCAATGATTTCCCAAGCAATTAGAAGGCTTTACGGATAGTTCTCCCAGAATAACTATCCATTGTTTTAGATGGCGGCGTCCTTTTGGTCTTTTTGACTTGTATCACGACCACCACGCGATCAAGCAAGGAGCAAAGTACTGCCACACATCTTGGCAAGTCAATGGCTGGATCCCGTGGTTCCCCGGACAAAGAACGAGCAGGTAATGTCGCTTGAAAGTGCTATCAGCCATAGGACTAAAGTTATACGTAGTCTACCATTTCACTGGCTCCAATTTAGGTTCAAGATACCCTCTGCAGAAAGAGGGTGTATGCTATAGGAGATGTCTAGTTATCATCGATGACATACTCGAGGGGGCTCAATGTAGAATACAAAGTTGTCAAAACAACCGACCTCTCACATCCACTACCGCGCGCGCATCATCGATCAACCCCACAGATCTCATACCCTACCAGTATATTGCGCCGTGGCTTGATCACGGAATTTGACAAGCCCAAAATACCTCCTTGCGGAGATTTGGGCAACTGAACCGCGTGCCCCTCCTCCTATCCAAAATAATAACCACCACACGACCACAGGGCTACTGCACGCTAAGGTAGAGGGCAAAGATAGCACATAGCCCGACCACATGGCATCTGCACACTCGATAAGGAATCACATTCAACCGCGAACTATTACATCGTGCAGTGGAGACAAACCAGAAACTCGACGCATGGGAAAGCAGCCGATGACATGCGCCGTGGCATCTGATCTCACGCAGAACATATTCTGTTTTCCATGGAGTTCTTCCTGCTTTGGCAGTATCTATGGGCTATCGGCATAGTGAAGAGCAGATGAGCAGATGAGCAGCTCTACTGGTCATCTGAGTGCACAAAAGGCCTAAACACAATAATAAATATGTTGGCGGAATACGGAGTAGTTCATCTAGCGCCTACTAGATGAATAGTGCGCTTGCATGCAAATCTGCGGTCAATGTGAAAGAAGATAAGCCACAATTAAGCCCAGCGGGGTTCAGCACAGGCAACCCATGGTAAGTGCTTTTGAAAGTCCGTACTAGGGAGCTGTTCAGATCCTTGCTATTCCGCGTGGCTGCGAAAGGGGAGGGATATTATTTCCCCAGACCACGGGGGAGGATAGAACTTTGTGCATGCCACATGTACAAGGACAAGGGTCAGCGCGGCTGACGGCTGGTTACACGTAGTTACACACCGTCACATATAGATACCATGGCAGCAGTAGGCTAGTCGTTTAACCCGCTGAGAAAGGACAAAACGAAAAGGAAATAGAGATTGATATGAATATATATGCACCTAGCACTTGATCCGTGTACTCGGTACGTGCTCAATGCCCAAGATCACTTCCACTTCGTATTCTTCCTCCTGCGATATTAGTCAGGGCTTACTGCGTCTATTATCCGGTGCCAATCGGACCTGAGTCTAGATGCAGATTCTGTACTTAATCCCTGCCGGTCGCGAGGCTGGGCTTGCCAGGATTCGGGGGTTATAGCAGTTTGCGGCTTGGCCGTACGACTGGGATAAGTGGTTGTGAAAGAAATCCTATAAGCTAGGCTATCCCTGCTCCTGAGGGTTGCGGAAGAGACGCCGGACCAATAAAATGCACATAACTATTTGCAAACGATTAAAAGGGTTGTGAAACATTAAAGAAAAGTGATATTTCATGTAAACAGAATAAGTACTCCATATCGACAATCCGGCTACCAGACGCCGGCTCTATATTTTCCCAAATCGTTATCAACAGAGATTTTTGTTAATTCTGGAGGGAGAGATCTCCATCCGATATTTATTCTTCCTCTTCCTCATCTTCATCTTCCTCAAATATGACACCGATTTCACCGGTAATGTCCCAGCGGTCACCCTTCGCTGCAGCACTGACGTACTTGACAAACCTGAGCGTACCGCTATCACGGAGGACGATGCTCATTCTATTCCACCCGGCAGCCATGCTAAAGAGTATACCATCATCATCGTCGTCTCCAGCCCTGTAGATAGCAGGATCCAGCTTCTTCTTCGGCTTCAGGACCTGATCAGCATTTTCCTCGTCCTCCTCGTCTTCTTCTTCGTCGTCATCTCCGGCCATGTAGATTTCATAACCACCAACAGCGGGGCCATCCTCGCTGGGTACTTCTTCCTTTAGTTCCTTGGAGCTATTCTCCTTGGCCTCTCCATTCTGTTCCTCTTCCTCCTCGTCCTCTCCGTCATCATTCTCCTTCTCCCATCCAGGGGTCGGGGTGAGACCAAGGGTGAACTCGAGTCGAGGAGCCTCGCCATCATATCCGCTAGCCAGAGTATAGTCCGCTCCACGACGGAAACGACGAGCTAGAAGATTGTAGCTAGTAAGCTGGTCCAGACCGGTGACAAGGGACAGCCATTTGCGGAAGGGCCTGGATGGCAGAAGATCGTTCAACAGCTCTTGAACAGGGGATTTCTCATCTTGCGAAACATCTCCTGGCTGCTGGAAAAGATAGCGGTGCTTGTGTGGCGGTCGAGCAACCTTCCACGGGGTAGTGGACTCGATCTCGGGGGAAGTCTTCGGTAGCGACTGCTTCTCCTGTTCTTCAATATATGACCGCACACGCGCGGAGAACTTGTCAGAGAGGATGCGCTCCAGACTAAGAGATGACTCATTTGAGAACGTCTCAGAGAGTTCTTCAGCGATATCGGGAGTAAGATAGGACGGTGCGAGATATTTCAAGAGGAAATCCAGATCGGTCTCAGTAAGTTCCGTATCATCGTCTTCTGCGAAGGCCTGCTTTCCCTTCCCCTTCCCTTTTGCAGCCTCTTCGGCCGCCAGTGCATCCTCATACGCAACCGGTTTGGGTTGAGGCAGATCGTAGGAGTCTCCCCGACCTTGCAGTTGCTGAAGACTGCTTCGTTCAGCCAGCTTCTCCTCAAGACCCTCCTCGTAACCATCTTCGCCTTCCTGCGGGATGTGAAACCACCCACTAATGGCCATTCGCACTCTCTTCTCTCCTTTGTCTTCCCCTTCGGATGGGTGGTAGACCTCTTCAACATCGTGGAAACTTTCGCCTGGCTGGACAGTGAAGAAACTGAGCTGGTTGAAAGCCGGTGGGATCGAAAGGCTGTGATCCGGGCTGGGGATCTTGAGATCCTCGCCCTTCTCGTCCTTCACATCCGTAGTGGGATAGAGACGCAGCGCCCCTCCCCACTCTGCACGCCAGGGCTTGTCGGGATCGGTCAGATACAGAATGTAGCTGACACGTCTGCTACCAATGACGTCGTCGTGGCAGAGCAGATGGCAGCCTTCCGTGTAGATGTTGATAGCCATGTCCGTTTTGCGACCACTCAACTTGCCTGATCCCGTTACTGACGAAAGATACTCGCGGAACTGCTGCGAGTAGAGAGAATCGCGCAGCTTCAGTAGCGATGGCAGCCGGGAGAGAGACCCATCGTCCAAACCATCAAGGTTTGCCAGATCTCCCGACTGAAAGATCTTGTAGATATCCGTTTCTTTCTCTGTGAACGAGAGATGTTCTTGGATTTCGTCGCGGACGCCGCGAAGTAAAGTCGACTCGAACAGTGGACAGATGACACCATGCTTATACCTGGAATAGATCACAAGAGCATTAGGCAAGATCCTCTAATAGGATAATACAATAAAACAGCAATTGGACTTCACGTCACGTACGGGGCAGACTCCGCATAGCTCTGAGTGTACTTCTTCAGCTCCGCGGGGTCGAATAGTCCATCGCGGAACCGGGCCTTCGCAGTCTCGTTCGACAGCGCCCGTTTCTTTTCTGGCTGGTCATTGCCGTTCAATGATTCTCTCGTCGCTGTCTTACGCTTCATGGCTGCCGGTTAGCTGGACGATAATTGCAATAAGTTCGTTCCTTGAAACTTTTTTTTCTTGACGGTTTACTCCGTACTCCGTAGGCGGTGAGGAATTCTGCGGTCGGCCGGGAATCCGAGACCATGGCTGGTGGCGTGAGATGGAAAGATCAGGCTGTTCAAGCGCAGTAGATTTTTTCTTTTTTATTTTCTTGACTTTTTGTTATGCTCGAATAGGCAATTCTGAGGTGCTACTTATCCTGTGCAGTGCGTTTAATGCCCCTTTATACTGTGGAAGGTTGGAACGATATTACATACAAGTCGCCCTGAAATACGCGACGCTTAAAACGAGTGATGATAGCAGCTTTTCTCAAAAAGCATAGCAGATAGTATCTTTCCTCATTTCCATGATATTGTATAGGTTTGCTATCTACCTATACAGCTAGAGATGTGTTCTGAGTAGGCATACTCTACCATATATTCTACCAGTCTTGGCGCTGCTTGTTGCCACCGGATCTTCAAGTAGTTCTTGTAGTCTCATAGTGTATCATCTGCGGAGGCAACGGTCCAAACCTTGTTTCATCTGTGCCTTATCTGATTATACTCACTTCAGCCATATTTATGATATTGCAATAGAATGATGGACTAGTCCACGTTGCCTCCTTCACCTAGAAAGGCCGATATTACTTGACAGAGTCTCTTGCCGCCGCTATCCGCGAACTTCTGCCTGGAGACGATCCCGAAGCTACGACCTGTTATGTAACTGAGCTCTGAAGCTCTGCCCTGCCGATCCGATCTCCGCGTTGGCCCTCGTGCTTCTGGAACTCCTGACATTGTATTCCTCCGGATCTCGAGGTCAAACCGCATGGAATAAATACATGCAATCGCGACAAGCACACTGTGAAAGTGCCGTACAAAATGGAACCGTCGCAGCAGAACCAGAGGACTGAACGGCCGGGCACTCCACCCCGCCCGCCATACTCCCCTGTTACGCCAGTTCTCACGCATATTGCGCCGGCTCAAGGTTCAGCATCGATTGTTCCTCCTGATTCTGCCATTTCGCCCACGAATACACGGTTCAATTTCAACCAAGATATGCCGCCTGGCTACGGGGGAGGTGCAGCCTCATCGTCTCGTCCACCAACGTTTGTGCCAGAGCCGGCCCCGGTGCCTATATCGGAGAGTGAGAACCCGGATGCTATTGCACTACGGTCAGCTATCACTGTACTTCAGCTGCAGAAGCAACAGAGTCTTAGAGATATCCGCGCGCTGGAACAAATGAAGAAAGCAGCAGCGGCGGATCCAGAAGGCTTTGCAAGAGAGCTCGCAGCTGGTAATCTAGTGGCGAAGGGCCCATCAGAGAGTATTATCAATTTCACTGATAATGGCGATGATGATGAAGATAATGAGGAGACATCTGAAGCTGCAAATGATAAGAAGGATGAGGAAGGGCCCAACTTTGGAAAGATCCCCCCTCCTCAGAACGTGGTCCGTATGCCTCCGATCAATTGGGCCAAGTACCAGATCGTTGGGGAACCACTCGATAAACTACACGAAGAACAGCTACGCCGTCCGTCGCCGGGAGAACCTAGACGAGAAGAGCCTACACAACGAGCGCCAGAGCATGTGCTGGCAGCCCCTTACAGACCTCTGGTCGATAAAATAGAGACGCCTGCTAAAGCACGCGCTGGCAGCAAAGCGAAAAAGACATGAGAAGACTAGAAATTCACATTCTTGTACCAAACTAATAACAGGCACCATCTCGGCAAGTCATGAGGCACAGCCAAATCATCAGTCGTCAATCGTCAATCGTCGCCTCGTCCTAGACTGTTGAAAGAGTTCGTCTCTGAACGTTTGGGGAGAGTGTTGTCAAATCTCAAATCATGGATAGAAGAGCTTCCAACGCTAGGTCCCAAGTTCTAGAATCAACCGCGTGGCGTCTCCATCTGTTCAGCTCTATTTCCTGTCTGCAGCGCATACACATTATCCGAACATAACTCTCTGAAGCTTCTCGTGGGCCTTCACGACTCTGTCAACGTCGGACCCAGGGCTCTCCTCTTTCGCCTTCGATTGGAATGGAGTTTCAACAGCGGAGCAGTCTTTGTCCATGTCACGACGAGAAGTGTTTTCGAGAACCTTTGCTTTCTCAGTCAGCTTCTTAGAGACTTCGTGCGCCTTCACCCAGGCCTGCGCCCTGGGACAGTCTGGCTTATTTTCCTTGAGGATACGCGCAATAGCGTCTCTCGAAAGCGCGGGCGAAGTTCCCTTGTCTTCCAACGGCGGTGCACTGGGCGGGCCCTGGTCAAGCATCACTACATTTCGTTCTCTTTTCAGGTGTTGTCATTTCATGCTGCTTACCATTATGTTCAAGGGAGGCGGGCGATGCTTCTTCGCTCCTGGAGTTTCATTGTATTCAAAGGGCTGGCCAAGTGCCTCTGCCTTTTCGAGTCTGTATTTGACAAGAGAGATGCGGGTATCGGTATGCGGGCTTGTGTCTCTCTTCCTGGTGACTCTAGCAGTGTCCAGGGGGATGAGGTCAAGGCTGTTGGCGTTGCGCTTCATTCTAAGAGTCTGTCAGCACTTATTCTTAGCATAGATCGTGGAGGCTTACCTGTAGCGACGACGAAGACGATCAAGACGATTCTTTCTGGACTTTCTTCCTTTAAGAGTAGGAAGGCTGGGTTGCGTCAGTGTGTAATATGACAGTAGTGGTGTTGTTCCTGGAGTGTTTGGTAGAGGACCACAAGAGAGGCGGAGGGAGTTGCTGTCTTCTTCAAATCTCCCGCAAGATGTTGTTTATTTCATGAGCTTTAGGCTGGACTCACCTTGGATCGCCAAAGTTGATACCTGGCAGAAGGACCATGGCAACAACTATGGCCGTGAATTCTTGTAGCTGGGACTGGGAGTAGGACGTTAGCCGCCGATTTCCGAAAGGAGGAACTCGTGAAGTCAGACTGGTGTTGTCCGGATGACGGTGAGTATGAAGAGCGCGACGCGTACTTCTTGTGTTCAACGCGTTCAACAGATGTGTTCAGTAGAATGATCTTATCGGTGTGTGTACATCAAGAAGGGAAAGAAAAGAGAGAAGCTCGTATTTGGAGGTTGTTGCTGAGATAGTTTGAAAGAAGAAAGAGGAGCTTTATCACTAGAACCCCATTAATGATTAATTACATTCACTGCTACCTATTTGCGGCTCTGTTTTCTCAATATGATTGTCGTGGACCTCCATAAAGGGGCTGTGTTCATTGTTATACTAGCCTCGTTATTCTTCTTTCTTCCCTACCTCCCTAACAGGATGGCAATAGCCTCCACTCAACTGCACCTCCTCAGCATACATGGGCCATCCAATGTTCCCTTAATAATGCCAGGCTGGTTACAAGGTACATCTTGGAGCATATATTCAAATATGAGATGTCATCTCTCCGTAAATGGTCTGTTACAAGCACCGTCCTCCATGCATCGTCTGATAAGGCGACTTCAGTCTCATGGTATCTCTTCTTTTCACTATGTACACAGCATAATATTATGATTCTAAGAAGCTTTATCTAGGAGCTCTGTCACAGTGACAATTCTATAGCCCCTGTGTCTTAGTTCTGGGAGGACCTTTTGCAACATAGGCGCTGTCCAGCTCCTTCTATCATGGCAAACAATAATACTACCTGGACGAACCATGCTCAAAATATGCCCAGCATTTATCCTCCAGAACGGCAGCTGAGGATCATGCGGATACACATCACCCAATACGAGGCGAAAGCCCAGCTTCATCAAGAGTTCTCGCATCCTCGTGCTGAAGAACCCGGAACCCGGTCGGAAGTACTGCTGTGGTTTCTCGAGGACGCCAGCAGAATCATAAATATCCTGGATCATTGCCTGGGCCGTACGGATCTGTCCTTCTAGGATCGAATCACTCAAATTTCTCGACGGCTCATCATACATGGCATGGTTCCCAAGTTCGTTGCCGTTGCGAATGAGCCTCTAGACATTGGAAACCCGCAGAATTGACATAATACCCTCCTGGCAACGACAAATGCGACTTATACATCAAGCAACGACCTAGAAGTAGCCAGCTAAGAGCTGACAGACCGTCCAGGGGTCTCCGGTGAGTAGCTAACTAGGAGCTAGCGGACCTCAACGCGGACGTCTACGATACGCCAAGATGCCGTGCCGTCCTGGGCGATTTACAATCGGTTCTATAGCAGGTAGTTCAATAGGTTTGACCCTATCTAACACCGCCACAGTTCCAAAAGACCCATTTTAGATGCGAAGACAGATAATGAAAGGGATACGCCTCCTGGACAATAGCCTACGAGGAAAGAGACTTCAGTTCAGCGACGACCGCGATAAAGCGCTCGCCAATGGCCCGGAGTTTCTCATTCTTCTCGGTTATTTCCGCTTCGGTCTGCTTTTCTGTAGTCTTTAGGGACTCCAGTAAAGCTTTGAGAGGACGTAACTCATCCTTTACCTCCTTCCGGAGGCCTTTGATTTCCTCCAATTCCTGGACCAGTTCCTCTTTGCGGAGTTGCTGAGCAGGAGTCAGGGTCCTCTTGGGCTTCTCCAGCTGCATCTTGTCCTCTTCCTGCGGGACAGCAATGCCTTTGGAGGCAAGCTCGGCAAAAACTTCTGCGCGAGCCTACAATAGTTAGACAGGTAATTTGTCCACTAAAGTCGCTTATAAACTAAACTTACCTGCTTGCGGGCGGCCTCCAGGATATCTTCCTGGCGCTTTCTCTTCTTCTCCGCTTTGGTCTTCTGTTATATATTAGCACTTATAGGTATATGGGTTTATTAATCTTCTTTATCTTACCTTGCCAGGGGGTGGCTGGGGGGCAATGGGGTTGAGATGCTGTTATTGTATATTGATTTCTGAACACCTGATGTCGCGATATCTAACGCTTAGAGTACCCTCAAACTCATAGACTCTACTCTGAGTCTCTGGATATTATCCCATAACAATAGCACTTTTCTTTCCATTAGCAAGCTACTGAGTCACTTCAGGACTACCTACCTATGTAGCTAGAGCATGCTAGGTAGAATTATCTACCAATCATAGCAGTTTCCACGTTTGACATATATTACAGAGATGTGTTCTTGTCAGTGGCAGCGGCAGCGGTCATGACTCTATTGTAGCTGCCGCGTTTTGCTTTCCTAGAAAGAGAGAGTGGAGAGACGGACTTCGAAATTCTTTTCCTTATGGGAGTAGGAGGGCAATAACACATCAAGATATATGGTTAATGAATAGTGGGTAAATAGTGGGTAGGTACTTGGACTCTACGTGGGATAAGTGAAACTTCTCATATCTGATAACCATCTGTACCTATCCCCAGATTCTAGGTGTTACCCTGCCGGGGTAACTCAAAGTTAAGGGAGACATACACGCAGGTTCTTTGCCTCTTTTACTTGTTGAACTATCCAAATATCAACTCTCTGTTTAAATATCTATTCTCCTATATATATGGCTTACTGCTTTTTTTCAGAGAGAATATTGCAGCAAAACAAAAGAATTCGAAAACTTGGATCACTTAAGTGATAATTCTGTGGTCGCTGATTTGAAAATTATACATGTCGAAGAGAATTGAAAAATCACCAAACCAACGCATTTCCCTCCCGCAAAGACCTTTTTACCCAACAATCTGTTTTAAACAAGATTGGCAGACTGCGGCTCTCTCGAGGCCATGTGCAAAGCGAGGAACTTACTGTACCTGGGTCTTTAAATGCGTTACATCGGGATGGTTTAGGGAACCATCGACCATTACTCATTCAGTTACCTACGCACTTCAGTTCATTATGCAATATTCAGTCTACGTGTTTTAGGTCAGTCAGTCAGAATATCGTGCCAATGCCTTGTGCTAACCAGAGTTCTTATCTAGTTTTATCCTGAGCTCCGAGCTCGAGCGCTATCCACCTATCCCTCAGCATCCTCAAGCTCATCGACTCTAGGCCGAGCCCCACGATGTCCTCTACAACACTGGACACGACAAAGCAACAGGTGCTACATAAAAGAGACGCGTCAATTCCTTGACTATATTACCAGAGTTCCAGCAGATAATCGAGGGACTCGCTTCTTATTTGTCCAAATAATGATATTGCCCCGGCTAGACAACTGCGTATCCCCAAAATACAGGAGCATGATGCTGTCTAGGAAAGAAAATGGGGAATATATAATTGTGGATAAAGACCTTCTCTACGAAGGTGTGTGAAATTCTTTAAATTGGATCGCTTCCCAGCACATATAGCGTTGGCCAGGGAAGACTATCCCTCGGAATGCATTGTCTCCTTCTAGAGCCCAAATACGCCTTCGATATAAGAGACTTGTTGCGGCAGCACAAAACCCAGCGGTATTATATACCCCCGGCTCTACGGAATACGACTCTATAGCCAACTGTGCCCTGTGGAGATCCTCTCTGACTTTGAACCCCCTGTTTCACTTTGTCTTATATGTTGCTAGAATCGACCGATATATACGAATTGTTAGCTTTCGAGTGAGCATACTATAAAAAGAGCCCAACATAAATGTCCCATAAGATATAATATGTATTCTTATGCGAGATAATAGTTTACATTAGATATGTATTCGCTATTTCGGTTATTTCTTTAGACATGCTAATGTTGTCGTACAAAAAACCCAGCTGATCTGTTATCATGTAATTCCATCAGATGATTAGTGTAGATAAAACCTGGCATACCCTATCGATCTAGATTCAGTTTGTCTCAGGGGTGCAAACATAGGCTTAGTCCTCTAGAGCAAAGGTTAAGCAAGGAGTCTGGGTTCAACATGACTATGCTGCTATACTTAAGGAGTCGATAGTATAGAACTAACAAAATGAGCCCAGCCCTCATATATAACTTATAAGTTCAGTAAATAATAATAGTACTAATATTAATAAGGATAGTATTTCCTTCTTCCTTCATTGTAATTGCTATTATGTAGTAAAGTTCGGTGAGCTCTCCTAAGAGGTATCTAATGATCGAGCCGCTGCAGAAGAAAATAAATTACCAAGGAGTAACCATTCGCGCACGTATATATTATCGAAGTTTCACAACGCAGTTCGAGAACAATACCGATATAAATTACCTTTCTTGCAAATGCTGTGATAGAAGTGAATTAAGTGAAGTCTTCTCTGATGGTGATTGAGTGGGCCGACGAAAAGCGGTCAGCAATGGCAGAAACAGACGAGAAGTACTTACCTAATTTGGCAATGAAGTAAACAAACCAGAGTCCTCAAGCCCATCTCGGTTTCACCGAATCAACGGTGGATAACACTGGACACCGCGTGAAGGTGTGGGCACGTAGCTGCCTACGTCGTCCAGCTTCGTACACGTAGTGTACTTTATCAACTTCAGACCCCGCCATTACCGGCAGATTCTGTTATCGAAAACCTTTTCGTGCCCATACCGAGCTAAGGTAAGAGAACATCACCATGTATGCACCACATACATACTGATCATATCACTATTCAGTGGAGGACTTTTCGAGTACAAGGATAACAAACAGGAGCGAGACTCTCGCCACCTATCGCAAACGCTCTCTTGGTAGGCATTTTGCCTTCTTGCCCAGAGCAATGATGACAGAACACCGGCTTTCCAGCCTTTCGATCCTCTTTGAGCTGCCTTATGGCCTCCGCCCGACGCTCAAGTATCGGAGCACGAATTTTACCATTCATCCGCCTGTAATAAGAGGAGCAGGTATCGCACAGTACAAGCCCAGTTGGCCCATGTGCTTGGTGAAGGTGCTTACTAGCCCCCTTCCCCTCAACGCTGCTGCAGTTCTGACAAACTATATCTACCCCCTTTTTCCTATCGGTAAGGAGGCTGAACTCTAGAAGCAATTGAGAAACCTCTGCTTCAGTACGCACTCTTCTATTGTTCTCATAGAAGGAAAAACATGCAGGGCAGAGAAATTGCCCCGGCATGTCTTCATGAATGCGAAACTTTCGGAAATATGCAAACGTATTTCCAGCAGTGGTCGTCGCATTGCTTCTACTCAACTGAGACTCCAGTCTTTGACACACAACACAGGAAGCATCGTCACCAGCCTTTTCACGAGCACGCGCACGATCCTCGAATTTTGCCAGGACGTTTGCATTTGGAAGCAACTGGTGTTGTCTTCGATATCTGTAACAAAAACTGCAAAGGTATGGACCCAAAGGGTTACCGATCTCTCCAGTTTGCCGACGGTACCTAGCCTCTCCCTCAGGGATTGCAGACGCAGGGTACGTCATCCGATTGCAAGCCGGATTACAGCACACGGACGGTA
This sequence comes from Paecilomyces formosus, assembly GCA_029606185.1. Classification (NCBI taxonomy): domain Eukaryota; kingdom Fungi; phylum Ascomycota; class Eurotiomycetes; order Eurotiales; family Thermoascaceae; genus Paecilomyces; species Paecilomyces formosus. The sequence goes on from JAPVCB010000038.1 coordinate 185,079, forward strand.
ACTTCGCCGTTTTATGGAAAAACCCCTGGCGTAAAGGCCATGCCGCATTCATTCCTCTCCATGGCAGAGCTGGGATGTCCAAAGACTCTCTGATCTTGCTGACCAAGTCGTAGGATGAGGTGGTAGCCCGTTTGGTGGTCCAGCCCGGGTGACGGTAAGTATTAAAGAGAATCATAAAGACTCCCTCCAGCAACAAAAGATATCCCGATTGAATAGGGTATTCGAATGCTGCTAACTTCCGGAAGTTCACCTGGACATCTTCTTTGCAAATCCGCCGGTAATGGAGACTTCTTTTATATTTATCAGGCAGATCAGAAACACTGTACTTCTCTGCTATCCACTTGTGAGTGCTTATTCGCTTCCTCAGGTGAAGTGCGGAGCCTATATATGCGCCATATAACGCATTCGGCTCTATGGCACTAACAGCAAAATTGCCATAGATACCACAACGCATATCACCATCAGTACCTGGAAGGCACAAGAAGTCCTGCAAGGACCATGTGTCCTTCTCGAACAACATCTGCACGTCGAAAGGGATTGCAGGCAAATAGATCTTCATCAAGTACTCTACTGAGACTCGACCCAGCAATTTCCAATAACCAAAGGTCATCGGTTTTGCATCTTTATCTAGTGCCATCATATTCTCTTTCTTAGCGAAGTCCACCAGCGCAACAAGCACGGCCCTGAGGATCTCCAGGAACACTGTGCTGAATTGGGTTGTGTCTATCGACTTGGTTATTACCACATCGCAGACATCCCAAACTTCATCATCGGTGGGGTCGTCATCGGGACTTGGAAGGCATTCCTCATCACCGACTTCGTCCGTGACGTCGAGATCTATAGCCAATATGGCGTCGATCTCTTCGTCTGATATTGATGGCGCGATGCAAGCTGCAGGGGCCTGGGAAGCCTCGTCCTTCGCATCGACAGCAGCCCCTACTGGAGCCAGCAGACCACTTTCATCATTCTCACCGGATTCATCATCAGAGTCGAGCACAACTCGACGTCTTCTCCTCTTGAAGGCTGGAGCTGGGACGGCACAACCGTCCTCGCTTCCAGAGTCCTCACCCCCAAGAGCCACAGAGTAGCTCCGTGCCTCAGCCATCACGCAGTTCTTGCACGACGCAGAGAGAAATCGAATTGAAAACAGATAGCGCCTTTCGTTAACAACGTATAGCTTCTGTCTTGTCAAACAATTGCTGGAGATCGTGAAGGAATGGGCGGCCCTCGAGTTCTCGGGGTCGAGGGGGAGGGGACGCGCACCTGCCGTATGCAGCAGGTGCTCCTTCCTCCTCAGCGCTCGACTGCCCTCTGACTGCCTGAGGCCGCATCCTGCTTCTCTGCTAAAATTGATGATTTGGACGAATTATAGGTTTAATGCGTTGTCTTTAGCTGATGAATTGATATAGTTCGGACTGCGCGGAACTATAGACACAGCTCCGTTACATCGGATCAAAGAACACTTTCTGTTGGCCCTGGATCATACGTAGACTTTATTAGGCTCTTCTCGATGGCGATACGCGTGTATTTTCTATTTAAATAGGCCTCATGAGATGCGGTCAGAATAGATTACACATTACTATCGCTATTTCCACAGGACTGTTTGGCAATGGCGGTGGTAAAATAGCGTCCAGGTGGAATTGGTAGATCCTGTGGAAGCCTGGGTAACGCATTGACGAGCAGGACCGTGGAAAATGCGTAAAGAGGATTCAAACCATGATTATAAATTCCTGCAAAAAGTATGATAATTGATCAATGATAACTCCTGTTTTTGGAAAGGTCTCGACAATATATGCCGTGGGGTGCGGAGAGAACCCGATGTTGCAAATAATTACCCACCAGATTCCCATTTTTGCTTCAAATATTATGATATCTCAATTTGTTTTATCGCAAAAATTTTTCAAAATCTATACACATTATGCCATTGTGTTTGTAAATATGATTTCCTTCATTTGTGGTCCAAAACGTAATGTTGTGGGAAAACATCGTGAAATTCAGCATAAAACCATAAGATTTACAGATATCCAGGAACAAAAAGGTATGGCTCCTAGTCGAAGCTCAGGGTAAAGATAAATAGTAATCTCTGTCTACAGTATGCTATAACAATAAAGTCCGATTGTTGTCTTTTATCTTCAGAGGCTATAACGGTAGCTTCTGGTTCTGTGCTTAAACAATAACTCCTATATAGCATAATAGTGGTTGGATATAATAATTTAAAATTCGAGTGGCGTCTGCAATTACTGTAATAAAAAAAAAACCTATATATCAAATTGTTATGCGGCCGACAAAAACCGCAATCTCAACTAGGGAATAACAATAGTATATATAATCATTAGGAGAGACAGAATATAACCTCGAATATATTTTTAGTTGATCAAAAATGGATCCAAATTTTATAAACAAAGAAAGAATTGTTACTACCAGCCTTTAAAGAACTGTTATCATTAGATAAGAGGAGGAGAATAATAATATTGAAACCCACACAATATCTGGGAAGAGGCTACTTAACTCGGATAGCGCCCCAGTTTCAATTAATAAATTTATATAATTCTGATTGCGCAGAGTTAAAGATTGCTCCTTTACAAATAGCTATTTAAGCTACCGCTTTCTAAGTTTTATAATATTTACGCTTGTAACAAATTTTGAATAGTGCAATATCTGCATATATTCAAGCAGCAATAAGGTAAAGCATAAACAATAAAATATGCTGAGAGTATGTGTACATTGAAGAAAGAGAGGGGGGAGAGAAATAGGGGTGAGCTGGACGGAACTTCGCTTAAGGTAGAAATATGAGCGTCTTGCTCTAGCTCGCGGTTTAACTATAGTTAATAGGTAGGTAATTAGTTAACCCCTGAACTGACCAAGCAGCTGGCTAACAACTTGGAAGTAGTCAACCAGGAGGCTGCAAGGCGTAGAGCTCGACCTCGTAAAAAGTCGTAAGTATCAGGAACCATGCTGAGGTGGTCCCCGGAGATTACTGTAGGACTCTAAAGGCTCCAAAATTATCAGAAGTATGATTAGCGTTAGCTACCAAATCAAGGTAGAGAAAACCGATGTTGTTGCTGATAGGTCGAACGCAAGAGAATAAGAATATTAATTGACTATGTTAAAATACTCAATACTACAGGACCAGAAATGTCGGACAGTATATTACTGGGTCGAATATTGGTCAGATACGGTAAAGGAAGTATTTCAAGTGAAGATCTAAGTACTTAGCCATGAGGCGGATATAGAAGTTGAAATTGTGCATGTAATTTTATTCTGCCGATAGTTATTGCTATCGCGAACTTATTCTATCTCAAGTTTCAGAAACAAAGGAAAATGTCAAAATATAGCCATAACTCCGTTAATCGTGCTGCAAATCGATTTCCTAGCATTCTTTTAGAACCTCTTAGTCCTTTTAGAGCCTCTTAGAACCTCTTAGAACTCCTCGTCAGAGAACACCTCTTCGCCGCGCTTTTTTTCTGGCGATTCTCTCCTTCTTCTTCTTTTTCGTACGCCCCTCATGATTACAGACGCGGTGGAACACTGGCCAGCGATATCAACACGCCCGTGGACATCCAGAGACTATTGGTACAAGTATATATTTAATAGACGCAGGCTCGTGCCTGTCAAGGTTGGTAAATCATATATAAATAAAGGTTGGGGCCAATATATTATGACATTCAAGAAGTTTATCGATAGATATATTTGGGCCTTGGCGGACAAAAGATTCCAAAAATAATATTGGGTAAGGGAACACTCTAATAAACTATAATAACAAGGGCCAAACGGTTTATATAATATAGCATAATCTCCTCGCGCAAATCCTATTTTTAAGGAAAAATATCTCGGTTCCCGATTATTGTTATATCGACTTTCCTGGCCCCGAACCAGGTACTCTAATTTGTAAAAAGAAACATTATGAACAAGAGGAGATAGAATCCAAAAAGGCATTAAAAAAATTGAACAAATATTATTTAATAAGGGCGAAGCAATATCTGTAAACCAAGCTAATATAAAAACTCTATCGCTTTTATTGAAAAGGGGTCATATTGGGAACCTGTCTCCCGGCCAGCGATCTGAGACCCGATCACGAAGAAAGTAGCCTTCGCGTTATGACTTTTGAGAATCTGTAAGATCCCATCTGTATACTCAGAAGGAGCATCGTCAATGGTCAGCGCAACGACCTTTTCAGGCGTTGCGACACGCCATACGACATCAGGCCAGCGACGCTGGAAGTGGTTGATTAGAAGACCAGGTGGCTTGTAGATGAGATACAGTGGAGGGACAGCAAGAAGGAGTATGGGGAAGAGGATTTCAAGCATGAAGACAGTCTTCTTTGACTATTCGTCGTATAAGGGGAATCTAGTATAGAAAAATAAACTATCAGGGCATGCAGTCTGCTGTTGGTAGTCAGTGATGGACCAATCACTACGGGTTCGTTCCCTGCCGGATGAATGCGGCTATTTAGTTGTAGTCTAACCGTATCGGGACGAGCGGTTGTGGTTTGGTGCCGCGTGAATCCGAGATCCTGTCCCTGCCAGTTCATCTACTACTACTGAATCAAATACGATTATGAAGGACAGAAGACTCGATAGTTGCTGATCTCATTGGATATTATATGCAGAAAGATCCGATCCAATATGAGTTGGACAGCGCCCGTTGATTAAAACCAACAATGCTCCCAAACAACTCCGTGATATCATGATTACTCTGTGTTGCAGACGAACTTGTCCAGATCTGTGGCACGAGCATAGAAACTTTCCCTGAATCGCCGGGGGGAGTTTAAATTGCGTCCCTGATGTAATCTCTCCCTGGTCCAGGGAATGCGTTGGAAGTCTCGAAGCCTGAACTCATAATGTGGCAGAAAGTTGAAGATCCAAGGAGCAATCACGTTCTGATCTCCACACTTGGCCTGAGAAAAAGGCGGGTAGACGGGAAATACCATCCAATGGTGTTGAATGTTGCTGGCAGACTTTCACCGTTAATTTTGGGCTGCCGAGGTATATCTTGCGGAGTACCCGAGCACATGGGAATCCCCCAGCCTTTTCCCCAGAGTCATATGAATCTACCCCGGTGTTTGGTTAGTAAGGGATGATCTACTCATGATATTGACGGGTTCTGATACGGAGTTTGGCGATCAAAAACACGAGCAATCCCTAGGCCTTGCCTCATGCGGGTACGATAGGAAGCAAATCACGGATTAGTACTAGTAGTTTCCAGTTATTTGGGAGTACCGGTAATAACTGAAGGCAACAGTGTTTTCAGGTCGGAGCCTCTCATTAGGCATTCGACGCATTCATTGTGGAGAGGACGTTCTGGAAGCCGCACAGTTGAATTCCATCCATTTCAGAGTTAATCACCCACCATGGCAACCCTCCACGGCTTAGAGAGTACCTGAAAGCCCCTAGGAGAGACACGCCCCCAAAGGAGAGAAGCCTTGATGCTTGTACGAGTTATTTGCTACAGTCTGATGATACTATATCTTGTCAGTGACTCTCGGGAACGTATCCCAGTTGAATTTTGGATGGTGTTTGAGTAGTATAGATCACAACAACGTAAGTGGAATTTACTGATCAGTATTAAAGATTAGTGCCAGCAAATCTGGACCCTCCGCCCCATAATTGGCAATGATCTGAAGGCACTAGGCATGTGAGAGGCGGGGTTTGACAAGCGCACGGTTTTCGAAAGGCAAACTATTAAATTAGCCTTGTCTTCCACTACTATTGTTATTGAAACATCCTCCAAGTATCAGATCAGCTATTTTTATTGTTTCCTGTCACAATGGCTGTTCCTATGCGCAACCCGAAGGATTCTATGACTTCTACCTGGCGCAGGTGGGATCATAGTAAATGGGGCTTCTGGCACAGGTTCTTGGACGGCCTTAATGTTCACCACGTTGAGCTGGACAAGCCAGTCCCAGTGCATCAAAAGAGCGAAAAGGTCCCTTACGCCCCAGAAGCCCAGTTCCATGTCTGGGTCCTTCTTCATGCTGCTATCCCGGTGGCTCTGCAACAGGCCTACGTCAGCTACACTAATCACAATCTACCTCCATGGGCTGTCTGGATACTCTATCACGTTGCATTAACGGCAATTGCGGTCCATCAAGTACATATCCTTCGACGCCTTGGCCATACATACGGATTTTTTGATGGAGACAAGCACGAGCGCGATGGGGTTCCCGACGTCGGCCTTTGGAGAACTTCTCGCTCTTTGCTCTCTGTCATGTTCTTCCGTCCCCTGATGATGATTTATTTCACATACGACATCAACCAGTATCCTTCATCGATCGACTTAGTCTCACTGCCCTTCAAGATCGGTATCTATGCCATCGTGCTGGACTTTTGGTTTTACTGGTATCATCGTCTGATGCATGCCACTGAAAGTCTCTGGAAGTTCCATCGTACTCACCACTTGACCAAACATCCAAACCCTCTCCTGACAAGTTACGCCGATCATGAGCAAGAGTTTTTCGACATCGTCGGCATTCCTATGATGACCTATGGTACTCTCAAACTTCTCGGGATGCCATTCAGCTTCTATGACTGGTGGTTCGCCTGCGAGTATGTGGTGTTTACGGAAGTCCTCGGACACAGCGGCCTGCGGATGGAGGCGACGGCCATTAACCCCCTGAACTTCCTTCTGAGAATCCTCGACATGGAATTAGTTATCGAGGACCATGATCTACACCACCGCCAGGGCTGGAAGAAGAGCCACAACTACGGCAAGCAGACCCGAGTCTGGGATCGTCTGTTCGGCACCACCCGTCCCAGAATAGAGGGCTACAAGGACAATATCGACTACGTCAACACGGCAAAGCTTCCCCTGTGGTAAACGCGCTTGATATTTCCGATTCATCTAGTCCCATATTCGGAGCAGGATGGAAAACACTGAAGTGTCGAGATTGCTTGATCGTCAGACATCAACGCAGCTGTCGAATCGGCTCCCGGGTGACTGCTCTCCCGTCAGTTTCCTTAATGATACCAGACATTTTGTCAAATTATATTTTGTTTAGAACAGTTTCATGAAAGCTAGAATTGCGCTGGGATATGAAAGAATGTGAACGATGGCACGTACTGGAATGGATGCCCTGTATATATGATCTATACCAGAATTATCTTTCATTTAATGATATATCTGATACCCTTTGTTGAAGTATCTTCAGCCATTTAAGAACTATCAGTGATCTATGTCGGTTATTTCCTCCATGATGTATAGCACTTTTTACTCTTTATTTTCTAACCGGAGTTCCGGCATGTTTCTATCCCCTCCTAGTTCGAATTCTGGGGTATATCACGAAAGTCGCCATATAATATGGTAACTTTCAGGAAATCAAGAAAATTGTCTTAACTATATATATTTGTAAAATTGGAAGCATGTTTCAAACCTGACTCAAGGCTTGCTAGTTGTCGAGTCCCGGGCAATTTTCGCTGGTCTGGGACGTGATGTTATCATATGGCGAAGGATCTGTCCAGATGATATCATATCTGTGCGAAATCAGTACCTCGCGCATATTCGTATATGTTCCTCTTCAAGAACCCTTACCTGCCATCCGGATAGGTTGGAGCATTGTCATCTCCAAGTTTGTCGACAATATCAGTCAAAGCATCATGCTCCCAGCAGATGAGGATGTTGCCAGAGCCAGAGTAGTTGTCAACGACCTTCTTGACGCATTTCGGATCGTCACGGTCGCAACTCGTGTCCACAGTCAAGCCAAGGTCTTCAGCGAGAGGCTCAACCGTCTCATAAGGACGATCTCTCTTCCCATCTGTAGCCGAAAACGGTCAGGATGGATGCTGTTTTCTTCCTAACAAGGCATATCCTTACCAGATTTAGGCGTCTGCGCCATGATATATCCGATGTTATAGGACGAACTGGCACCGAATACCGATCGAAGACATTGAGCGCGCTGTTCTCCCTGGGTGCTCAGCCCGGTATCTCCGTTTGATGGCTTCTCGCCGTGGCGGATCAGATAAACAGTCGCGGCAGCAGAGGCGGATGAGACCCACAGGGCAAGTAGAGGAAGAGAAGACGACAACTTCATGGTGATGATTCTATTATGAATCACAGGATACCTGTAATATAGAAAATCGAGAAAATTGCGACGAAAACAACCAGCTGAGCGGAGGACGATGCTTTATACCAGTTTCAAGGACGCTTCGACGATTGATTTATTCGCAGGTCTTGAAGTATCCACAGGTAGAGTTACATGAAAGCACCAAGATGTTCTAGTCTGATGATACGATTAGATTCGCAGAACCTAGATCCTAACTATATCTTCTCGACGCTGTGATTCTATGGTCTGGTTGGTGTTCTGGCCCAGTGCCGCCACGGCCAGCGATACTCACTACCAGGTACCAACGTCAAGCGTCCTTATAGATCACTTTCGCCGGGTTACACTGCAGGCGGAGAAGGGGATTGGGGGCGCAAAAAGCAGAAATAATTGGATGCGATTTGAATTCATATAATCCTGTGTCGCATCCTCGATGTTTGTCTAAAACCAAGGGAGACTAGGTACGAGCAACTTGCGAAGCTGAAGAACGCAGAGGACCAGTCAGGAAAGGCGGAACGGCCATGTGTTGCTGGGCCTTTCAGGACTGTTTCCGGCTAGGAAAACTGTCGATCAGGAACGGCGGCACGTGTGGTTTCACCGCGATTTAGCATGAATTGTTATTATTGAAGCGGCGGACAACGTCCGTATTGCGGAGATCGGGACTACGGGAATTAGTTATCAGATTGGATCGAGATGTCTGCTGCGGCGCTTTAACAGTTGCTCATATCGATGGCATACTGACTATCCTGACTACTTCATGATTAAATAGATCGGCGATCATAGCTATATTTTAGATTGCTGATTATACTCGCTCAAGTACTCCATGCTCCGTGAAATGGATGCTGATAAACAGCTTAGGAGATACAGATGGCTCACTCCATGTTGAGTACGAAGCAGAAGTTGAATTTTATCTGCACTTTGTCAATCTCTGCGAGATCGCCAGGCACCACGTGATTCCCCTATCTCCGTCTCGACGATGACGGGGATGATTAACGATCCAGGGGCTAGTTAACTGTCTACCATCAATTACTCAATATAGGCATGATATTGCCAAGCATATACCGATATTGGCTATTTTTAGCGATCACAGCCCCGCAGAATGCCTTTCAAAATTGGGAGCATGCCCCGATCCTGCTCCATCAAATCCATAACATCGCGGATTAAGTAGAGCAGAGATCGAAGACAGGCTTAAATATGAACATTCGCGTCGCCCGTGTAATGGGGACGGCTGTATCCAGTGATCACCGCGAGCAGTCACTATCATTTGAGGATATAGCGTCGATAGCAGGATGAAGCCATGCACTCTTTTCGCGGACATTGCCGTCCTCACTATCCTACTTGCCGTTTCGCTCAATGCTGGGCCGACTCTTCTCCCTCGCAATGATACGGCAAGTGATATAATCACAGCAATTGAGAATGCGGTAGATTGCACGGCATGCGAGGTAAGCCAAGTCTACTGCTTTCTGGCAATGATAACCACTTACCATGCCTTAGTCCCTCCTCGTTCTCCTCCAGGGCCTTGCGCACCTAGGCAATGATGCTTTTGTCGGGGCAATTACCGACGTCTGTGTCGGTCTCCAGGTATACAAGTGCATGCCCGATAAAAAAGAATGGCGGTTGACTTCCATCTGTAGCTGGAAGACTCTGACGTTTGCTCTGGCGCTATCTCCCGTGAAGGCCCCATCCTGGCGCATGATCTGCGCTCCTTGATAGTCGGCACGAAGACAGCACAACTTTTCTGCAGTACCGTCTTTGGATTGTGTGACTACCCTGGAGTTACCGAGTACAACGTGTCCTTCCCAGTCGAAAACAGTACATCTACTCGACCATCGGTGAGCGGTAAAATTCCTCTCAAGATCGTCCAAATCAGTGATATCCACATAGACCAGTCTTACGAGACTGGAGCCAACTGGAACTGCACCAAGAATATTTGCTGTCGTTCATACACGGCGACAGATGCCCCTGGAAATACGTCGTATCCGGCAGGGCCATATGGCAACCACAATTGCGACTCTCCCCCGAGTCTCGAGGACAGTCTATACAACGCGATCACGGAAATCGTTCCTGATGCCGCGTTTACCCTATTTACGGGGGACGTGGTCGAAGGTGCTGTATGGATGACAACTGAGACTGAAGTGACTAACGATCTCAACAATGCTTATGGCAAGATGCAGTCCATGTTGGGGAGCCAGTTAGTGTATGGGGTGGTCGGTAACCACGATTCCAACCCTGTAAACAGTTTCCCTCCTGCTGCTGTGAGCACAACAATGGGCAATCAATGGGTATATGATACTTTATCGAACCTTTGGGGGTCCTGGATTGGATCAGGAGATGCTGATAGAGCGGACACGAACTCAGGGGCTTACTCAGTGCGGTATCCAAACGGTAACCTACGAATCATTTCCATCAATACAAACATGTATTACAAGGAGAACTTCTGGTTATATGAAGCTACCATGGAGACCGATCCTAGTGGCCAGTTAGCTTGGTTGGTTGGTGAGCTTCAGGCCGCTGAAGATGCTGGCGAGCGCGTGTATATAATTGGCCACATGCCTATGGGCTCTGGCGATGCGCTCCATGACGGGTCGAACTATTTCAATCAAATTGTGAACCGGTACCAAGCAACGATTGCTGCTCAATTTTACGGTATGGGTTATACAGTTCAGCATCTTCACAGCAATTGCGCTAACAAGATACGTCAGGCCACACCCACAAGGACGAATTTGAGATTGCGTATAGTGACTACTCCTCTCGGACAGCCGACAACGCAGTCTCCATGTCTTATGTCGCTCCAGCCCTAACACCGACCAGCGGTAACCCTGCTTTTCGGGTCTTCACTGTCGATCCTGAGACCTTTGGCATCCTCGACATGACAACCTATATTACAAACATGTCTACTAGCACCTACCAGACAAGTGGCCCCGTGTGGCAGAAGTATTACTCAGTGAAAGAGGCCTACGGATCGTTGGTGACGCCGCCGTTGACCAACTCCTCCGCAGAGCTAACTCCCGCCTTCTGGCATAATGTGACAGAAATTCTGGCCAGCAATTCGAGTGCTTTCGGCGAGTATTGGGCTCGGAAGTGGAGAGGGTACGACGTGGAAAGCTGCGTGGGTTCCTGTGTCACGGATGAGATTTGCCAGCTGCGTGCGGCAGAAGCACAGTACAACTGCATCACTGTCACTCCAGGTGTCAGCTTCAAGCGTGATCTGCACCAACATAGCTTGAATGAGGACAACCATGATCACTGCGAGGGAAGCTTGGCAAAGGGCATCTTCCAGAAGCTTGCGCGCACAGAGGATGCATTGGAGAAGATCAGGCAGAGAACATAACGCCCCTTCTGCGGTCAGCAATAGTATCGGATCTACCCAGATTCATTGTATATGTTTATACGTAAGATAATCTGTCAGTAATCCTGGTGCACCAGTATTAATTCTCGAGTCAATTGAGGTAGGAGATTTAAACGATTTAGTCTCTTTAATAGTGCAATTCTTCATTCCCCGTTTGGAATTGACTGCTCTAATATTTCAATGTGGCCCGGTCGTTGATATCACTGCCTCATGTTTATAAGTCCAAAGGTTCCTTTTATTCCTACTCGTGAGCGCGACTATGCCAGATGGTTGACTGTCACTCGATCGGATCGATGGCTCGTTTCAGTGTAACAAATTGGCCATCACACTGTAATTGCTGAACCAGGGAAAACCATACTCAGACAACTCATCCAGAGCTCTTCCTGTGGTTGTTTCTCTGTTGCGGAAAAGCAGACGAACGATCCCCGCGAGTTCGAGCGACTGCTTGTGAACAGCTGCAGCGAGCAACACGTGGTTCCACACCAGACGAGCAACAACCTCAACTTCACCAACCTGCCCCTCGGGAATCAGGCACTCGTTAGCTCACAATGCAGGAAAATCTGCCAATTACCGTATTCCTCGGATATGTGCTGGCTACGTTCCTATCCCTTACCAGTTGCCAGCTGGTGGTGTGGTTTCATAGATCGAATGGGGTGGAGACCACACAATGCCCTGATTTCACGCACATAATGTCCGCTTGGAGACGCACAATTTTGCGGTTTTCTCTATAGATATGCTTTCCTTTATACTATGTTTATATTTTCCGCAGCATTTCCCCGATGATATACTAAGCCGTGTTTGCCTGCTGGGCAGAAGTCACCAATGCTGCTCAAGGACCAACAGTATTTGCCGGTGAGCACAGCACCACCAGACGACTCAATATGGCAAGGATTCAATGAGGCAACGTTCCGCCAAAATACCGCCTCCCTAGAGAAAACTTTCAGGAACAAGCCGGGTCCAAAAGAGTCTGTTCCACGGCATGACTGGGAGAAGAGACGGGCAGAGCTGTCCTCGCAGGACTACATTATACCCTTCAACACGGAGCAGCAATTGGCCGAGGACTTTGCGTTTCTAGTTGCTGCAGAGCCTGAGTCCAGAGCAACATCTGCAGTTTGCATAGAAGAACAGTCGGAACCCGAAGGCCTGGTCGTGCGTCTAGCAGCAGATGAACCTGTGACGACAAGAGTGCGGAAAGCACTGAAGGACATTCTAGGTTTACTTGTTGATCGTGCTAAGAAACGTTTGTCTCTTGACCCTGTTCCTCGTTCTTTCTTTAAACAATGGAGTTGACCTAACAGTGCGGTTTTCTCTCAAGGGATCTCGCGAAATGAGTGCACGGAGAGGGTATTTGACATTGTCGTCAGACTCAATCGCGATCGAATCCATGCACGTCTACATTCGAGCCATTGGGAGAGGACCTCGTCATATATTTCAAAATACCGCAACAGGCAGCCTACGCCTCTCTATATGGCGCTAGATCAACTCGTTCTAAGACTTAGGAGTTCCCCCTGTTGCTGCACCAATATCACGGGCCCACTGTGTGATATCTTGGACACGTTATCCGAGACATATTATAATGTAGAGGGCATCTCCGAAGGAAATAAAGAGATACAGGCCCTGAAAGCAATTTGCCGAGAAAGCAACGAGGCCTTTCAATGGTGGGCCAGGTCTATTTCGACGACTCAGTGTCCTGATAGAGACAAGAGGTGCTGTTTCAGCAAGGCTGCCATTCAGCAGATAGGCAAAATCGGACGATACTGGAGTCTCTCAGCCAATCTAACTTCGGCTGCGAGGAAATACGCTGGATTATTTTCCAACCTCCAATACAACATTCTGACTCCTTATCAGCCCGCCATGTTCCACCCGCATTCTCAAAAATGGCCTCTCTTCTGCCACGTCCACGCTGAAGTGCAAATGGTTGCATTTTACGAGAGCGAGGAAAATGGCGTCCGTATACGACCAAGAGTGATTGGGGCAAGTAAAGCGGCATGCTACCTATGCAACACGTTCATCTACTCGCACGGATCGTTCTTCCTTTCCCAGACGCTGGGACAGCTGCACGGCCAATGGACCGTACCTGATCTGGTTCAGTATCCTCCCACAGGACGAATGCGAATACGGGCAGCGCTTTCGGAAGTTAATAACCGTATATGTAAAGAGGTGATGTCTCAGTCTACGGATCATCTCTCTCTGGATTTGCTCGATCTTCGCGAACGAATACTCTCTGGAATCGAGCCATCAATTACAAGCACGAGATCCGCATCCAGCAACAATATCACCAGCACTGGACGTACCTCTGCTGCGACGAGAGCCAGAACACTATCGACACCTCCATCCTCCATCTCCTCGTTATCTCTCCCTCCGCCAGCACACGCTTTCTCCCCTCCGGGATCGGTATCCGACGGAACCGCATCGACCCAATTTCTCGACAGGAAACACATCTCCGACGGCCACGATCTCGACGAAGACACGATCCTCCATGTGATGGCGAACCATATCTGGATGAACTTCGAGATGGAAGGATCTAAACGCGGCCGAGTGGCTGTCCGACCGACCCCGCCGCCTGATGGGGCACCGATCGACTTCACGGCTCGAGTAGAGGATATTGCCGACGGGTCGCAAATCCACATCGCAAAGAGGTCAGGTAGTAAGGTTGTCAACCTGGAGTTGGTTTATGGACAGTGTCGGCCGGTGTTTGTATCACTGAGGTGGTATTAACTGATTCCATTTATATATCTAAGCGAACAGGATCGGATGCCACACCATGTCGTGTACGTGGTCTATTAGTTGTATATTTTTAGTGTATCAAATAACGAATTTACGATCTCATATTAATATCTCCGAGAAACTCACGCCCAGTGGTATCAAAGGGAATAGCGATCCTCAGCATAGTGCATAGAACTACATAGTTAAGAGTACTTAGTTGAAACAACCAATCATAGACCTACCCCGTTTCCGCAGTAACTCTCCAACACACGTGATCAACCGATAAGTTTGATCGCGATAAGGAATTTTCGGGGCTCGTCGACGGTGAACGAAGAGAAGGAAGCCCGAAGACAGATATCTAGAGACACACTTTCAAAGCTTGTTCATATCATATTCCCATTCCTCCAGGACTCGGCTGCACATAACGAATAAATAAGCCAAGCGACACAATGACCCAAGGCGCCCTCAAGAAGTCCAAGTCCACTGCGGCGTCCTCGAAGCGGTATGTCTCTCTCGACTTGGGTGTTGGGAAGAAACCCAGCTGACAACAACGCGATACGATATAGGACGAACGCACTCGGTCCCAAGAAAGGCCAACGGTCGATCGCACCCAAGAAAGCGTCGCTGGTGAAGCAGCGAAAGATCACCAAGGTGCGTCACGTCCCTCGTCCTGATCCTGGTCCTGGTTCTGGGGCACAATATCCATCCAAGGTTCTAACGTTGTCTCGCAGAAACTCACATCTGGTCTGATCACTAAGACGGAACGGAACTTGGCTGAGAGAGCGGGGCATTTGGAATTGCTTGCAGGTGGAAAGAAAGATAAGGAGAAGCCAAAGGACAAGAATGCTGCTAAGAGGAAATGAGGGGTTAATAATCAGTGCATTCGGAATGATTTAAAATCTGGGATATGGAGTCCTTCCTCATGACGTCTGGCTTCGCTTGAAATTCTGGCCCAGCGAGGCACTGTGGCTTGCTTTGGAGGCTGTCCTTCGTTCTCACAACCGATTCCCACGAGGAAGGCCTGGTGCTTTCTATCCATGCAAACGGGAAGTCGAGGCTCCTAGAATCATGTGAGACCAGTATGTGGAGAAGAAGCTACAGACACTGTCGACACCAGCCATATCCATGAGTGACCGGCTCCCGTTAATCTTGTCGTGAACAGCGTGGAAACGAGAATGAAGGGATTTGCACAGGATGATGTGCACAGCAATGCATTTACATGATACCACTTGAATTCAACTGAAACTAGATATCATAGATATCATAAAAAATGTATATATCAGTAATAAGGTATATCCAATGAACTCACGATATCTGAGGTCTAATGAACAGAAAATTATCTATAATGAAGAGACAAAAAGATCTAGCATAGACCGCCCCGAAGAGTCTAGGGGCCCGTCTAAAAGAGAAATATGCACGAGATTCATCAATCATTATTCTCCCCCGCATCTATACGCCGCCGATCCAATCGCAATGAGGGTATCCAGAAATGCATCAAACTGCCAAGAAGAAAATAGCTGCACCTGAGCTTCTAGAATTTCGCAACGCGGCTTGGAACACCGCCTTGCTCAATGAGATCACGGCCTCGTTCCATCCATTGGTGAAAGCCATTGTCCGTTGCGTCCGCCGGGAAGTCATCCCACACGGGATTCGCGTCAGCGTAGGTGGACCACACTCCCTTGGGAACATCTGCAAGAGACCAGGATGGCAACTTGGCGAGCACACTGGTGTAGTAGACGTAGAGAATCCTGCATAGCAGTTCCACGCGGTCGACATAGTGTTGCTGACTCGGGTCAGGATCGACGCCGCCGTCACCTAAGCGCTTCCACCAGGAAACTCGCCACCGGAGGGTGAGGAGGATGTGACCAAGTTCGTCAAGGAAGCGCAAATGTGCTTCATGCGAGATGCGCTTCCACTTGATGTTGTAGAAATCGCGTTCTAGTTTGCGAAAGCCTTCAACCTCAAGCATACGGCAGAAGATACGTGACAACTGTGCCGCCAATAAGATCTCTTTTTGGTCTTCCGGATTTTTGACGTCCATGATACGTTCCTGTCCATTTCCATCGACCGGGACGAAGCTGTACGCAGCTCGACTGGGCATGTTGTTCCACTGTGACAATAGCGACTGTAGGATAGAAATAATCAGTAAGCGTGGCTCAGCGCCTCTGAAGAAACAGTTAAAACTTACGAAGATGTTATTCATCGGGTCACAGTCGCGAACACAGGTCAGCCAATTCTTTGACTTGTCTTTGGATTCGATGATTCGACGGTCGATGAAGTCCAGAAAGGTAGAACCGGAGTTACCGTTGTACTCGGTCAAACCCTTGAGGAACTTGTAGGTCTCCCCCAGGTCCAAAACATAGAGAGTACCCCAGGCTTGACTGGCGCGGATGTTGAATCGACCTCGACGCTCACTAAGGAACGAAAGCAAGTCATTCAAGTTAAAGGCGGAGGGAATCTCCATTCTCACTCGCCCAGCCCCACTCACCGTAGGGTGATTGATGGCTCGTTGAGCTGCAAGACGTTAGCGGTGCATTGTTTACGGAGCAAGGTCATTATCTTACAGATATAGTTGCATGTTCCGTATTCCACGATACTGGCAAAGCATGCGCGGGCGCAGGGTTGCTCATGTAGCGTGGGACGACAGGCATCACACGGCGCGCCTCCGTCGCACTAGACCAAGGTCAGTCTTGAGTACCATAAAATTCTTGGGTGCACAGAAGGAATGTACCTTTCGTTTGTTCAGACGACACTGGACACAAGTATCCTTGTTCTTCCGGCGCATTCCCGCGTTCGCTCTTCCCACAGTACTGAGGGGTCCCTTCCGACGAGCTCCACGCGGAGGAGAGACGAAGTCTGCAGAAGAAATCGACCCTCCTTGACCATCCTCTTGGACGATCTGCAGTGGCTTTGGCAGTTGGGAGTTGTCAATGGAAGCAGCATTCCGCTGCTTCCTTTTCCTGGTCGTTGTGACCGGTTGTAGAGCAAGGGCCGACTGACGTGCCAACCCTCGGTGTGCGAGAGACGACGCGCCTCGAGCCTTAGCGGAAACCGGTGTGGATGCTGGCGGTTGCATCCCTTGACCAACAGCGAATGCACCAGTGCTGGGAATCATATGCGACAGATTCGACGTGCTGCTACCAGGGGACACATCGTTCCACTCCATGAAACGAGTATCGTCCTCACTGAGTTGGCGGTCGGCAAACGCCGATATGTCATCATTTGTTGCGGAATAAGAACCATCAAAGGCACCGGATACGTCTTCTGGGCCCGAGGGAGGGCTATCAGAATGCTCTGAAGATTCCTTCTTCGTGGTCTGATAGTCATTGTAGAGTCCCAGATTCTGGGGTACCACTGAGAAAGTAGAGGTCATATTGGCCGGAATCTGCACATCAAGCTCATCGAACCATTCCAGGTCGAGAGGCTGAGCTGGAGCGGGCAGGCTCACGGTTTGAGCTTCTCCATTTTCGCGTTGGGGAGCCGACACGGAGGGATCAGGAAGCTGTGTGACGGGTGCTGGTGCAGCATTGAGCGTATCCGGCCACGACTCGTTCATCAACTGGAATGTAGGCGACATGTGCTGGAAGGGCGTTACTTGGCCTGAGGACAGCTGGTGGAAGCCTGGGCCCAGCGACTTGTTGCTGCCATCGACAATCACGGGATTGGTCGTGACTCGGGGCTCCTTCTCGTAGGAATAGAACATGGGAGCATCCATTGGCATTCCTGCCATGAGAGCTTCTGGGATCTGGAACTGTGTCCATTGTTCTTCGCGAGGGAAGTTCTCGTCGGTCGACGACGGGAGGGTGTCTGGGGTGATAGTGCCATCGAGGAAGCCAAACTTCTTCTGCGGCTTGCCCGGGTTGCTGTAGAGAACGAAGCTCGTCAGCGTGTGCTCTTATCGCGGTGGATCAGATGGAAGAGGCGGACCTGTAATCGAGACTGGGGAAATCATGCGAACCCTCCTGCTGATCGCGAGCCAGCGCGCCGTGGAGGGAGCTGAACTCCCCGATGTCTGCCTGCGAGGACTCCTGGCTGGTGTCCCATTCGGGCGACTGGTCGAAGGCTGGCCTATCCCAGGATGCAATCGAGAACGCACTGTCAGACTGCCAGTTATCGAGGAAGTTGGGCTCAAAGCCCGGGGCAGGTTCAGCGCTGCTACAGTCCATATCAGACGAGCGAGAGACGGGCGTGGGCAGCGACGCTGACGCTGCAGGCCAATCCGGGAGCCCGCTGCGAATTCCTCTCGAAATTCGAACGATGGTCTGAGAGAGACAGGGACGATCGAGGAATGGATGCAAGAACGTGAGAACGCGGGGATCTTGGGGGGTCTTGAGGAGATACGAGCTGCGGCTGGAGGTTCCCCGCCAAAGAGTTTTGCGGTCTAATGATCTCTGACTCTCTTGTCTCCCTTTTTTTTTTCTGGGCGTGCCAACGAACCACACGCGCACCGGGGACCTAGCGGATTGGACAACGTCTGCGCGATTATAAAGAT
This sequence comes from Paecilomyces formosus, assembly GCA_029606185.1. Lineage (NCBI taxonomy): Eukaryota > Fungi > Ascomycota > Eurotiomycetes > Eurotiales > Thermoascaceae > Paecilomyces > Paecilomyces formosus. The sequence goes on from JAPVCB010000038.1 coordinate 203,661, forward strand.
TCTCGAAGGAATCCACACGAACTGACGGGGAATGGCTTATCGATCGACAGCGCAGTCCATGCTATAGTAGCGGTACAACAGGAGGAGAGGATGCGATGGGGACCGTCTGGGGTAACAGGTAATGTAATAATATGCAACAAGACACAGGAAGTCTCCGAGAGAAAAAGGCGACGCAAGCCAACGCAATGTTTTACGCTCCGTAATCAGGATGTGTACCTGGCTGGAGATGAAAAGCTTGGACAACGCCAGCCGTCTACCAAAAAATCTCACTTGCTGGGTCGAGAACCAATGCTAGACTCTACGAGATGGATTGCGACTCACAGACGCACTCCAGACTGACTGACAGATCGATCAGGGGCTTGGAGAACCGTGAGATCCGTGCTTGTGCGCCCCGTTGAGAGGAGAGACCCGCTTAATCCCGCGAGAAATATGGGAATCACTTCGCTTCGTCGACTCTGTCCTTGGAACGGACTCGACGGCATCCCGAATCTCGTGGATTCAACAGTTTTGCGCCCACTCGGCCCTAGGGCTAGGGACAAGGACGGAGGAGAGGCCCCCGTCAGTCGGCAACAATCCGATACATAAGAACTGCCCGTTGAGACCCGCTGCTCTCGATGGTTGTGGTGTGCTATTTAGAGGATCCCATACTCCGTGCTCAGCGATGAAACGCCACCGTGCCTTGGGGGCATTTTGCTCAAGCCACCTGATCGGGAAAAAAAAAATGATGGTATCTTGCGGCATACTCCGGTCCAATGATGGGATTGATGGTATCTCTTCGTGTCTTTCTTGCACAACATAATTAGTTCACAGAAGGGTGCATCGATGCGACCCTCCATCCACGGGCACACAAGCCTTTATTAATACTTTCCGTGCCTTTGTCTGGGCGAGAATGACATTAATCACGGCGGAAGAACATTCCCAAGAACAGGCTCACCGCAGGCTCCTTTTGGGACTGCGGTGTTCTCGACTGTTTCATTACCATACACACGTGGTTCCCCAGTTTTCACTATATTTTCCCTCCATTATTGGCCAATGCTGCTAATTAGAGTGATACCGGTACCACTGTGACCTGTATTGTCACTCCGGTGAAGATGCGCTGCCGGACCTCTCCATCAAATGTCCCAAAACGGCAATCTAGACTGACGTCGCGGAGCTTCAAACTGCCTGAAGCTCCTTTTTCCCGGGGTTTACTCGGCTATTCAGCGTGGACTTCGGTAGCCATGCGAGTTCCCCAGTTTCCCCATATTGCTATATAACAACCGGGGGGAGGGCTGTTTCCCCTGCAGAGAGCTGACTGCGAGCATTCCTCCAGTTCCGGTCTTTGTTGCGAGCTCCCCTCCGCCCCGGCACGGACTGCGCCTGATCTGGCTATCTATCATGCATATATTGGTACGTTGGCTTACTCCTGCCTGTATCTCCTCACTGGCCTACCTACCTGTCCAGTCTCACCGACCCTGGCTGGTGTTGGGGGATTGCAGCAGCGCGAGGGGTTCATCATTATCATACTGGCGCTTCCCACACCATAAACACAAGTAAACTGACAATCGGTTGTTCCTATCTCAACAGGTAGTCAACGACGACGGACCGCCCTCGAGGCGCCTGTCTCCCTATATCCGACCGTTTGTCGACGCTCTCCAGGATGCTGGCCATCTGGTGTCCGTCGCCATCCCCGCGGCATCACGTTCATGGATCGGCAAAGCGCATATCATCGGAGCCTCGTTGACCGCGTCCTACGTACACCCGGATGCTTTTCGAGATGACGGATCGTGGGACTCAACCGTGACCGGGGCTGGATCTGCGGAGGACAGCCAAGACCAGGAATGGGCCGTTATCAGCAACGGCACTCCCGCCAGCTGCACTCAGCTGGGACTCTATAATCTCTTTCCCGACAGGGACCCCGTCGATCTTGTGATTTCCGGCCCCAACCACGGCCGCAATGCCTCGACAATCTACAACCTCTCTTCTGGAACAGTCGGCGGAGCCCTCGAGGCAGCCACTTGCGGGAAGCGGGGGATCGCCTTGTCGTTTGGGAGCAAGGAAGAGCAGGACATTGAGGTCATCCGTGCGGCATCGCGGCTATCTGTGCGAGTGATTGAGCATCTGTGCCGGCACTGGGACGATCGGGTCGAACTATACAACCTCAACATCCCCATGCGATTGGACGTCGAAAGCCGTCCGGTCCGATATACGCGCGCATTGCCCAATTACTGGACCAAGGGAAGTCTCTACGCGGAGGTTGTTGACTCGGAAGGATCCGGATTGAATGGAGGACCAATCAGCCAATCAGCCAAGACGGATGCTGTCCAGCCTCCGAGGCCCAATTACGCCGTCAACAGTGTAGACGGTCTCAATGGAATCAACGGCGTGGATGGAATGAACGGCGACGGTGTCAAGGCCACCAACGGTATCAACGGAGTTCACAAAACCACCGGCGTCACCCGCGTGAAGGAGCGCCACTTCCAATGGTCCGCGGAGCTATCAGACATAGTCCGCAGTCTCAAGCAGAGCCCAGAAGGAACCGATGCACATACCGTCCTGAACGGCTATACCAGGTATGTCATCATGAACTTTTCTCCTTATTCGAAATCGAACCTAACCGCAAACTATAGCGTAACCCCCCTCCGCGCTAATTTCTTCCACCCACCCGGTTTCAGCGGTGACTTGCAACTTGATATTTGAATAACGATACGAGATACCCCGGATGAGAAGAGAATTGTGATTCCGTGACATTAACGTCCTTTTTCTTTTTCTGTGTGATGATGACCACTATGATATAACCGTATATACTCTAGACCGGCGAATCTTAGTTTAGGCTAGCTAGCTGACGCTATGCTGCGTGTGGTGGGATCTAATTAGATTAAATTAGGCTGTGGGACGTCAATCTTCTTGGCACGTAGGGTATCTATGGTATCGAAACTACTGTAATTTTAGCGGTTGAATATGGATGTCATCGAGTATTAGCGTGATATCATTGGCTCTATGCCTAGACGAGGTAAGAGGATACAAGTAGTATTGTTAGTTACTGTGTAGACAAAAAGACAACAGCGTGATAAGGTATATCATTCAGAACAAGGCAAGGAAACTCGAGCACGGAATATCATATCCTTTCCACCGCAACTGAACCCGTTCAGGGTCAATGAAACGCCGCCAACTTCGCTCAGCCGTCATGACTAGTTAATGTGAGGAAGTTATCCTGAGAACGAGAAAGGAGAACAAAAACAGAGGGAGATGTCTAGAGCGCCCGGGCAGCTTCACCCGCTCCGCTTTCCACGGTGGATGTCTTCTCCGCTCTCATCTTGCCCTTGTTGACGCCGCCCTCGCCGACGCCCATCCGGCGGGCCACGTAGCGCTGGGCCACGACCCCGATGGCCAGAGAAAGAGACTCTTCAACCCATTCAGACACCCATTCGCGGGGATCGACACCACCGCTCTCGATGATCTCGGCGATAGAGTCTGGCACGACGGTGTGCGGGACCTCAGTATCCTCTGAGTCCGCATTCGCAGCGGCTGGTGCAGGCGCGTCGAGCCAGTCGATCCACTTCTGTGGGATGGCCTGAGATAGCGCATGGAAGGCGATTCCATGGATGGGATCGTGAAGATAGAGCGCAAAGAATACTTCTTCATTCTCCTTGTCATCTTCAACCTCGACAGCGCCCTTTGGCGTGGCTTTCTCTGTGGTCGGACCGGCCTGGAACAGGTCCTTTGGCGTGGTCTGGTTGATTGCTTGGATGGCCAGGAAGATATCGCTGCTTCGAACCGGGTTCGTCTCGCTCAGAACCTCCGTCGCATGCTTCGCCGCTTCTTCAACGCCTCCACGACTGGAGAAATACTCAGAGGCGTAGGCTTCAGCGCTGGCACGCGCAAGTTTTGTTCCCTCTACAGCTCCCTTGACTGCAGAAATGGTACGCGGGTTTCCAGGAGTGACGGTCCGCCACCAGGGGCCGTCGTGCCAACCTGCCGTTGAGAACTGATAGCCCGAATCTGCTCCTCCACGCTTTGGGCCTGATTCCTGGCCCCGTTGGACAACTAGAAGATCGCCGCCTTCCACCTGGGACATGACGCGCGCAAACACAGCATGGACGATTGGGTCAATGCTTGGGTAGCCGGAGAGGTCATGCGCAATGTGCACCTGGAGACGTTCATGCGACGAGATGGGAGGCGCAAGAGTATGGAGAAGATTGGTAAAGGTAGGAATGGCGAGCGTCCGTAGCTCCCCGCCTAGAGACAACTGTTAGAACAAGCATGAAACAAGGGACTGATGGCTGTGAGGAGAATTACCGAGTTCCTTGAGAGATCCCACATTGCCTCGTAGCTGGTCCGCCCATTTCTGAGCTTCTTCATTCTTCTGGATCTCCTTCACGGCAGCTTCAGCCTGTTTCACCGCTGCGCTGGCCGTTGAAAAGATGCTCCCCCACCAACCGCCTCCCTGGTTGGCAGAGGCTTCCTCAGCCGGTTTAGGTACTGGTTCAGGTCGGGGGACGTCTCGCGATGTGCGTCCCGTCTCTGTCGACTTGCGAGCGGCCGTTGCATCTTCACTGGACCGGCCAGCAGGAGGGGTCGCGGCGGAGGTCAGTTTGGGTGACGGTCGGTGTGGAAGCTCTGATGAGAGTCGAGGAGTCGCCGCTCGACTGGCAGGGCGCTGGGCGACGAGATCATTCAGTTCCGCCAGGGGATCCTGCTCTGGTGGTGCAGCAGGTTTCGTCGTTGGGGCTGTCTTGGGCTCTTTCTTGACATCCTCCGTATCGACACCCAGGTCGTCGAATTGAGCGAGAAGCTCATCGCTCGTCGGTTTAGCGTTTTTCGGCGGCATGTTCGATGGATCCCTCAGTTAGGAGATGAAGGACGGGAGTATCAACTCTTCTGTTTCTATGAAGGAAGTATGGAAGCTACCTAGTTGACGACTAGATACTGTACATCTCATGAAGTGGCCCTTGCGAGTCCCCTGAAGTGACTTGCGTACCCGGTGGAGCTTGCTGGCAGCTCATGACCTGCGCCAAGAATCCCCAGATGGAGGGAAATCCATACCTGCGATCTTCGCGGGTCAGGATCAGCAGTCGATTGCTCGTTCCTGGCGTAGTGATTTCGAGGGCATTTAGTGATTCCATGTTTACTTAGGGCTCTGGCAATCTATGTCAACGACGGTCGCGTGCTCTGGGTTTGCCTATCTACCATATTCCGTACTAAGTACCGTACTTGCCATACCGTAGACATGTGGGTCGATCTTGACGCTCTTTCTGGGACCGTAAACAATGGTCCTTACAGGGTTGGAAAATGGTTTCCAATAAACATATGTATTCTTATTCCGGAATCACGAAATATTATGCGTAACTCTAGAGAACATACTACGTCGAACATAACCTGTTAGTGGTTTTATGTGATCGCAGGTGATTCTTAAACTACCTAGTATCTACTCCGCACTTTCGCCACAATGCACCATCTGCAGAAAGTTACAACTACACACGAAATATACTTGCTTAATATAGCTTATGATTCTCCTTCCTTTTGCTACTGCTTTTTCTTTTGCGAGTGCAACCCCACTGGAAATATTACATAAAACTTGACTCTTGAGTTGGATTATTTATTATTCTCGAGTGACACAGAACTTCTACCGAGGTAGTAACGTGATTATCTTTTCCCGATATCCAGAGTAGAAGCATTATTTCCTCCAAATTCTACATATATAGCACAGAGAGACTGTCTGTATTCACACTTCGAGTACATAATCCTGCCTCGCCTCGAACCCCGCGATTCCCGTTATCGGCGACTCTCCGAGGTGGGGTCGGCAGCGTCTACGAGATAATCTAACAGCAGACAGATCTGGTCGGAACATTTTCTCAAACTGAGTGTATACTTCGGTATTTCGCAAGTGGTGAGTCACTCCTCAATTTGAGTATCAATTGAGTTGCATTCAAATTACAATTCTTCCATTCAGGTGCAGTACCGCCTGGAAAGAAACGTACGACACTATTGTCGCAAACGCTGTCGCAAACGCAGCATGCTGACATCTTCAGACTAAGTAAAGATATCATTCTCATTCAGGGCAATTCGATACATACTCCCTTAATCTAACTGCCTACATACACCATGCGTCTCCCATACGCCCCCAATCCGCCCCCAACGAGTACCCCCGAGGAAGCAGACATCCTCGCTCGCATCCAAGCCCGACGGGGCGAGAACGGACTGCTCCCACTCGACCTGGCCCTTCTACACTCGTTCCCTGTCGCTGATGGCTGGAATGCCTTTCTCGGAGCCATCCGAACCCGAACTACGCTCGCCGCAGACATTCGCGAGATCGCGATCTGCCGCGTAGCAGTGATCAACGGCGCCTGGTTCGAATGGGACCACCACGCGCCATTGCTGCGTGAAGCCGGGATGAGCGAAGAGGGGATGCGAATAATCGGTGACTCACAAGCGACTGGAGGTGAGGGAGTGTTCAATCGCAAGCAGAATGCGGTTCTTCAATACGCGGATGCCATGACGAAGGCCGTCAAGGTTCCCGATGAGGTATTCCAGGAACTGAAGGATACTTTTAGCGAAAAGGAGATCGTCGAGATCACTGCGACAGTGGCAGCGTATAATTGCGTTAGTCGATTCTTGGTCGCGTTGGATGTGGGTGAGAGGAACCGATAGTTGTGCTGTTTGCTGCTTGTATATACGGGATTTAGAAGACATAGCATTTAGTTTACGACGCTGCTTTGCTTTCTAGACCGGTACTGATACAACAGAAAGAACAATTAGGCTCTGGAAACAGAGGGATATGTCTATTCCATTGTATTCCTATCTCTTGTTTTATACTCTTGATATTATGCCCTCGATATTTTTAGAGCCTGGAATGCCAACCCACTATGTGGATTGGGACATCTCTGAAGCGAGTACGCTGGACTGAACTGTGCTCTGCTATAATCTGCAGAATACACATTTATCTTTGTAGTATCTATGGTTTTCCTTATGTCTGAAATATCTTCATGCTAATCCATCGCCAGCAATCACTCTGTCCACCTATCTACGTCCGCTGTCCCTGTATCATGATCACGACAGGTCAGCGGCAAGAAGTACCACAAGGTCTGCAGGGATTAGACCCTGGCAGTCGGGATTGCGGAACCAGCACCAAGGACATTGGTCAATCGGCGATAGATACCTTTGCCAAAGCGTCGGTAATATACAACCTGGTGTCATCCACATAAACCACAAATCTTGGACAACTGCTTATAGTCCGATACAGTATCTTGAGAAGGGCTGTACATATTATAACTAGTTATTGCAGTCTACAATGACAATCACTACTAGTTGATGCCAAGCGCGACTATGTACGGAGTAGTTAGGGGGACTATGTATGTATGGTGACCGATATTCGAGGCAATGACGGAAGACTGATAGTATCGTCGATGTCAGTCAGAGTGCAAGCTGGCAAAGTGGATTGGAGAACGGAAAAAGTACCCTACTTACTCATAATTACCATCCAGGCCGGAGTATAAAGGGCCGCCTGACGACTGACAACTCGACCCTTTGCAGGCGCTTACATACCTAGTCTAGCCGAGGAACTAGCAGGGGGAGCACCAAAAATATCACCTCAGAAATCCGCACAAACGAAGGGGCATTGGTACGGCGATTCAGCACAACTGAATCGGGACTTTGTCGAATCGAGGACCCTGCGATTGGACACTGGCAGGATCGTCGTAATCTCTCAGGTCGGACGTGGTGATGTGACAGAGAGGATGATCGGGGTTTGCGCTAGTGAAACCTTGGACGTGATATGACGACTTCCGGCTAAGTGGACGGGAGCAGCCGTGCGTCGTGTGGTAAGCAGGTAATTAGTAACTAGTTAACCCAGTAGATAGAGAGAGAAAATAATGGAATGAGTATACTGGTGTGGATTGTTGGTGTCTGTAGAAATGGTGTTGTTGCATTAGATCGATGCTCTGGTGCATGGCCTGCTGGACTTGAAACGCACAGCTCTTTTGTCGCTGGTTTCAGGACCCTGGTCGTATAGTGTTTCATTCTTTTCCAGAGTAAAAGAGTCGAATAGGACATAGGACCATGAGGGGAGAAATGGGGGAGGTAGAAGATGAATTCCGTCGAAGATCGTGACATGCAGCTTGTGGTCTTTGCTGGATAACTAATAATATACGTCTGCATGTAATCTGGCTAGATACCTGATATGTGGCTTATCGTGAGGCCCTCCGGAGTAGGCAAGTAAGTACAGTACAATACAGTATGATACTGGAACTAAGCGCCTCCCTCCCCAGCCTTTCCTGCCATTCCCTGCATGAATTGGCCTCTGAAAGTCGAAGATAGAGGACATATGTCTACTGTAGAGTCCAGCTGGTCCATCATAGAGTCTCTTTTTCCCTATTGTCCAGCGCAAAACACCGTCGCGAGAGCATTCACTCGACCCCTTTCGTTGTTGTCATGCCAAGAAGTCGTGGAACCGCGCTGACTTTGGGGCATATCATTGGCTGGAAGGCCGTGGCTGCTGCCGGGGCCCGTCTTTTTCCGGGCAGGACAGCCCAAGCAGCGCTCGCCCTTTGCTGAGGCCTTGGGCCAGTCCCGTTCCAAGACAAGACAGAGACTCTACTCTCTCTACTACGGACTCGCTCTACGACACAAATCCAATCCCTCTACTTCCTCTTCTCACTTCCTCCAACACCACTCTTCTTCTTTCTCTGGCGACCACGTCGATTCGTGTCTCTGGACTCTCTCTCCTCTGCTACTTCCTCCATCCTTTAATTCTCTCCCTTCTTTTCTCGCGTTTTTGACCTTCTTACATGTCTGCTGCGTCCGGTAAGATCTTTTCATAGTACCCGCGCCACGCCGGTTGAAAAGACCTGTCAAACCACACGTCAGAGCATCAAAAAGGTTCATGGACCGATTCTCTCCTCTTCTTCCTCTTTTCTCCTGACCTTTTTACTATTTTCTTCATTTTTCTCGCGTGCGGGTTGACCCCCTGTGTTCTTCGTTACCCGATCGGTCTGATTTCTTACTACTCAAAGAACACACCTACTCCCCGTCTAGCCGTTCGCGAGCATCAAACTCTGTCCTTGTAGAACCCTGCCACTTTCTCAATCCTCCTGGCCAGCAGTAGCGGCCTTCATCTGTTTCTTCATCGACTCGACTCAGACGGGTTGGATTATCACGTCGTTGCTTCAAAAAGGTATGTTGTTGCTTGCTTGCTTGTCGCGTCTACTCCTGGTTGGCAGACAGCCTTGGTCCACACTTCTCTCCCTGTCCTCTTTTTCTCCCTCTGCTGCCCTGCCACCACACTTTGTATAACACATTCTCTGGATCACAAAACTCTTTCTCTCACTACCAACGACGTCCTTGCTCCTCTTCTGCCCACGTTCATGGTGCTATCTTTGCTTCGTTGCCTCTTTTTTACATACCCTGCCGTGTCCTTGTCCGGGATTGCGCTCCCATTACTACTGGAGTCTTGGCACTGCAAGCGAGCTTTTCGACCAGGGTTCAGGACTAACGTTCTATAGAGCAAGGCGTTACTTACTACCAAGTCTACTTGCACGGCATCTATCTGTCTCTGTGGAAGACAAGATAAGAAAAGAACAAGACTTCTGAATATTCTTTCGCAGTCAATGTCGTCCGACATGGCTCCGGCCGCTCAGGATGACATCGACGTCGGTAGTCGCGCGTCCGACTTTGAGAGCCAGGACTCGCCGCTCCGCCGACAATTCTCCGAGCCATTGCATCCGCTCTCCAACTCTATGAGAGCCTCTCCTTCTCCCACCCCCTCTATCCATCGAGCCAAGTGCTCGTTGTGTGGTAAGATCTTCGAGAGCACTGATGAAGATCCTTATGCCCACGAATATGCCCTTCATGACCACATCGCGACCGTGCACCCGCATAAAGCCAAGTTTGTCTCCTATGACGGTGCCGGCGATGAAGATGAAGAGGAAGCTGAAGCTGAAGCCGAAGATGGCGAAATGGAAGAGGAGCACGCAGACGAAGTCGAACAGATCGTCGAAGAAGATGACGAGACTGGCGAAACACCTGCTGAAGGGTCTCCTGTGGATGAGACTCCAGCCATCAACACGCCTCTCGACGAAACCCCAATCGACGACCCTGACGTCGCTCTCTCTAACCAATTGCATGAATTTTCCCGACAGGAGCAGACAGCCTCCGTCGAAAAGCGCTTGGCGTCTTTCTGGAACGTTCACGATGTCCACAACTTCTCGGTCGACTTTGACGATGAGGTCGCTGATCTCCAGCACACCTGGGACCACGTCTATCGTGAATCCAAGCGCACCAAGAAGCGTGAATCACCTGATCTCCCATCCCGTCCTGGCCCGTATGAGGAGCCATCGGCTGCCAAGGGTGACTTTCTCAAAATCACCCCGATCGAAGCTTTCTTAGAGATGCTTCGTGATCCTGAATCCAAATCTCACGACGAACTTTATGCTGTGACTAGCAATGTCGCTCATGCACTCAAGGTCTGGCAGGACGAGTACCTTGCTATTGATAGACTGTCGAAGGAAGCTTCTCGCCACGTGCTGAAGAAGACGACTAATCCCCGCAAAACTGAGAACCCTGATGTGTTTGAGGACAAGAAAGAATCAATGTTGTATGGGTACAAGTATGACCCGAAGGAGCCCAAGATCTCCAATCAAGACCCCTTTGTTCAGGGTGGCTTCAAACCAACCGCGGCTCAGATGAGGAAGATGACGGCGCAGGCTGGTCCCAACAACCCCAACCCTGACGGTTGGAAGCCTGTTGCCAAGTTCGGTGTCGAACACGTTCCTCGTTTCCAGAACCCCCCTATCGAACACCACGAGGGCAAAGCGACGCGCAAGCGCAAGGCTGCTCAGATGGAAGCAGCTGCTAAAGCTACTGAATCTCCCGAAGCTGAAACCGAACCTGCTCCTGCTCCTGAACCTGAGAAGGAGATCGAAGCCCCTCCAGCCAAGCGTCAGACTCGTTCCCGTGGAGGAAAGAATGCCACCACTCGTGAGGTCCTGCAGACTCAGACTGCACCTCCTAGTCCTGCTCCCAGGGGCCGTGGAGGTTACGGTGGTCGTGGTGGCCGTCGTCCGCGAGGTGCTTCTTCGACCCCTCAGCCCGCCTCTGTCACTCCCGCTCGTGCTTCTGCCCGGACTTCAACTCGCATTCCTGGAACAGCAACTATCCAGACCCCCGTACCTCTCCAGGCTCGTCCTTCCCCCGCTCCTGCGGCCACTCCTGCTCCTCCCGCTCAGCCCATAGCGCCAGCTGCCTCTGCAACTCCCACTGCTGCGCCTCCTGCTGTGGCCCCTACCAACGGTGTCATCGGAGGTACCAACGCACCCTTGGATCCAGTGGAGCTGGCTCGTCGCCAGAAGATCGCCAACTCGAAGAACCCCAAGCGTACAGAGGCTATGCTCAACCATTGGGCCAAGTTCAACCGTGAAGGACGCATTCGCAACCCTAAGCGTACCAAGGCGCAGATTGAAGCAGACCGTGCTGCTGAGGCCGCGAAGAAGACAGACACGGAACCTCCCAAGGCTGGATCTAGGAAGCGTAAGAGCTCTGGGGCTCCCACTACTCCTACCAGTACTGCCACTTCGCCGGGTATCCCGTCTTCCACCACCCCTGTCTTGAATGGTTCTCTTCCTCCTGTCAAGAAGGTCAAACTTGAGGCATCTGTTCCGCAGCATGTTCAGCCGATGCCTGCTCCGAATACCCTTCAATTGCCTCCTGCGAACGCGATCTTGCGTCCTTATGGCCCGGGAGCGCATGAGCCGCTCACCATCATTCCTCACGGATACGCATCTGGCCCGCCTGTCAACCTTCCTCCGCCGCATCCCCAGTCTCATCCTCCTGGCCATCCGGTCTCGCATGCGCCGCCTCACCCGCAGTCGCACCCGCCGCCGCCTCATATGGCGTACGCTCCGCACCCTGGGTATCCAGGGGATTATTACTACCACCACTATGCGCCTGCACACCATCCGCCGCCTCCGCCACCTCCGGCGCACCATGGCCCGGATGGGCGTCCGCGCGCCGCCTAATTGCATGTGTCGCTCCTGTTGATCTAGAGCGGCACATGCAATTAGGCCGGTGCCTCATCCATTGCCCTTCAACTGGGCAGGATGATTTTTATTTGATTTCTCTAATTTTTTTTTTCTACATCTCTCGTTACTGGTTCCGCCTTGGGCGGGAACAGCGGTCGTGTTCTGGCCCGGAGTCCGACATTCGTCAGGGCTCCGGGCCCTGTTTTCTACTTGTGCTTTGCTTTGTTTTTGTTTTTCTTCTTCTTCTTGTACGTGTACAATAGTTTGCGTCCCCTTGCCCCGGGACCGCCTTGGAGCAGGGCCTGTGGGCCGGGTGACTTTTTCTGTATCAATAACTTTGTTTCCCAGCATTGGGCGGAAGAGTTTGGGGTTCTCTTTTTGTTTGGTTACGGCGTCTCCTGGCCGGTCGCATTGGGCGGCATGGCGGAGAGCCTCGAGGCCTCCAGCCACATCTTGCATGTTTTTGTTTTTGTTTTTTGTGCTCTTTCTCGGTGCCCGGTTTGTTTTTATGTGGGCCAGATACCATACAGAGCTTGTTTCGTTGCGATTGTACTGTACCACTACTCAATTGAGATCCGAATCATGAATTCCGAAGTCGATCTTTTCGTCTGCGTAGTATATAAGGTTGTAGCCTACTGTCATCTATGAGATGCAACTCCGTAGAGTATAAATTACCTATAAGTACACATGAACTCCGTACAGTGCATAGTTAAAGCACATGGGGGCCATAGCAGGTAATTAACGATAGGGTTGCCGCCGTTCCGGTAGTATGGCGTTAGGCCTGCACTAGCCCTTCTAGTCACCGAACACTCAAGTATAACAGATCAGCGAGACAGCTAGGCGGTTCGTTAGAGCACAAAAGACCATTGCAAGGGAAGATAAATATGGGGAGTATCCTCATTGAAGAAAATAAAATAATACTACATCCACCCTATGGACGTATCATGTCCTTCATGACGACAAGGGATAGAAATCTTGTTGGTAGTTTAGGTTGGTCTAATAGCTCTCAGTTGTTTTTGCTGAGAATAGATGCAATTTCTACAAGATAAATAACATTGTTCTGGTTTCCCAATTAGAGAGTCACATAACCAAAACCATGTAATTGTCGAATCCTAGGAGCACGGAAGCAGTCATATTGAAGGAAAACTTGCTTGCTTGATTCTAGCTAGGGGATTGAAGCCCATATTTATCTTCTAGTCATACAAAGGAATGAAATCTAGCAGGTTCTATCTATAATTAGAACCCTGCTGCAAACGGATGATATGACAGATCATATGGCGTTGCTTTGTGCGCCGACAGCATATAGAGACCAATACTATTTGCGTTACTTGCTCATTGCTATAAGCTATACAAATTGGCTCTGCTATTTGCATTGCTGTAGGAGATGAATGACTCTTAAGCCTATATTAAAGTCAGGCTAATTTAGTATGTAGTTTTATTTTCTTCAAAGAATGTATTCCGTGTTGATAATTTCAAAGAAGACATCAAAGCATCAGGTAATAATAAACCATAAAAAGGTGAATCTAGCTATTTCAAAGATGACAATGAATAATAACTACCTTTGTGTGTATATATATATCTATAAGTAGGGTTTCGACTGCAAGTCAATTGATTAACAGCAGACTACTACGAGAGTTAGAAGACAGGTTGAGCGCCGCTACTGGCTCGCGCTACTTCTTGACCGGCAGCACATGTATGTTAATAACCTCCTCATATGTGTTATTTTATAAATCCAACGATATTATCAGGTTGTTCATTGGCCGGTGACTTTGACGGATCTACAAAACAAGCAGATGCGTCTCTCATGCGATATGGAACTGAATGGCCAGCTGTGGTTCTTGAGGTTGGCATTAGTGAGACCACAAACAAGCTCTATAAAGACGCAGAGCGGTAGTTGGAAGGTAGCTTAGGACAAACTAAGCTTGTGATACTTGTCGATGTTCAGGAGACAGATAAACCGCATACTTTAAACGACAAATGGGAGCTATCTGCTGCTGACTTTCAACAGATGCGTCATCGAGCACTTTCCAGAGATATCTTACAATGGTATCATACCAAGGAAATTTCACTTGTTGGCACCTTCAAGCTATTTGTACACTTATGGTATAGCGATGGTGATAGAAAATGTATCTTGAACAAGGCTGTCTTTTCACCAGGCAACTTGATTGACCTAACGACCATCAACGATGTTCCTTTGAGATTGGAGCATCTCATGCCTGCTGGAAGTGATTTGGACATGAGCCAGCATTTTTCGTTTCCATTGAGACGTTTGGTGGACAAACTGCAAAATGGTTTTAGAAATATTGAAATCCAAAGAGCCAGTGACCTGGCAAAGAACAAGCTGAAAAAATAGTTTTCATCATGAGGGAGACTATGATATTTTCAGTGCGATAGACTTCTATGTTGGGTATTTTTGATTGAGGGCTGAGTACAGCCAGTAGCTTTGATGATTTAGGATGCAGTTAATGATTTACAGTACCATTGATCGATATATCTCGGATAAGCTCAAGTTATGACAATTTCTCCGCAAATCTGATCCCCATATATCCTTCATATTTGAACTGTCAGCCATGACGACAATCACGTGACTCTCATCACGTGCCAGATGGCCTTCATGCGGCAACCTTCGTATGGCTGGCTCATCAAAGAAGCAACTTCACGCCTTGAATCACCATCCAGCCATACCGTGTGCTGGCCCACCATATCCCCTCGTTTTATTGAGAGGTGATTCGCAGCGACCTGATCGCTCGACTCTGGAAAGTTTCCGCCAGCTCCAATCGCCATGGGAAAGAAGAAGCGCGGTCACCCCGATCTTGAAGAGATCCTCGCTCGCCCATGGTGCTACTACTGCGAGCGCGATTTCGACGACCTCAAGATCCTGATATCGCACCAGAAGGCGAAGCATTTCAGATGTGAAAGATGCGGTAAGAGGTTGAATACTGCTGGAGGTATGTATTCCCTGTATTCCATGTATTCCATGTCATTTCTGCGCGCGTGGTCTAGGTCCGCCGCGTCGTTGATATAGGTGATTGCTGACTAGTTACTCCGCAGGACTGTCGGTGCACATGAGCCAGGTGCACAAGGAGCAATTGACGGCTATTGAGAATGCGCTGCCCAACCGTGCTGGTCTCGATGTCGAGATCTTCGGCATGGAGGGTGTCCCGGAAGACGTCATCCAGGCTCACAACCAGCGGGTTCTGACGCAGTTCCAGCAGGCAGAGGCCGAGCGACGAGCTGCGACAGGGAATCCGGCACCTGGGGGCTCGTCAGGAAGCCAGCCGAAAAAGCCCAAGCTGGAGAGTGCTACCGACTTGAAAAAGCGCCTAGCGGAGCACAAGGCCAAGCTTGCAGAGAGAGCTGCGGGCGGCAGCAGCGGCGATGCTACGCCTGTTGGAGCGGGACAGTCGCAGACGCCTGCTGGATATGTATGTCCTCTCTGTTGCTAGATGGTTCTTTTTTGCATTGATGCTAACCGGTCATGTACAGACTCAACCTACACAATATGCGGCGGCCCAGCAGCCTTTCAACGCTGCAGCTCCTACCGCTCCCAATCAACAATATTCATACCCGCAGCCTTATGGCGGCGCGGTCAATTCTCCTTTCCAGGCCGCTGCTGCGAGTCCCGTATACCAGAACTACTCCCCCAACGGCCAGCAGCAATATCCCCCAGCCACGCAGTATGCGTCCCCTGGAATTTCCCCCTCACCGTATCCGCCTGCAGTATATGGAAATACACCGCCCCCGATGCCTTTTGTTCAACAGCAGCAGCAACCGTCGAGAACACAGACACCTCCGCAGAATGTCTCGTCGTTACCGACTCGACCCCCGAGTCTTCCGTCTGCTCCCGGACTACCGCAGCGTCCTTCATTCAGCGCCCCTACAGTTAATGCTGCCCAGATGCAGCAGATGCACCACGGACAGCTGCCTAACCCACCAGCAGCTGCTGCTGGTGCATATGGCCAGCCCCCCGCCGCGAATGGTGCGCAGCCATCGGGTGCTGCTCCTGTCTCTTCTTCCGTTGACGACCTAATATCTGGGGCTGCGAGGGAGGCGGAGCAGACTGCACAGCCGGATGGCACTAAAGCCGAGACGACGGAGGAGAAGCCAGCTAAGAAGGAAAAAGATAAGTCGAAACCTACAAGGATGGTATATGCAGACAACGAGACCAGTCCGGAGGAGAAGATGGCCAGGCTGCCAAGGTACGCATTCGTTCCTGATCGGAAACCGGAAACGGTTCTTGTGGAGGGAATTACTCCTGCAGTCTCCGGAGTCGTCACGACTTCAGACGATGTAATCGATCGATCAGGATAAACAGGGCCAGAACGCTTGTCGACGCCATCTTAATGTTTATCGCTCATCAGCAGTCCGTCCGACTCAGATCGGCATGGTTTCGCGAGAGCGCAGCAAAAATCTCTTCAGCTAAGTTCGACACATATCACAGTTTTCGTTGTACATGATACTTTATTTTGTTTTCTACCCTGATCCATGAGTAGTATGGTGATGCAGGCTCATGAACAAGATCACTTCCGGACTGTCGATGCCCCTGTGCCTACATATCCGTGTCTATCTCGTTTCCGGAGCCCGAGCCAGCGTGGCTTCGAGTACGTTCCAAAAGATGAGTGTGAAGGCCCGCCACTGGTGAGTCGGATCGTCGACCTTTACTGAAGGAGGCTGATAGTCGCTTGTTCATTCTGTGGAGGGAAGGTCAGCGGATCATCTATTGTCGTCACTTCGAAATTTCTGGCCCCCATATCCTGGGGGCGCATGTTCTAGGGGAGTTGTGGGACGGAGCTTCTGTGTTTTTGCCCATCCCGGTTAATGTCCATGTAAGTTGCTGAGTTTACCAAGGTAGGCCTAGATGGTAGTTCCCGAATAGATATCATGATGACATATTGTCTGCTCCCCGTAGTATATAGCTCTGGTTATAAACAGAGAAAGAGCATTTGCTTATGTCGTAGTATGATTACGAACAAAACCAGGCCCCACGCCAGTCGAAGCTTGTAATTCATAAGACCATTACAGCATGATAGTTATGGTAATAATGACACCTCAAACCACGCCAAACAAACCCCCCTTTCCAGCTCAGATCTTTCACCAAAGACTGATATCATCATATCCCCCCTTCTAGCTCAGCTCAATCCGTACTTAGACACCAACAGCCCTCTTATCCCTCCACGCCAACCCAAACACCACCAACCCAAACGTGGCCAAAACACTCAATCCCATCGGCACGGGCTTGCCCCTCGTCTTGATGACTCTCGGGATCGAACTACCGCCCAGGATCGCCGAGGCGAGGAGGCCGATCTCCTCGCCGTAGCTCTGGCCGCTGCGCAGACGGAGGAAGCTGAGCAGGTAGAGCGCTCCGACGGAGAGACCGGCTGCGATGGAGGGGATGGAGCCCGTGCGCGCGTAGCCGATGATGCCACCCAGGGAGGTGAGGAGGGAGAGAGCGGCGGCGGATGTGACTGTGAATTGTTGCGTGGGCTGTACCGTAGTTTGTTAGCTGCGTGTTCTCAGGGTAGAGTAGATAGATAGAATAGAACGATGGGGAGGCGTATAAGTATGGGAGGGAGGGATCGGACCATTTTGGAGATGGGGATGAGATTCTGGGTCCAATCGAATGAGGTATATTTATGTGGTTATTGGAGATAGAGACGTAGATGTAGAGAGTAACTAGATTGTATGGTTGCAATTGCGGAGAATAATACGATGCGATGCGATGCGACGCATTAATAAGAGGAGCTCCGTTAGCTCACTTTCGGACATCGGCCTCGGAAGCTCGGGAAGTGTGAAGAAAGGAAAAAGCTGGGGAAATGCACGGGCCATTCTTTTTAGTATGTACTGCATGTATAACTAGTTATTTCATTCAACTCTACGGAAATGGGTTTTCATGGATGTCATGGAAATATTTCATTACGACTATGGTACATTTTGGTTCGACTACCACGGATTATATGAGGCAATTTGGGATCCGCAGTAATCGATCGGGGTAATAAAAGTACACACACGAGACAAACAAAGGCCAAACTCCTAGATTAGATGATATAACGCACACTAAATCAGAATACATATACAATTTACCGCTTTACTTACTTTCACCTTTCCTTACATCGCAGGAATAGAAGCCCTTCTCAGGCCAAACCCACCGAGAAGTCCTGCACCGCTTGTTCTTCGCAGGTGGTTCTGGTGCTGACTCTGGTCTGCAACGTCGAGACTGAAACTGCCTGGTCGACGCCACACGCCGGAGTCTTCGCTCGTGGTGCCCTTGGCGGTGCTCTGCATTTGGGTCTGTTTTAGGCCGAATCGATCAGAGACACGACCAATGAGGTTGCTGTAGAGCTCAGGCTCCTTATCCCACTTGCCGTGACGCTGCTGGGCACCGTTGAGCAACTGGATGTGCTGTGCGGCAGCGTCGGCGGCATGCGGGTCACTCTGGGCATCGGAATCATTGAGAAGCTCGGAGAGGGCTGTCTCGTGCAGCTCCATGGCGGAACGCGGGTCGTTGGAAGCAGTGTAAAGACTGGACAGCAGCTTGCTCATCTCCAGCGTGGTCTTGTCATTGTGACCCCACACGTGCTGCAAGTTGTAACAGATATCGCGGCAGAGGTGAATAGCACCCTGTGTGTTTCCACGGCAGAACCGTGTCTCGACGAGACGACGACCAATCCAGACAACAATATCGGGGGACCAGGTCTTCTGCACAATGCGCGAGGTCCAAAGATCGGTAAGGATTTCCTGCAAAGGTGTTAATCAAGATTCTGCGAAGTAAAGCGTGAAAGGGAAGACAAACCTCGAGTTCCTCGAAATTCTCCTGCTCACCTAACAAGGTGACCAGATCGTTGATCTGACTGAATGGCAGCTCGGAGAACTGGACACCGAGATTCCTGGACGCGGCGATGATATCCTGCAACAACACCTTGGACTGCGCTGCCATGGTGTTGTACATCTTTCTGTCTGGACACTTCTTGGTATGGTGGCCACTCAGATACAGACAGGCTCTAATGCCAGACAGGATGCTCTCGACGGTGCGGAGGCCGCTCGTACGAAGCACGAACGAGTGCAGCAAGACCGAGAGATCATAAGCGTCCTGGAACCGGGAGCGGTCGCAGAGACTGCGGATCATATCGGTCGAGGACTCGATGATGCGTACATCATAGTTCTCATGGTTGATTTCTCTGAGACATAGGTTATAGAATTGCTGCACAATGTCTTTGCTGGAGACACTGGACGCAGCAACACCGCCACAGAAGTATTCGAAGAGCTTGGAATCAGTGTCCTTTGCAGATTGCGTCTGACTCTTCTCCGTCTGGAATTGTCGAAGGCGCGCACCCGACGCGAGAGTGGGAACAAAGTCACCAGATGAGCTCAAGGACTTAGAGAACGATTCATGAAGAAGGAGCTCGTTCATAAGTTCCTCCATCACGTTGGAGTAGGTTCCATCCTGTGTGATGACTTCACCGAAGGCTACAAGGAAAACGGCATATGCACGGTCAACAGACAGCTTAGGCGTGACCTGGGAGCCGTAGATAATGCGGTGGCGAAGCTCATCCAGGACCTTGTGTGCAGCGGTCGTGTAACCGCAATCCAGGTAGATCTGAGCAATGTATCTGGCAGACTCCTGGAGCTTCTGCGCGTTGCTCTCATACTCAAGGATCTCGAAAACATAAGCATGCAGCAGATCCGTGGCCTTGAGTGAATACTCCTGGCTTCCCTGTCTCGAATACAGGATTGCGAGTTCTCGCAGCCATCCCAGAGTAGTGTGAGAGGCATGGCCCAGCTGCTCTCTGGAGAGCTGCAGCTCTTCCTGATACAATGGAATGGCTTTGGTGGAGGTCGTCTTGTTGCGGACATATAACAAGGCTAGTGCGTGCTTAGCATTCGTGAGAAGAGTCTGCAAGGATGACGGCTGCTGGGTGGACCCTGTAGGGATGCCTTTCTTTCCAGTGATAGCTTCCTCGTAAAGTGCAATAGCCTGGTCATCGCGGGTTCCGCTGAGCTGACAGATATCTGCGAGACGAAGAGTAGCTCTCAAAGTCTTGTCATTGCGTCCTCCATAGAGTTTCATGGCCGCAGAGCGGTAATCTGCTGTGACCTGGTATAGCTCCTCGACGTTATCTTTGGCCTTCTCCTCTAGGACGTGCGAGTAGTTGTTGTAGGTCTTCTCCACGATTGCAGATTCTGGCTTGTCACCCTGGCTTTGAGTCAAGGCCAGAGGCCACAGATATCTGTACATCTCCAACGCAGAACTCCAGTTCTCATCTTCCTCATACATAGTGCAGAGGGTGCTTGCGGCTTTGAATGTGTTGTCGTCAGCCTTGTTCTCATGGACACCGGCAAGCCAGATCTCCCGGTAGCTCCTTTCGGCTTCATCTCGTCTTCCAATACGGGTCGAAAGATTGGCCAGCATGTACAGACACTCGAGCGTGTACTTGTGCGTCTCGCCAAGACGAGATTTGAGGAAGGCGTGGATCCGATGCAGGAGAGACACTGCCTTCGGGAACTGGAATGTCGTCTCGTAGAACTCAACAATCGTCGTCACCACCTCCATCATTCTGGGTACAACGACCTTCTCCGTGGTGATAGTAGCTGTAGCGGCATTTCCGTAGACAGCAGTAGCCTTACTGATCTGGAGAGTCCGGAAGTAGGCATATGCTAGATCCAACGCAATTTCTACGACATGAGGTGCGACGTCGGATTTGAAACTCGTACTGGAACCTTCCTTTTCGACGGAGGGCCAGATGCGCTTCATTACAGAAGACGAAAACTTAATAGCTTCCTGCCAGTTTTCCTCCTTGATGTAGGTAGACGTAAGCATGTGAGTGACCTCAAGGGCCGAAGTGGAGATATGGCTGGACGATGAAACGATCGAGTCAACCAGTTCGCGCATGAGTTGTCTCTCCTGAGCGGTCACGGTGGCCGTCGTACCAGACGTTGTCTTGTCGGTCCTGGAGGACAAAACTCCTCTGTGGAGTGTATCTAGAAGTGTGCCTGCCAGAGCAACTCCCTGTGTTGAGGTAGTCTGGCCAGTCCTCTTGTAGTAGTTCCACACCAGCAAGGATGCCGGGAGAGCAAGATCGTCCTTTTGCATATCTCGGAGTTGGCTGTCTACTTTCAGCGTGCGTTGATACATGCCGTCTGAGTGAATTCCGCTCTTCTCGATATCAGGCCAGACGGTACGAAGGATGACTTCTCCCTCAGTGTTACGGCCTTGACGTCTCAAGAACCCGGAATATGCGAGAGCAACATCCGTCTTTGTCTCTAGCGTCGAGGTCGAGCTGACATCCGACGCTAGAAGAGCTTGCCACAGACTGACAAGAGTTCCCTCTGCTCGTTCCTTCTCACCTCGATCTTCGTACATCTTAACCATAGCTAGGGTAGACTCAAGACGACGTGGATCAGTTACATCGAGGGTGCGTGTCAGGTAGTCATGCTTGGACTGAGCAATATCAAGGAATGCACCGTCTCTAGAGGCTGGGAATCTCTTCTCCATGAAAGCTGTGATCATCGCTGCCTCAGAGGACTGCTGTCCGTACTTCGCAATGGTGCGCTGGTAGAAGGCCTTGGATAGAGAGAGAGCGTTATCGCCCTCACCGATGTCTGTGTACAACTGCACGAGCATTTCGACATACGTCAAGGTGTGGTTGTAGCTGAAACCACCTGCATCCTGACCCACCCAGATGAGGTACTTCAGAACCTCCTCTCTTCTGGTAACAGTCTGGTTGCGCGTGCTGAACTTCCCATCGGTAGAATAGAGGAAAAGCTCAGCACATGCTATCACGATACTGGAGGAGCGACCCAGGAGCTCTCTACCTAGTCTCCAGGCTTCATAGCAATGCTCACTTGCATGGGGAGCTCGGACTCTAAGTGCAGCGCGGGCGCTCAAGATTAAGCTTTGCAAAAGAGCTTCTGCCTTATCTCCAAGGACAAATTTCCGGACCTCAACGGACAGACGGTGATCCTGCACTGCACGGTGGGCTGTGGATTGAGTCTCATGTACAGAGCCCTCGAGAAGCGCCAGCAGGACCGAGTCAGGAACCGCGTTTTTGAATGATGAAGAGAACTTATATTCACCGTTGGATGCCACCAAGGGTGAGGAGCGCAGATGAGTTGTTCCATACCGAGCAGCGTACTCCAGCAGCGAGTAACTGTCGAAGAACTCATTCTGTTTGCTGACCTCCATGGTGTCGAACGAGAGGGCTACCTCCTCATAGATATGGGTCTTAACCCAGGCAAGGGTCCTCGTCAGGAGGTCATAGTGAGCCTCTTTTAGATGGAAGGGGAACTTTCCCGTGTTGGAGTAGTCTTTGACATTGCTTGCTACACCAACAAAGTGTTCCTTGATGATGGGATGTCTGAACGAGACAACTCCATCCCGCTCTACAATCAACGGGTGTACAGAAGCCAGTAGCTGGTTCTCCGAACCCGGAAGTCGGGTGGTGGATTTGTTCGCCTTGACCTCGATATCGAGCAACTGTCTGACTTCGTCTATCAACAGCGGTCTTTGCGAGACCAGCAACCAGGCTAAGAGGCACCTGGTCTCATACTGGCTGACATCGATGTGTTCGAAATG
Organism: Paecilomyces formosus; assembly: GCA_029606185.1. Lineage (NCBI taxonomy): Eukaryota > Fungi > Ascomycota > Eurotiomycetes > Eurotiales > Thermoascaceae > Paecilomyces > Paecilomyces formosus. The sequence goes on from JAPVCB010000038.1 coordinate 226,224, forward strand.
GCCATCCAGATTGTCGGACAGAGACTTCGGAGCTGTCTGCAACCACGATGTCATTTCATGTTCGCTCTTCTGTCTCTTCAGGTAGTCAACGGTCAATTCAGCCCACAGGAAGGATCCACCGCTGTTGACAACGATCCTATCAACTAGGGTGCTAAGCTTGTCGCCTCTGACATCGTTGAACTGGGGCGAGGATCTAATCATGCTGTACACAGCAGAGCGCATATCAGAGAGAACGTGAGTGTCTGCAAGGCCGAAATGCTGCACCTTTCCGGCAGGTACCTTGTCGAGTGGACGGCTAATCACGATCGCCTTGACCGAACTATATTCTGAGCTTACTCTCAGAAGTCGCGTCATGAAAGTTGCAGCAGCAGCAGTGTTGCCGCCATCAAGACCGTCCACACCGTCGATGACGAACATGACCGGGCTGGCAGACTTTAGGGGCATTCGGAGTGCTTTCCAGAGAGCATCTTCAACTTGAGACTCGTCAGCGCCATTGGAGGATAGCTGCGAAGCATTCCAAATAGCATCTAGTATGCCGAAATCACCAACGCAGCGATCCAAAGTCTGTAACACGAGGTTCTTAAGCACGCTAATGGACGAAGTCGTCGCGGGTATGTCGGCTCCTGGTACAGTTAGCTTTATCCTTCAGCCTCAATAGGATATATAGTGGCCTGCACTTACTTATAGAATAAGGGATAACATCCCAGTCAGCATGGTCACCGGATGTCTGCAGACGCTCAATGATCCAGTCACCTAGGACGCTCTTTCCAGAGCCTGGGCTGCCCGTAATATGCAGGAGATGGTTCTTTGTAGTCGTGAAGCCGGTTAGATAGCTATCAAACCATTCAAAGCTCTCCTCTGCACGTGAGGAAGTCTCGCCCTCCAGCATGGTCTGAAGAGTGCGATCCTGGACTTCAAGGAACTGCCTCACGGCGCTAACTTCGGGGGTGCCCTGACGACTTTCTCCCCAAGTCCTCCACATCAATTCCAGAATGTGGGTACGACGGGTAGAAAACGTTTTGAAGTAGGAACGGAACGTGCTGTCGACGTGATAGCCCCTGAGGCTGTCCTTTCCACCCCGAGAGCCCTTGCCAGAGTCGACAGTGACCCGGGCAACAAGGTCGAGCAGGTCAGCGTAGACATGTGCAACTTCAGACTGGATCGTTGAGGTGGCAGTGAAGAGGTGCTGGTATTGCAGCAGCAGCGAGATTCCAATTGCTGCACGGCTGAACTTGGCACAGATCTTCTCCAGGATATCCGCCTGGTCGACACCCATCTAAGTTATGTCAGTTGGATGACCTTATAATGCTGGCAGGTAAGGATACTTGCCTCCAGAAGGAGCACGAGGCTTCCCCAGATCAGCATAGCAGCTTCGTCCGTATATAGAGCGAAGCCGCCGACAGACTCACGCAGTGAATTTACCGTGAAAGCAAGCTGGGAGGCTCCCCGGAAAGCCATATCCAGTTTACTTCCATTGTGAGGCATGCGGCGCAGCCTCTCGGCAGCTACTGTGTCGAAGAAGCCATCGATAGTAGGGCTCAACTCGCTAACTTCCTCCGCGGAAAGTCCGACTTGAGACTTGAATTCACCAGAGACAGCTTTAGTTCTCTCCCGAATTACGGTCAGCTTCTGGTTGGTCGCTGCACTTTTAGATGTGCCCTTCTCTTGCGAGAGGCTATTAAGGATCTTGGAGCTTCCAGTTTGGGAGGTAGACTGCGTCCCTTTTGGGACGCCGAACTCTTTGCTAGCAGGTCTGGCTGACATCTTGATGTATTCTGCTCCGTGGATTCGATATCGGAGATAGAATCGAACTGGTGTAGTCGGATGCGATACCAGCGGGCGTAGCCTGAAATTGATCCGAGTTAAGTAAAAAAGACAAATGACATTCGTTAGATTCGTGACTGTATTAGAGTAATGTACTGCAGCGGTTCTTTCAGTGGCTGCAGTGTTGATAAAGGATAGACATTAAATTTAATCCGTAGAGTATTTGAACGATTTAGATCGAGGTAAAGTCATGCAATCGCTGGATTACAACCCGGTTTATCTACGATGCCGTGATATAGTTCGAAATCGCAGCGACTCCACTGAAAACATCATCTGAGCAGCGTGCTGGATATTCTGTCAAGTGGTTGACGTCAAGGGCACATCGTTCTCCAGGTTTCAACTCCCGTTCTCAGTTCCACCGTGTCGGACCGTAGTGAGAACAGACTCGGAGGGTCTCTCAGAACACGTAAAACGACAAGGGAGCGATGCGACCTGGTTGCTTTGAACCATGGGCGGACATCGTATACGGATATCTCTTTGGCTGAGATGGAATATCAGACAGCGAAGAGCTATATGATTCGCTCGATCTGAACTATAATTGCAGATGGGTTTGTGTTCCGTACCATGTTGAGTGAATAGACACACATGCATGTCATCTGAAATGACAGCATAGCTATTTCACAAGTTTATTTCTCATTGAGGGCGAGGTAAGTATATCTTTTGCGGCATTCAATGGCACGTCAGTATACAGTGTTGACGGTATAGAACCACCAGCCATTGTGGCTTGTACTCACACAAGCCCTTTCCAATGCATCGCGGGGTAGAATGGGATCCATCTTGACGTGCACTATAATTTGTCATAATCAGTCGCATTTCGTCACAGTGTCAATTCGTCAACCCCGCGAATTCGCTGTTTTCGGGCGTCTCGTCTAGACTCGTGATCCGCCACACCGGGATGCCAGTGGCTCCCGAAGAACCCCGGGGAGGATAATATCAGATCTGGACTTCGATAGCCTCTTACTTAGTCGACAATGCGTGCCATGGGCCATGGTGGGAATTGATGTCAGAGGTAGCTGGGAGGCCATGAAGCGCCAAGTAGTAGACTGAACCGGCGCGTGCCGAGCGGCCGTCAGGATCGATCAGATCGAACTGTGATCGCTGGAATGTGGAGGGAAGACGGCACTGGAGAGGCTGGTTTGCAAGATCGCTGATCGCTGTGGAGTCCAACTCTAATCTAATATTCATCGAGAACACCGTACTCTCCAGAGCACGAACAGGGCCATTCCCGTAAAAATGTGATCAAGCCCAAATCTAAACCGCTAAGTGTCCAGCCGTATGGGATCTGACGTATACACTCGTCAACTCTCTGCTTACTGTCTCCTCACTCTCTCCTCACACAGATCTCCAGCCCTCGACTGCCGGCCGGCAGTTGAGCGCCATTGTCGTCGCGGTCGAAATACAGTCTCCAGATCCCGCTCTCGCGTTCGTCTTCTGGCAACTGGACCGCCAACCAGCCTTCCCAGCCCTCCAGTGTGATCCTCTCTTCGTCTTTAGTCCAGTCGAACGGACCACAGACGTGACCCTGGCTGTCTGGCCGGCTGCCCCAGCGCATCTCATGAGTTTCCGCGTCGAGGAAGACCCATCGCAATATAGGCGGCTTTTCTGGAGAGATGGTGACAAATCCGGCTGTATTATCCGGTGGGAAAGAAGGGTGTGTATAGAATCCTCCGTTGAAGAGATCCATGTCTGAGCCTGGGTTCTTAGAGATATACATCTATAACCTCATCCACGAGTTAATGATTCCCCATCACATCCTCGCATAACATCTGGGAGACCTCAGAAAAATGTAAAAGAACATACACACCTTACCATCTGTCTTCACATATACCTTTGCATTGTGTACTTGCTCCCGCATCTCCTGCGAACCACTATTACCTGCACAAGTAGCTTGGAGATGAAATCGCTGTTTTCGTGAATTCCCCTTGCGCTGGTTGTTTTGACGGTCATTGCTCCCGCCCTTGTCCTCATTGTTATTTTCCCTGCGCTTCTCCTCTCTCGCACCATTGGTCGCCTCATTGAGCCCAACGATGGTCGGGACCATAGCTGTCATCATGACAATTCCCAGAACCATGATGAGTGGGAGCTGTCAGGTTGTCGTGAATCAGGAAGCAAAAATAATAATGATAATGATAATAATAAGAGATCCCAATTTCGTAACAGATTATGCTCTCCTGGCCGAAAAGGCAGAAAGACAAATTAGGCCGTAGGGGAATTTCGAAAACCAAAAGAATATAATTGAGGGGCTCACTGAGACGAATGATCGACAAATGCTGCGCAATACCATACAATCGTGAGAAAGAGTAGTGTTTGGAATGGCTGCTGGGCAGACATTGAGTCCAAACGTTGGCCAATGATGGATTAGAATGATAGAGCGATGGGTTAAGCATATCTTCACCGGAGATGTCCGGTGTGGGCTCTGTTGTTTGGCCGCGAACGAACAGGCTTATGTAGACCTGACAAAGTTGAGATGAAATGGCAGATCTACAAAATCTATTGCAAAAGTGGAGCGTACTATGCGGATAATGTCTCCGTGGCTAGCTGAACAGCTGCAGGGGAACGTATCAGAGTGCAACAGACCCTCGACGATTCGAAACAACGGGAACGCAATGTGACTTGGCGTCGGAGACTTAGTTGTAGTTGTGCTACGATAGCAACAATAATCATATAGCTCACATATCTACTCCGCAGACGGGCCTGGATCGATCAGTAACTATAACCTGAGAGTGTGAGGCGTTATATGGTTGTTCACTCACCAACAAGCCTCAATCCTTTGGAAAAACTTCTTGCTGAAGTACAGACCATAATCTGCACAGCACTTCCCTGCTGGTATACAAAGAAAGCATCGAAGAAGATCGACGAGATGTCAGCAGTTGCCACGCCCGTCCTCAAGTAAGTGTGCAGCTCATAAAAGCAATATATAGGTTCTTCATACAGTGTGCTGACTACCACAAGTGATACCCTCCCCAAGGGTGATCGCAAGAAGCGCAGCGAAAGCGACGACAGTACTGAAGGAAATGAAGTGGCCAAGCTAGCAGGTCAGGCGACCGGCAATTCCGTTACCAAGAGCGAGGACAAGGACGACAAAGGAAGTTTGAATATTAGGATACACCTGGATCTCAAGGTTAAAGTGAAATTGGAGCTGGATGCAGAGATCTATGGAGATGTGGTGATTGGTTTGCTGTGATGTATCTAATACGACTACAAATGAGCGGCTCAATCAATTTGATATAGAAATTCATCCTATTTCTATGGTTTTAATGCTCGATGCAATTGGAATATAAAAGTAGACAGTAGTGGAATAGCAGGGTATCTATCAATCTAACTTGATGGACGGCTACGCAACAACAACATCGGAAGGCGAGCACCAGTCGTTCTTTCCATACATGTAACCAAATACCTCACCCCTCGTAAAGCATAAACATCTCGTATCCGCATTTCGCAACCAGAGGGATAGACACAACTCTTGGATATACATCCAGCCCTTCTTTTGCTCACCCACAGTCTCTACTCCGCTTTGAATCCTGTATACATCTATCCAATACCTACATATACACGTCCACACACCCTGGACAGATCCTAGCAGCGATATCAATACCACGGGAAACAGACTAAACCAACCATGGCTCTGGCAACCTACATTCCCTCTCTGCGCCAACTCCTTGCAACGGGCGTCCACATGTGGTTATTCCCCTACCCACCAGCAAGCCCATGTTGCGAATCTCCGAACTCCGTCTCACAGCCCCAGCAAACGCCAATCACATCGTGTGACGGACATGGACTCACATGGAATTATTCAAGATGGATGGGTACGACGACGAGAAACGGTACGCTTGTGCTGTCAACGAATAGCAGGTTATATAATGGCGTATACTTTCTGATGCTTATAATGATGGATGGACTGTAGATACATGCAATAACACGAACATGTCCTTCCCTTCGGAAGTTCCATTCCAAGACATGATAACGAATGCAAACACCACGGTCGATTATATCCTGATAGGCAGTGATCCTCAAGAATCCCGCATCTTCACAGAGACATCGCTTGAGATTGGAGAGGATGAAGGCCCGGAACCAGCCAAGGAAAGTGGAACTATGCGGGAATTTCGCGAAATGTGGCGGGATAACCAGGTAATCGGAGAATTCCGCGAGATATGGCGAGAGGACAGGGACACCCTTCTTCAGATCACGGTTTTGCTGGTGCTTTGGGTTCTTTTCTGCAAAAGTAGTTTGGGTTGAGCCTTGTGGGTTGAAGAGCAAACGTGGGTGTGGTTTCACACCAGACTATAAATAAGTGGAAGTAGGACGAGAAATAACATTCTATTATTTTCATTCTTAACTTTGGCGAGTATGTACATTGTACCCTCGGCGCTGAAATCAGAGACGGCATGCATATAAACACAGAGCATACTCCAGCCATCATGCAGGTAGAGATGAACAAGAAATAGAAAATCAAAACCCAAACGCCCCCATGCATCCCATCTCATAACGGACATGACGTAACGCATTCGTGGCACATATAGCAGCAATAAGTATTGAACTTTTGGAAACTCCGGAAAGTAAAATAAGAAGAAGCGTCATGTTAATCAGTAGCACATGGAAGACAATCTGGGTATATTAGCGGATTGCAAGTCGACTTTGTTAGAATTGCAACGGCACGAAGACACTGGGTGATCTTAAGTAACTTTGTATGTGATGTCGTAGTAGGGGGCTGTCGTATTTATCTGCCCCGTCTCGGTCCTCTATCTTCGTATGCTTCATCATCGCTGAATTCGTCTTCCTCGTCGTCCTCTTTATTTGTCATGAACCCATCTGTCTCCTGAATCCAGAAGACAGGAATGGCGCTCAAAGCTCCAACAAGAGCGAGAATCCACCACGGGATAATCATATATCCTTTTTCGACACCGAAAGAGAACGTGGCTCCGACGAGCGCGGGACCGCTTGCTCTTCCAATGGCGCTAACACTGGTACCTACTCCGTTCAATGTCCCCAGAATACTCAGGCTGCTAGCGGAGTTGGTCAGGAGGATGGTGCAGCAGGGGAAACTGAAAATGACACAGAAGAGTTTGAACAGCATAAGAAGGAAGACAGCAAAGCTTCGGATAGGATCGGTCAAGAGCACGATGAACGGCGTAACGACGTGCAGAATGGGGAAAACGATCGAGGTTGCTTTCAGACAGTTCAGGACTCCGTATCGTTTTGCGGTGGCTGGGAATATGAGGAACTGAACGAACATGCCGATAACTCCAATAAGGGTGTACAGAATACCAATCGTCTGAGAGTCTGTAGAATCCGTCAGTAACGAGAGACTATAACAAGTGCGATGCCAAACCCACCAACACCAAAGCCTCCTGCAAATTTGAAAGGAAGCTTCACGTCCGGGTTGCCTTCGAGGTTTTGAGGATGGTAGTGCAAGAACACGGGAAATAAGGAGTCGAATGCCATGCTATGCATCGCCAACATGGAGTATGCGATCAATACTAGAATGGACTGTGGAGTCAGGACTTGGCCCCAGCTCGGACGTTTGGCTTTGCTGTTGCTCTGCTTCTTTCGCGGGGTGGTCGGTTGTCGAGCTTGTGTTTCCTGGTAGAAGTCCTCCTCATCCAGATCTTCGTCTCCAGCAAGTAAGGCGGTTGTCTCGTCGTCATCCAGCCTTTTAACTGGGTGCGAGCTGCGGCGTCTGCGACACGACCTGGTACAGCCGCTGGTCAATGCCTGGCCTAGGATCAGACCATAGTCCGGTTTGTCCTTCCTCGTCTCCAACGTTTCCTGTCGCCTAGTTAGTCTCGAATCCGAGCCATGAACCAAGTCCACCGACACCCACCTTCATAAACAAGAAACCCGTCGTGATGCCAATGACAAACAGTATAGCCGAGGCAATATTGGGTAAAGCGAAAGGATACTTCTTCAAAAATTCTGAATTTCCAAAGATCTTCGGATGCTTCTCTGCTGGATTGGCCAATGCGCCTCCAAACGCAGGCCCAAAAATACTTCCAATCGTCCACACGAGCGGCATGACACTAAACGCACGAGGTTGGAGCTCCTTTTCCGGAACCATCTCCGCGACCATTGTCCGGATGATACCCACATTGCCATTCATGAGACCCTGGAACGCGCGCGCGACAATCAACGAAGTGAGGGTATGGGAGAAGCCGAACATGAGGGAGAAGATCATGGTGAAGGTCAGGCCGAGCAGGATAACGGGTTTTCGACCAACATAGTCCGATGCAGTACCCCAGGGGACACCCATGATACACTGGCAGCCCGCGACAACGGCAGAGGTGATTCCGACCCATTTGGCGACTTCATCTTTGGCGACGCCCACCGATTCTATCATTTCAGGCTGGAGAAGTGGTCAGTAAATGAAGCGTTTCAGAAGAATAACAAGAAGAGTGCCCTGTACTTACAAGATACGGCAACACGGACGTCAAAACGACTGGATGCAATTAGTATCGAATGCACGCGGTGATTGGATGAACTGTGCAGGCTCTTGATTTGAGTGACCTACCAGGCTCTGCAAAACGGCATATTGCTAGTGAAGAGAGATTAGTTCAGATCTTTATGTCTTCCAGTTCAGCATGCACATAAAACTTACAGAGAATGACCAACTGCCGCACGGGCAGCTGGGCTTGTTTCTTTTTCAGCATTCTACTGTAAAACAGAAGAGAGGGAAAAATGGCGACAGAAAAAAAAAATGTTATTGTGTAGTCGACATTGGTTTCGAGTTAGTAAACTGCCCTCGAAACAGATCTAAAAGAATAAAGACAGACACTGAAAAGACAGTGAGGATTGGGAAGAAAGAATGTTAAGAAAGCGGACCAGTGAAGATGACGCTGAAATCTTCTGGTCAGCCGGACCCAGCAGTGAGGAGTTGTGTGGGTGGCGGAGAAGTTCCGTTGCTGCCCGCCGATATTTAGTCGGTGGAGCAGCCGATAAGGTACATACACAGTGGGGAGAACAGCTCACGGATCAACAAATATTCAATATCGATGGGATTGAAGAAATAGACAATATGGAATAGGTATAAGATCTAAAGTAAAACGAATATCTACATTTCTTTGTTTTTATAAAGATCAATGAATGTATTCCTCTGATCGAATAACATGGATATCCCGAGTTGACCTCGTGCCTGGCCGTTTTCCGACTTAACCGGCTTTAGCGTCAGCCTCCCCGCAGTCTTGCTGATCACGAGCCACTGGTTCGCTGTCGCCGCCGGAAAAGGCCCCGGATAATGGTCACTAGCTATTATCCGGCTCAATCGAGTAAACAATAAAGACCAGCAGCTCGACTCTTTTCAGTAGAGACATGCACGTTCATGCACGTTCATGCACCATCAGGCAAGGAATGTCCCAGCAGAGAAACGATGTGCTTTGCAAACCACCTGACTAGATATCGTACATGCATCTGACTCCTCCTTACTGAAGCAGGACACCGAACCAGTGTACAGCGCGTACTATTGTTTCCATGACTGAACAGAAAAAGAGCTGGATATGATTTCTAGCGCACTGCTGCTGGCTCAACAAGAGATCGTACTAATAACCCCCTGGAGAATGGATCGATCATCATCGAAAGTCAGAGTTGGGACGGCCTGATCGCGATCGACCCATATCGATTCAAAGTCCTCCCCTTCCTGTTGCGTTCCGGTATCAGGTGTTGAGGTGGCATCTCCTTGAGCGGCAAACCAAAAAATAATTTTCAGTTTGTTATTCACAACTCGCTGACTGACGGCAACGGGTTCCGTGACGACGTTGGGCTTCTCGGGTTGTTCGCCTATTGCTGCTGCTGGAGTCGCAAGTGTGGGAATAGGCAGAGGGAGGAGAGCCACTCTGAACCCCGTTTCTTCATATGTCTCTCGTAGTGCGGCGCCTTCGAGACTTTCCCCAATGTTCTTACGTCCTTTGGGAAGAAAGACCTCTCCTGTTTTCTTCCACCGGATAACAAGCACCTTCGCATGAGTGAGATCGAGAGTGACCGTGCCGCAGCTGATGCTAAATGCATCTGACAGGTGCAAGGCTCTCTCAAGAATTGCCATGGTAATAGCAGTTAAGTCACGAGAGGGTTAGGGACAAAAAGATGCTTCCATATATGGATGGGTTCAGTTGGAGACTGAGAGGACAAGTATTTGCCTCGTAATCCAAAATAATCCCGAACCACCTCCAGTGGGAATCATTCACCCCGAAAGTTTGTAGTCATCATCTCTAGAGCAGGTAACCATCATCTCATAGATTTAATGGAGAATCTGATGTTATAATTTTTTTTTTTTCGAATATATCACCATCCAGACGGACAGATCCTCTCAGATTGCGTTTCCTTTGCTGCCTGATAAGTTCCACTTAGGTTTTCCGTGTAACCATGAACTTCTTAGCCGAGCGAGAGTCGGAGCCTCTTGGTAGCAAGATATTGCGATACTGGGACCAGACCTCTAAGGAGTTCTCCTTTTTGGTCTAGTCGTGCAGTCGACTTCCGTCACAAGATAGCTTGCAATCTAGCATCTTTTGACTCTGCAGGTCCTAGGAGGCAGGGAGAACAAACGCAATACGTGCGGTGTTTCTAGTCTGAACTATGGCTAAAAGAATATGTAATAGCAAAATAGAAAAAAACGACAAAAACCTAAACTGGTAGATATCAGATTTTGAGAACAACTATCGATATATTGCACATACTACATTCGTAATATGCAGAGTATGTATCGCAAATTCTGCCACAGTTCATGTGCTTCTAAAGGCTCAATAACAACAGGCCCAGTAATGTGCAGAGATGCTAAATAACCAAGGTCGTCGCTTATACGTCGTATCATAACTTGAGAATGTCTCACCCACTTAGCTCAGCAGAGAGGTGGCCTCATCGATCCGTTCCTGGATGATACGACTCCATTTCTGTAGGCAAAGGTTAGTACGGAGAATATAGACATAATGGATGTATCCACGAACCTCTGCGTTCACCGGGTCGCCCGCCTCAAAACTCTCTACTAGTCCGGGATACGTTGCACCTGCATATCCAGTCCATAGGCCTGGTGCAAACACAACATGCTTAAACCAGCTACGGCCATCTAAGCCGGTCTGGTACAAGAACTTCCGCTCCAGCAGCTTATACTTGTCGTTAGCTCCCCGGATTTGGAAGTACAGCTTGACTTTCTTCCACCAGAGGTACCACGGCAGGTCCTCGTCCAGCTTTGCTGCCAGGTCGGCCGTGTAGGCGTCAAAGGCCACAGCCGCATCGTAAAACTTGGCAATCGCCTGGTCGAGAGATCTGAAGCTGAAGTAGGAGTTCTTGGGCAGCTTGTCAGCCTCGGGTTTGATACGGTCCAGATATTCACCCAACCCGGCAGCATAGTCCGTTGCATTGAGCCCCAGCACAGGCGTCTCCACGAAGTGGGCAGCCAGCAACCCAAAGATCTGGCTGGTAGCAACATGGTACTTCCAACCAGGGTCACCAAAACGGTCCATCCAGTCGAAGCTGTCATAGTTGGAGTGATACTGGTACACTGCATCGCCAGGACCTGGACCGAAACCAAAATCGAGACTTGCCACGCCGGCGAAGTCCTGGAACGCAGTGAAGTCACTGCCACTACCCATGGTGCCAATGTGTCCATCCCAGAGGTCCCTGACCGTCTGACCCTTCACCGTCTGGTTAGGAGATGGAACAACGCTGGTCGCTTCATAGATAGCCTTGTTCAAGAGTGGACTGGCGCTTGCTTTGAAGTCTGTACCAGTTGAAGCGACGTCCACGTTTAGATACACCACGTTGGCCTTCGACAGCCAAGGAAGCTTGTCTTCCACCCACTCGGTGGAGCCAATCAGGCCATACTCCTCACCATCCCAGCTGGCGAAGACAATTGTTCGCAGTGGCTTCCATCCAGCTTTCAGAGCCTTACCGAAGCTACGGATGACCTCGTTGATGGCTGCTGATCCACTGTTGGGGTCGCCAGCACCACCCGCAATCCAAGCATCGCGGTGATTACCCAAGATCACAACTTCGTCTGGAATGGTGCCCTTGATAACACCAATAACGTTCCATAGCGGGGTGGTAACATACTCCTGCTGATTATACAGGTTGATTACCACGTCCTCGGGAGACGGTCCGATGTTATATTCCACGCCTTTATGGCCCAGCGCGCCTTCCCAGCCGTCACCAAAGTCAGATGCCTTGGGACCGTGCCCATTGAGAGCCTTCAGTAAAGGAATGGCTTCCTTGTACGAGATCGGGAGCGACGGAATGGATGGGATACTGTTGTGAGGATCCTGGCGATCAGCATCGGGCGTGGATGGATAGCCGGGAGTCGTAGGGTCGCCGGGCGCAATACCTTATAAAGTTGTCAGCAATTAGAGCCCAGGAAAGGTAGATAAATGGAGGATTGTACTTAAAAATTGGGTGCTTCCCCGTTGCACTGCGCTCGGATGACGAGCCGGACCCTCAGGATAGGGCTTGTAGCCATTTACTTCCGTAATCTCGCCATCCTCCTGCGGATCAGTGTAGATCACGACACCAATCGCTCCAAGCTCCTGAGCACGCTTCACCTTGAGACCACGGAAGATGCCGCCGTACTTGACCAAAGCGATCTTGCCTTCAAGGCTGACATTGGCCTTGACAAGGGCCTCGAAGTCCCGATATGTTCCAAAGTTCGCATACACAAACTGCCCCGTAACATTTCCACTGGCCGAGTAGCCATGGAAGGTTGGAACGCGATCGGGCAAACCGCTCGTGTGGTCTTCTTCCAACACGTCTTCCTCGAGGGTAGCCTCGAAGGTGATTTCTGTGTCGTCGCCACTTTTCTTCAGGAGTGCCAGTCGATGGTCCAGCGGGTAATTGATGTAGATGTCATAGGCAGTGATCTCGGTATGCTCGACACCAAACTCCTGCCATTTCTGCTGCGTCCAGAGAGCCTGACTGAAATTCTTTCCTGCCAGATGCGGGCCAGCTGTATAGTAACTGCTCCACTCTCTAGCCTTTTCTGCAGATGGGGTGTTCAGCAGGATGTCCTGCAACTGTTCGTAGGAGAGCCCATTGCCATGCGGCCAAGAGGCATGTGGGAAGGGACTGGCCCAAGGCATATAGGACCAGATCGAGCCATGCTCACGGGGCAATATCGCGGCAGGAATCAGAAAGAGAACGACCGCGACGGAGAGGATTGCTCCTAGTAAGAAGGTACAGGTACGGCGGAGGCGACGATGGGGATACTGCCACCGGGGCCTGGCTGGTTCATGCACGACCAAGAGCGGCGTGCTTTCGGAGACCGGCATGATGGGCCCCTTCTCTTTCATCGTGGTACGGATCACGACAGGGATGGAGACGAATGTGATGTATGAGGCCTCGAGGCCATTGGAGATGGAGAGAGAGAAGGAAGAAAAGAAAGAAAGAGAAGAGGAGGGAGCTGGGGATCGATAACGACAGGATACGATGCGCGGAGATGCCGCCGTGATGGTATCATCAAAGTGGATCTCCCGTGACGAGCTCCTGCTGTTCCTGGAATAGTCTCGCCCCGCCAGAGCTCCGATAGCCGATAAGATAGTGTCTATACAATACATCTGTCCTGATGATGGTCAATTCAGTTATTATACAGCTGTCGGGAGAAAAGAAGACGTGATCTGAATTGATTCATTATGATTCGTACTATACGAATTGCAGTCTGGCTCATGGTGTTCAACAACGCTACATATCCCATATCAATACTCTATATATGCTTACATCTTGTCAGACAGGAGAAACAACCAGCTCAATGCCACTCGCCACAGATGAATCAGACGGCACATGGAATCAGAATAAGAAGTAACAGTCTTGATCATGAAGACCGATCTCTTATTGAGATATCTCACGCGGCATTCTCCTCTTCCTCAGGTATAGGAACAACATCATTGGGTACGTAGTTCAGCTTCTCGCCAATGTCGATCGTTTCGCGCAAAATCTGTCGCGCCGTTTCATCACCAACCCCCATATCTTCCTTCACCAGTAGAACAGTCAATTCAGGAACGAGCACCGCTTGAGCGTAGGTCGTGACGCCTGCAGTTTTGACCAGATGATCCGTCGCGGCTAGGCGGCGCAGCTTTTTCGAAAACTGGGTGGTCACGGCGTGCAGCCTAACGCAGCCATTAGAACAGTCGCAGCAGTATAGAAAAAGGAAAAGAAAAAAGAAGGCAGAAACATACATCTTTCCTGCGCCCTTAGAGCCGTAATATCCACAAGAAATATTCTCCAAACCTTCCCCGGCAAGCGAGAGACTAAAGTTCTTCGCTTTGCCAGACTTCATCTGCCCATCGAGGATGTTGCGGTAGAAGGAGTGACAGTCTGGGGTAAGTATTCTCTCGAGAGCAGCAAAATGGCCCCGAATACGCTCATTAAAACCTTCCCAATCGATTGTCGGATAGCCCTTGTCGCGCCATTCCTGCTCCGCTGTTTCCTTCCGGTGAGATTCGCAGAAGCGCTCCTGATCACGGACACGTTGTTTCGGTTGGGCCAGGAAGTCGAGGAGCAGATCTCGGTCTACTGGCTGCTTACACATCGGGCAGAGAGCTTCATCGGAAGGGCCTGGTGCGGCATTCTCGCCGGCCAGTATTGTTGTCTCCTGATCACCCAACGAGAAGTCCGATTCCGCTGAGCTCAGGGAAGAAGGTGAAGAGATGTCATCAAGATCGAATAGTCGCTCCTTTGCGGATGATGCAGCAAGTGATGAACTAGATATTCCATCAGGTGGAAAGGGCAGGGGATGCTTGAACTCTCGGCCGGGTGAGGAGTGACTGACGACATCATGCTCTGTTGACCCCGGAGGTATCCTGAAGCCTGACCTAGCATCTCTCTTGGTACCTTGCTTCTTTCCCTTGACTGGCTTCCCTGTCTTTATCTCAGGGCTGGCTATGTCGATCTCCATGGGGATTTTGAAGCCGCTGTTTTCCTCCTCGCTCGTAGTATCTTTTGTCGGCCCATCCACGTCGGGCATCTCAGCTGGCTTCTTGAAACCTGGCGACGGCGCTTCTTGTTGCGACGACTCAAGCATACTGGAGCTAGGAACTCTGAACGACGAACCCGTATGGACGTTTTTGAAACTTCCGTAACCAACGTTTCTTTTCCTCTTGGACGCCTGAGAGGAAGACATGAAGGACGGAAAGAGCTCATCTTCCTCGTCATCCGAGCCTATTAAGTCGCTAAACGTGCGTTTGGGCGACCGCCTCCGTTGCTGTCGAGCCGGCTTTCTCGACCCAGTTCGAGGAGAGTCCGTAGTTACGTTCCTTCCTCCATTCTTTCGTGGTGATGCCCGGTTTCCATCTTCGCCTGCCAGTTTCTCTTCCAGTGTTTTCCGTATTGGTCGAGTCCCTTTGCTCTGTGAAGCCTTCTCTCCTCCATCATCCGACAAACTCGAACTTGACCCTGTCTCGTCGCTGGAGCTCAATGGCTCGTCATCCGTCGCCGGTTCGAAAATCTTCTTCCTCGAGTCATTCTCTCCGTCGGTGCTCATCCCATATTTTTCGTCCTCGCGGATCTTCCTCCCTCCAACTTGACTCAGTAACGACGGTCCATTATAATTCCTCTTCGTGAGTCGTGTGGACGCAAAGCTCGCTTCAGGTTTCGCTCTCGTAGCCATGATCCCGGAGTTGCGTTCCGCTGATACGTTCGCTCTTTCGCAAGCCCCTCTTTCATCCCGTCGCCGTCCTCCCTCCAAGTGATCTTCACTCCTGTATTCACGAGTAGTATTATCGGTGGGAAACGGTATGTGCCGGCTGCTTCCAGAAATAGTTGATAATCTGCAGGTGCCCTATCACGCGTCGCAGTCTGCCAGAGACTCGGTGACCAGACAAAGGCCCGTGGACGAACTGAAACGCAAACACCGTATTCAATCCATAGGGACGATCGAATTGGCCTCACCGGCCGCCGTGTAACCGGAATAGATACCTGAGGAGAGCGGGGACGAGTTCGAGGTCGGGTTGGCGGTAGCACTCAAGGTGGAGCGCGTCTTTCGGTTGACACGCGAAGTTCCCTGAGTACGCTGCACTTCTCCGCATGGAGCTTTGATTGTCGCGACCAGTCGATCTCCTGAGCTGCAAATTTCACGGCAATGCTACGGTACGATAGAAGAGGCATTGAGAAACGAATTATCGTACTTCTTACTCCGTAGATGAGATCGAATACTTAGTTACATTATCTGTGTATTAGCTACACTGGTATTCTCCGAGATACAATAAACGCTAATAAACGCTCCAGCTGATCAATAGCAAGACTAGTGCAGACTCATTCCTGGAGTCGGATTGGAGAAGATAAATTAGACAGGTTAGCTTTCTACCGAATGCTCCTGTCTCCTGGTATCTCTGCTGCAGACTTTCGCAGGTGTAACACGCTATCGCCTCCGTCATGGAATTAAATGATTCGACAGTGACAGGACCAAACGCTTCGATAGATCCATTATTATGGCCGCCTTTCAGATCCCAACCACCACGCACGTTCAGGTCGGAACCGCAAATGTGCTCTCCACCTCTACTATATCATCCTAGGAAAATATTTGAATCAGAACATGAATATTACTGAGTCATGGTGGTGGAGTTGACCGACCTGATTGAGCCGTGAAACCTCTACTATTGATCGTGGAGGAAAAGGGACATCCCCCCATATCTCCTTCTGGGCTTCATTGACCAGGGGTCGAAATCGGTACATATCTGTCGTGTATCTACAAATAGTCAATCCTCTTCTCTCTTCTTCTCGTCATTCAATTACTATTGAAGCAACAGAAAGGATGGGTTATCGACGGACATTACCAGACGAAGACAGTCGCCGACCGTAGCTCCAGCAGCTTCTGCGATCGCGCGCATATTTTGAAATGCTAATAAGCCTAGTTAATACTGACAATCCATTCTAGTACAGACTATAGGAAATCCTACCTTTTAGCACACGAGGATAGGCTGGGGATTCCCGTGCGGATGAGCCCGTGTAAACATCTAGACCTTCAATGGATACCAGTTTCTGTGTCTCTGGACAGATGCCTCGTAGCCCTGTACAGTATTGACATGATATTAATTATTCCATTCGACTTCTATTTCTAGATCTTCCCCATGGCTGCATATGGATTGGCATACCTGAGATGTAGAGCGTGTCCCCTCGTTTACTGGCGAGGGACCATGTCCCTGTCGCTTTATAACTGGTGGCGTGTAAGAACCATCTGAAGAAGATTGTGAAAACCACACTTACAACCAAGAAGGATTGTACAGTTCTACATTATTCGCAGATACATAATCTGGCTTGCCAAGTGTATGAACCATGCTTTTCAACGTAGCGTAGACTACGCCTTATCGTAGACTCGGCAGTAAAAAAGGTCGTATTTGTGTCTCCTCTTGTGCAATGTAAATAAACAATACAGTATTTCATCACCAATTAATAGAATCCAAGGTCCCCGGATGTCGCTCAGATCGCCTTAATAACCTGAGTCTTGGGATTTCATATTGATTTTACTCCGCATATTCGCCAAGGTGACGGTGAATCGCACCAATGACAACGTCGGCATCCCATTTTCCGTGTTCCTTATCTCTTTACTTCCCCCGCCCAGCACATTTAGGCACATTTAGTTTCAACGACTCAGTCGAGGAATGATATGCTAGCTGGGAATATGTAGCCAACGGGAAAACGATGATAAGGATGAAGCTGTTATCATCGGTAACTGACAGACAAGGAAGGACGATTTTTACCATGTCCAGTCTTACCCTAAGCCAGGAAAGCTTCATGGCGTTTGTCGGATCTGGTAGATACGTGCCCTCCAAGCTGATATGGAGATAGAATTTGGAGATCATATATGAGCCCTTTCCCCCGTCGGGCATTGCGTTCTTGCCAGGCCTACGATGCGTTAATGCTAGGGAGTTAGGACGTCAACATACCACCACAGAGTGTCGACTACTAGTTACAGTGAGACGAGCAACCTCTTCAAGAGGAGCGGGGGATCTATCTGCTATGGCTGCGAATGATGAGTTCAAGATTATGCCCATAGCTGAGGCATATGGTGTGCCTCCGCCTCAAGATAGGCAAGAAGGCAAAGGTGAAATCGTTATCGACGAGGAAACTGCACTGCATCGCGGGCTCAAATCTCGCCATACTACAATGATCGGTAGGCAGACTCTAAATACCATATCTTAGTGAGGTCTTCTAACAACAGTCCATAGCTCTGGGAGGGGCCTTGGGCTCAGGTCTGATCATTGGTACAGGTTCAGCGCTCGCCGATGCTGGCCCAGCCCCCGTGTTGATCGGCTATTCAGCGGTCGGCTTCATGGTCTGGATCATGTTGACTGGGTTATGTGAAATGGCAACTTATCTTCCTATCCCGGAGGGGTTCGTAGGATTCGCATCGCGATTTGTGGATCCAGCACTTGGATTTGCATTGGGATGGACGTAAGTACATTCGCATTGCTGGAGAAAAGCATTTGCAACTTGTTGCTAAAGAATATGCATTCAGATATTGGATTAAATATGCCATCTCAACGCCCAATCAACTAACGGCAATTTCGCTGGTTCTCCAATACTGGGTACCTCGAGAAACAGTGAATCCAGGTGTTTTCATCGCTGTATTCATCGTCGTTATTGTCCTGATTAACTACATCGGAGTCAGGTTCTTCGGGGAATTTGAATTCTGGCTCTCCTCATTGAAAGTTATCACTCTGGTTGGTGTT
This sequence comes from Paecilomyces formosus, assembly GCA_029606185.1. Lineage (NCBI taxonomy): Eukaryota > Fungi > Ascomycota > Eurotiomycetes > Eurotiales > Thermoascaceae > Paecilomyces > Paecilomyces formosus. The sequence continues at coordinate 244,679 of JAPVCB010000038.1, forward strand.
ATTTTGCTCTCATTGATCCTGGCCTGTGGTGGTGGACCAGATCATACCCCTAAGGGCTTTCACTATTGGCATGACCCCGGCGCTTTCAGGGAATACTATGCGCATGGTTCGCTCGGTCGATTTCTCGGAGTATGGAGTACAATGGGAACAGCATCCTTTGCCTATCTCTCAATCGAGTTCATTGGAGTTACCGTCGGAGAAGCACAGAATCCACGACGGTCGATCCCTCGAGCTGCACGATTGATATGCTACCGTATTTTATTCTTTTACATTCTCAGCGTGCTATTCTTGGGGATGATCGTGCCGTATAACTCGCCCAAACTAGCCTTCGCTGCCAAACAATCTACATCAGCCGCTGCGTCACCATTCGTGGTAGCCATCATTCTCGCGGGTATTGAAGGTCTTCCGGGTCTCCTGAATGCTTGTATCCTTATATTTGTATTCTCAGCAGGGATTTCTGACCTTTATATTTCAAGCCGAACACTCTATGGCCTGGCCCAAAACGGGAAGGCATTCCACTTCCTTGCGAAGACCGATAAACGGGGAGTACCAGTCGCATCCCTAGCTGTTTCGGCTCTTTTTACCTTTCTCGCGTTCATGAACGTCGGAAGCAATTCCAAGACTGTCTTCCAGTACTTCGTCAACTGTATCACTCTGTTCGGCTTGATTGTTTGGATCTGTATCCTTCTTAGTCATATCTGCTTCGTTCGTGCACGTCAAATCCAGCGGATCCCTCCCGAGCAGATGCACTATAGGGCCCCACTGGGCGTGTATGGATCATGGGGTGCATTGTCATTCTTCGTCCTGATCGCCTTGACCAAGAGCTTTTCCGTGTTCATCCATACCACCAAGGGTGATTTCGATTACAAGGGCTTTATCACTGGATACATTGCTATTCCAGTATTTCTTATTTTCCTGGTGGGATACAAGTTCATTTATAAGACAAGGGGTGTCAATCCTGCGCAAGCAGATTTATTTACAGGATTGTTGGAAGTGGAACTACATGAGGCTGAGTGGGCGGCACTAGTTGCTGAAAAGGCCAAGAGTCGGACTCGTTGGGAGAAATTTTATATGCGGTATATCTCGTGGTTACTTTAGAAGGTAGCTTTCATGTTAATTCTTTCTATACATATGCTTCCTGAATCATTATTTCCACTATTGTAAGGAGACTGCCGCTACAGGCCACAGTTCTGCAGACACTCTGTCTTTCTCTAACTCGATAATAGAATGCGTATACATACTCTACCATACCTAGGTATGTTACTATTAAAAAAGTCCATGAAGCTCATAAATTCACCATCAAGAAATGGCCCCATATTCCCAATGTCTTCCATCCCCGTTCTTATCCTAAATGACCATGGGCTTGGGCAGTGGATAATGGCCGGTTTCTAGATTTCAGTTCCAGAGAATCCGTGGTCGTTTTTGTTCGAGGACCGGCGGTCAGGTCCTTCTAGTGAGTGACGGGACAGCATGAGATATGCAATATCGTGTGGCTAAGCCTCAAAGTCATTGTTCATGGGAACCTCTGCGGTGTGGGTCTTACTGGCAAATACTTAGAATCTTTTTTAGAAACTACTTATTAGCTTCTGCTTGCGACTTCCTCAAAGCTCGATGCGGGCGTCGATGTCAGATATCGAGTCACGTGCAAAACATCAGCAGGGAACGTGACTTGCATCTTTTCCGACTCTGTTAGTTATCACGATCCTGAAACCGGACCTCTAAGGAGTTCTCCTCTTTGGTCTAGTTGCGCAGTCGACTTCTGTCATTAGTTAGTTATAACTAAACGCTGCTTTTTGTCAGCCCTTATGCTAGATTTTGGGTCCCTCTGCATACGTTCCAATCCGCAGCACTCAAGACCTGCTCGATAATTGTTGTACGAAGCCACCTTGAATCGACGACTTTCCCCCACCTTTGAGAATGGCTTCAAAAACGATTCAATTTTTGACATTATCTCAAATTCAGCGACTTCACGCCAGATTTATTGCCCCCAAAGCTATCCCGGCCCAGCCAGATATGCTGGAATCTGCACTCCATTCGCCGATGAACCTGAACCATTACACAAACGAGGAAGATGAATTTCAACTTGCTGCAAACTTTGCAGAGAAGATAATGAAAAATCATGCCTATCAGGATGGCAACAAACGCACTGCGTTGCTGGCAGCTGACATGTTCTTGAAAGCCAACGGCCATTACCTTCAAAAGGTGCCACTAGGAAATGATGCACATAATAAAGACCTGGCAAATGCTCACGTTGCAGTCGTTACCAAGCAGTGGACGGCTCAGCAATTGGGAGTCTATTACAGGTTTATAGCAGCGCCTCTTACCTAAATAACTGCAAAAATCATGGAAACTCAACTATCGAATACTAGTCGCACATCACCTATCGTCCATCAACACTACAGGCATAATCCCCCTGGTGATGTTACAATGACATCTTACTTGGAACTGCTGTGAGTTTATGGAAGACTCATAGGGAGAGAGGACTGCAAAGAACGAGGTATTTGTCACAATTATTCTGAAAATATGAATTAATCAAAAGCTCTATCTCCAGAAGCAGTTCGCTTTATAGCAGATGTGAAACCAAAGCACTGGATTACGGTTCTAATAGCTCTATGTATCCATAAACCTACCGCTTTTATTCTCTAGAATTGCTTCATAGGATCCGTAAACCACCACCTTACTCTTTCCACTATCACATATCCTTCAACTGGCCGAGCACATGTTCCAAATTCCGTCCAGTAGCATTTGCGTGTTCGGCAAACTCAGCTAATACATCAATTAGGACCACCATCTACATGATTGGAAGAATTTGTAGCTAATTACCGTCAGGAGTTCCGTCAAGTACTAACTCATGCATCTTTCCATACATGAATAACGTTGCAGGACTTGTATTTGACTCTGTTTGACGGGGAATTTGGGTTGGAACACGGAGACGCGGATAAGGTGATGATTCTATAAAAAGCAAACTGTTAATACAGGCTGTGTAACACTCTAGTGGAACTTTACCAAATCCAAATTGCTGCGAGTCGTGGAAATATGTGAGTCTACATTTATCTCCAACGCTCGCGGCGGAAGTAGACGTAAGAGGACTGACAGCGTGAAGAGAGCTGCCAACTTTGGGGTCGATCAGGACATAAGCCTCTCCTGGACTACCAATAATTACTGGAACTTTGGCAACAACTAATTGGCCCTTGGCATCATGGTCAATAAAATCGGCTAGGATCTGATGAAAGAACCGAGTGGCAGAAGCATGTTTGGTACTGCACAGGGAGGAACGATAAACACTGCGGAACATATTTTGGGGGAGATTTATATAAATCGTTGAGGCCGAGAGACTTGGTTGATCAAAGAAACAATAGAAGAAGTTAACCTCGTCAAAAATGTAACGAACACTGTGTATGGATTATGCCCGAATGAATTGAAGTGAGGATCACACTGTAGTCAATGCCTCGGAGCGGAAAAATAATCCGGCAGTGCCCATCAGGTAATAATACAGGTATGATATTCTGATGGGACCCGTATGTATAGTCCGCTAGCTAAGTGATATTATTCTCCTTCGTCTCGTGAGTGCCTATTGTTGCCATCTGTATCCCCATATCACTATTGCTAAGGAAGGAAACATCCCGGAATATGTAAGCGTACCATCAACGTTGGCCGCGATATTTATAATCCAGAAGTTGTTGGACTTCACAAGATAGTAGTTCTCCTTAAACTTATCACGGGTAAAACTTACTCCCAGCCATGAAAGTCATACTCTTCCGTTTCTAGGCTTGCCATCTCAGTCTCTAGCAATTCGAAATCGAAGATTTGTGTATTTTCTAGAATGCGGGAAAGAGTAACAGATTTCGGAAGAGGATTGAAGCCCTGTCATCAATATTAGAATTCCAGAATTCTCATCTCATTCGTAGAGATTTTATGATAAATTGAGCATTAGGTTCCACGAAAAGGAATATTCGCTAAAGGAGGTATGGCAGGCTCAAGACCTAGAAAAGCGAAAGACTACTGGAAAAGTATTGGTAAAGGTGTGGGAATGATTATTTAGCCAGCAAAACGAAATCTACAAAATTCTCCCTAGCATTGTTGAAGCAGCCAAATATAGCCTGAAAGCCCGGCTTTTAGTGGCACTTAAGAAAGTGACTTGATAGATAGTCGTTATAACTGGATTATACGTAGTATATTAAATGGGATAGAAAACACGCCCGATCCTAACGATTGGGTACAAGGAATAAAGGAATAACGTCAAATATATAGCTGAAGTATAAGCTCTTTGTATATCCAAAAATTGCCGATGAATCGAGGGTAAAAGACCAAAATAGGTACGTGTAAAAGTGAAGAGAAAATAAAGAGATGGATGCCATTTTATCACATAAGCATACCAGTCAATCAACCGGGACAGGAAAGAAGGATATCTCTAACTCGTGTAGCAATTCATTCATCAGGTAGGCATACCGAGCACCGCGCATCAGGACGCTCTAAGGTCTTATATAAAATGAGACAGACAACGAAGAGAAAAAAAAAAAAAAAAAAAAAAAAAAAAGGAGGGGTATTAAAGTAAGGACTATAGCCTGTCTTCCCGGATTTTTTTCTTCCGGTGAACGTGAGGACAGAGTATACATGATGTAGTTCTAGGAACTCTCACATTTCACTCGAAGGTCATTTGAATTTCGTCGTCGCCGCCGTGTCCGAATTCATCTTGGGCCCAAGCATTCTCTTCGAGTCCTAGACCTATAGCTCCTCCTACGGCGGCTCCTGCCCCAAAACCAACAGCGGCAGGCATAGTTGCGGAAGAATGTATTCCAGGTCTGGATGGCGGAGGCGATGAGAAGTCGTCGTGCGGCTTTGAAAAAGGAGAATGCTGGTCGTGACCGTTGTAAGCAGTATCAAATGTCATGTGGACCTCGTCGTCCTCAGGGTGCGAGTATAGGTCGTGGGGAGACTTCTTGTCAGGGGAGGTGGGTGTCTTTGGAACAGGAAGGCTGGCGTCTGCACTCTTGCTGTGCTGCATACTCGCCGGTCGTTCTGCTGTTGCGGGTGAAGATGGTTTGCTGGATGTATCTAGTTCCACTTTCATGGGAGGTAACGTAGACTCCAACTGCTTAACCTCAATCTGCTCGCCTGCTAATTCGGCACGAATAGCATCGATGTCAAAGAGCACACTTCCAGCTCTGGTGCTGGAGCTGTCAATCGAATCACGACTCCCCGTTTCAGATTTATTCGGGTCATACGTCTCCCATGCTTTCTTTTCCGCTAGCTTGCCACGTTTGAAGAAACCGAACCGTTTCTTCTCTGGTTTCTGTTCCGCTTCCCTGCGAGCTTCGTCGATCTCTCGGATCAGCTCTCGTTGGCGTTCAGCATGATTTTCAGGATCGGGATCTTCGATTTCCGCGAACTCGTCACTGATGACTTCCCAGCCAACCTCTCGAAGAATTCGAGGCATTGCTGCACGGTATGCCATATGGCCATTGACAAGATTTGTCACGTCAATGTTCTCGAGACCGGGGATGCCTTGTACAGGTGCAAGGCCTGCTATTTGCATGATTCCACCACTGGTGGCACGGAATAGATACCCCAGGATCCAATCGTTCGACGCGAACCCATTGACGAATCGGCCAGAAATGACACTTCGCGCTCTCAGGTATTCATCCTTTTTGGCCACAACTGGGGAACCAAAAAGATACACGTTTTGTACCAGCCCATAGGCGCCTTTATTTGCGAGTTCCTTCAAGCAAGAAAAAATGACACGAGCGCCAAGAGAGAATCCAAGCAGGGTAACAGGTCTATTACCAAGATTCCTGGCCATCAAGGAGTCGGCCAAAATGAGCCCGGCGGCATTCGCACGAACCAGAGATACGTTCCACGGGTTATCGATCAAGTAAGACAGCTTGGTCAACACGATGGGTAGTTGCAGCGATGCCATAAGTGCTACAAGGACCGTGCTCCCAAGCACTTGTTGCAGTCCTTGGGTCAGAGCCTGGAGGATAAGTTAGTAATATCGCATAACCGAGGAAATGAATTCACATACCTCTGTTGCGAGAATATTAATCGTGTCACCCATACTTCGCAGCATTTCTGGCTCCCAGAGTACTGAGTATAGATCTCCCATAATTGGATCCACCGTACTAAATGGCAAGCGGACATCATCGACTTTACCGGTCATCCAGCCAGAAACAGTAACAATCAGGTTGACCCTCTTGTTATTGTGCAGAGGACGATATTCAAATGTCTTTACAGCACCCGTACGCCTGTGCGAAGCTCTGATACCGATAGTGCTTCCGGTCAGGGTCGCTCCGGAGGCAATCAGAGCCGTTCCGCCAGCGCCTCCCAAGAAGGCACTTGTCCCAGATATACCAACGGTAGTGAGACCAGCAGCAAGCCCAGCGCCGATGACAGGAGCCAGTAGCCCAGCAGAGAGACCTATAACAAGACCACCACCGACAGTGGCGAGACCCATTATCATGTATTTTTTCTTTAATGCCATTTTTCGGCGATGTTCCATGTTATCCGCCTCGTCCCATGTTTCTTTGCTGTTGGTATTTTCCTCTTGCATCTCCAAAGCGTCGATGACTCTCTTCTCGAAGCGACAGATCTGCACCCAGGGGACTTCCATAGCCTCGCCAACCCTCTCCAGTAGACGTCGCGAGCGCGAATCGTATGAGGAGTCTGCTATCAGGACCAAGAACAGATCGCAAAGGATGGTCCAGCGAAGGTCAATATCGATGTTTTCCGAAGTGGGAAGCTGGGATGGTGTTCGAACTTCCGGCAGTTCATCGTTTTTGTGTTCCTCGTAGGGTGGAGGTGATGATATTTCAAACGAAGCTTCAGTCGGAGTAGAGAGACTGGCCCGAGGACCCTTAGAGCCTGGTGAAGTAGGTGTTGATGCTGATTTCTTTGGAGAGTTAAGCTCCTCTTCCGCCATCGGGTTCTTGACTCGGGCGTTCTGCATTAGCGGCCGAACAAGGTCTGCTGGCTGAACGCCATGCTCAGCTAGTTGTTCTATCATAATTTGTTCCGCAGTGTCAATGTCCATATGAGCATAAAGTCGAGCCATCATCATTTGGCCCCATTTCTTTATCGAATCCGATGCACCTTGCAATGCCTTTTTGCTTCCTCTCGTAGTCACAATATTCCGAAGTTCATTATCCATCTGATATATGGACAATCTTGTCACACCAACATATGCGATTCTCTGACCTTCCGTCAAGAGGTCCTTCGTGGCTTGGAGCTGGGACGTAGCATCTCTTAATTCCTCGTCAACACCGACAGTATGACCGTTTTCCTTGAAAAGGTAGCTGGTATCCTCGTCCATGCTAGTGACCGAGTGAGCGTCTTCATCAAGCTGTACCCGAGTATATCCTTTCCCTGCCCCTCCTAGTCCTTGGTACACAGCTTCGTCATCATCCTGTTTCGCACCACGAGCAACCAACCGGCCATAGTCATCATAGACGTCAAACTCTCCCAGAGCTGGCATGGCTTTCCAAGTATCTTCATCCTCCTCGTCAGATTCCTCCTCAGAATCATGATGCAGCATAAGTCCTTGGTGAGACCATTCGGAAGGTTTGACACTGCTATGTCGCTTGTGAGGTTCGTTATCCGGGGCGTGGCCAGCGGTAGCTGTCTGCGGCTGTTCCTCTTTATTTAACGGCTTGTCTTGTTCTTCCGGTTGTGCTTTATCCACCCCCGGCTTCTCTTCTGCTGGGACATCCTTTGCGGCGTCTCCACCCTTTTCACTTCCACCAGCAGCCCTAGAGTCAACCGGTATAGGGTTTGCATTGCTTTCCTGAGACTGTGCATTCGAACTATCATCCACCGCCTCTATTTGTTTTGTCAGTTCGTCACCAGGCTTTTGCTGTTCGACAGACTGCGGCCGCGGGTTTGATGTGCTTTCTTCTCTGTTTGTCTGCTTCTCCTCCTTTCCAACTCCTGGATTTTCATTCTCATCGATTTGATCTGCTGCTTCGTGGAATACTTCTGATCCCTCAGACGAATCGCTCGTGGGACGTGAAGGTTTCGAGCGTACACGAATCGGGAGACCAAACTCGTCCAGCTCGACAGGGCTCTGGCTGCTGCTGCCACCGTCCGCCGGGGGAGCTTTGCTTACAGCATTTTGCTGGGCAGTGGACTCATCCTGAGTCCCGACGGACTCCTGAACACCAGTTCCTCCTGTTAGAGAATTGTCACTAGCTGCATTGTTCGATTTCGACGGCAGTTGCAGATCTGCAGCAGCGGGGTCAGAAGAGCTGGCCGCAGTTGTTGTCGCTCCGGTGCTCATTATCGATTCTAGCGGCGGTACCAGTCACCGGCGTTCAGTCCTTCCCGATGGCTTTTGTTCTTCCTCGCAGATTCCCGCATATGCCTTCCGTTGAAACTGGGAGATGGGAGGGGACGACCATCCGCGCGGCAGATGGTACGGTCCCCGTAGTTCTGTCTTCACCTCGCTGCACTGTAAGATCCGCAAACTCGTCGCTCAGGCTTTGTAGTAATTCTCGTCCGAAGTGGCCAGGTGGGCTGGCGTGGATCGTCAGAATAGGGAGTAATACGGAGTCGATAAGTAGCGTGACACGGTGCAGGAGGAGAGCTCCGCGGACTTGGCTCCGCAGAATCGGACGTCGGAGTGCTCGAAGACGAATAATAAGAAGAATAATGCCGTCGCAAGTACACACGTCACCCGCAGAAGTCGTTCAGTGGTTGTTCGGGACTCCGCGTCAGCATCAAAGCCTCTCCAGACACAACGCCCATGAATTGACAGGTTGTGTGATGTGGTGTCTGGAGGAATTGGAGGAATTCAAGCCAGAGAAGCTGCCCCGAAAGCGGTAACCGGGATGGACATTCTCCTTGTGAGGCGGACGCTATCGTCAACGCTAAGACCGCTCCCGGATCGCTGCGTTTTGGCCGCTCACGTTTAAGGGGCGACCCTCTTGATGACGGCCCGGAGTGGCGGGGTAATCAACAATTACAGCATGCTCAGACATTGTCTCAGAAGATCCAGTTTTCAACATCGCTATATTTGTGTTCTGCATCGATTGTCTGAAATCTCCGTTGAAAGCAAACCAGTGTATTGTAATGGTCCAGAGGCACTCAATTCAACGGCATAGGTTCGCTTGGATCTACCAATTAGAGGCGCTGCGCCCGCAAATGGCCAATACTGTGTTACTGTTACCCTTGCATAGTCTATGAGAATACGCCAAAAATATACACTCGAATCCACTAATTGGATTCAGACGAATCCATAGCAGCTTGCTTATTACTATTGCTATCGTTGTTCCTTTGAAAGCGCTTTCTCTACATTCCCGCAATTGAAGTACCCTTAGGGTCTGGGTTAGTCTTAGAATTAACGGCATCAACAAGAACGATGAAAAGTATAAGTCTAGCATTTAGTGTGGTATTGGAAGATGTGTGGGGATACCGATAGTGAGAGATATTCTATTGTGTTGGATTACAAGATTCAGTACACATAGTGATCTTTGGGTCATAAGCTTTCGAATTGAATTTTTGAGTGGCTTCATAAGGCAGTTCTATCATGACGTCGCTAGACCTCACTATAAAATGGCATAAGTTTTATGTTCTTCAAATAGCAAAAAGCTACTGATGTTGAGAAATCACATGAGTTTGTATAAAAAGCAAAAATCAGCTAGGGCACTCTATGTAAAGGAGCCCGCTGGTATGTCACCTTGAAAACGGAGAGCCCCGCTTTCATTCCTGTTTGGCACCGGGGTAACGAGAACCCTTGTCCTTGACCTTTTTCTGTTTCTTCTCTGGAGGAGGATAGGCCTTTGTGGTGATCTCTTGCCATGCAGGCGAGGCTTGGTAGGCTTCCTGAATAGGAGCCATCAGACTTACCAAGCCTTCTGTGACGGCAGGCTTGAGCAGCTGGGGGGTCAACTAGATCCATAATGTCAGCTTCCGCCGGTTGGTGTGATAAGGACTTGGATACGTACAATATCATTTCGGTAATCATCGTGTACCTGCTTGATATCGGTGTAGACCAATGGATCTTGATCCTTGCGGTTAACCCGGAATTCCTTATTGCCCTTAAGAGCAGCAGCTGGTAGCAAAATAAACTCCACCAACGCCAGAACGCCGTTCTCCTCGACAACGCGAGGGGCTGATTCGGCCTTGCGGATCTTCTTGGAGACACTCTCAGGAGCATCTAGAAGATCGATCTTGCTGTCTGGGGAGATCTTAGTACCAAATTTCACGTAGGATGCAACAGAAAAAGCAACAGAAAAGACAACAGCAACAAAGACTCTGTGTTAGAAGAGGGATAGCCGTACCTTCCACGCTAGAGCTCATCTTACCACCACTCAATCCAGGTACCATCTTATTCAACAGGTGCTATGAAACAGTTAGACGATATTCCATCAGAACGGTAGTGTGGTAAATTTACGGCGCGCTTTCGATATCCAATCTTTGGAAGCCACTCGGTGGCAGCCACGAACAACTTCCTTTGGTCCATACCTCCGAGCTGGGCGTCCACGTTCAAGTGCTCTTCATCGAGGGCTTGGAGTAGCGGGTACAGCAAGCCACTCAACGGAGCATTTGAGGACTGCTTTACAACCTCCGCGCCAGCGCGTTTCGCTAGAAGCTATATCAGACCGTTGTTTGACAAAGACGTCCGGACGGGAGAACCCACCGTCATGTTCCGATACCAATGACGACATCTTATACAAGTCCATGGTATAGCGGGGACTCTGCTGGTAAGAGCTACCCAGAACGAACTCGAGCTTTTCGGTTGGTACACCGACGGCCTGGAGGATTGCGGTAATGACATGCTGGTAATATTTGGCACGGCTCTCCACAAGCTCGAGCGGGGCCTTGAATATAATATCAGCCATAAGAACGACATAACACCCGACGGTCAGCCATTATCACCTTCAGATTATCCAAGAAACCGTGAATATCGGCGAGGAGAACGACGACATCGCATCCGGCGGCCAGGAGCTGCGCGAGTTTCAATGCGGGGACAAAGTAGCCAGTATGAGGGCGTCCAGTAGTTGCGGTTCCTGTGCGAAGAAAAAAAGCACGATTAGCACAGCGTTCAAGAATCTCTTCTGCGTATGGAACTCATGTCTGAAAAGCGATGTTCAATAGCATGAGTGATATGCGCGGGGAGGGGATATTTTTCGTTACCCCAGTAAACGCGCGGGTTGCGTCCTTCGGCCAAAATGCTCTCAAGCAATTCAGGGTTAAGAACCTCAGCGAGGTTCTCACTGATGAGATCGAAGCGCTCCTTCGCAGCTGGATCCATCGTGAAGGTACCAGTCCTGACCAGCGTGCGCAACTTGAAGGCGGGCAGAGTCATAGAAATGTGGGCGGGGATGATTTTCGATATGCCGGCTTATGTCAGCATCTACTTACCCCTCCGCCGAATCACAATTCATCCGCAGAGTTATCGCGTTTACAACTTGTTAGAACCCTGAAATGTCCCAATTTATCTTTATTTCCATAACTATTCTCTACAGAACAGTTGTATTCTTTACACACTTCTATAATCTCAAGACCAAGCCTATAACTAACCGTTATATACGTGGAGAAGGTCCGTAATTAGACGGTCCAGTCTCACGCTGTTAATACAATAGGAGCCAAGATACTTGATCTTATCCAAGATAATAATGTTTCATAGGAAAATCTGCTGCTATTCTAGCTAAACAACATTTCTATGATGCAATCGCTTTTTGATTCCGTGGAGAATAGGTCTTTATCCGGAACGAACAACTATATACAACTACTCCGTACTCATACTACTCCGAAATTAGCGCGGGGTTAACGCCGATCGGCCGCCGTTCGCGGAAACTTGTATTGTACAGATTTACTAGCTAACACAGCTTTGCAGTTCGCGATGTTTCATTGACTCGATAATTAACTCGACGTATCACTAACAATATTTGAATATACGGATTCGTTGTCTGCACCTGGCAGGGGCTAATATACTTCAGAATTGTACGATCAGATAACCACTTCCACGTCGTTCAGCAACGACTGCACAGGCATGTCCATGGAGCTAACTAGCTTCTCAATAATATGGACAAGACTGCTAGATAGTGCATCAGCCGTCTCGGTGGTCATGATGTGAGTATTTGCAAAGAGTTCAACGCTGACTTTGTCCTCTCGCCCGTACGATACCACAAAAATACATGGGGCCGTGACCGGATTTTCAAAGGCCTGCATCCTCGATATCCCGGTAGGTGTATGTATTTCTGGATGTTGGTCAATGTCGCGGTGATGGATCATCGACTCAAAGTTCGTGGCGGCAGGCCAGTCGGTACAATTTTCGACAATGTCCCTGAAGCCGAGTGTGTCTGCTTCTCCCATTTCGAGCAGTTCCTCTTGAACGACGCGGACCAGCTCACCAACAGTCAGAGAAGATGAGAGAACAACCCGTGTAGGCACAATGTTCAGGCAACATCCTACTATTTTTTCCACTCCGGGGATTGCAGAGTTTCGACCGCTGACTACTTGACAATAGACAACGTCGCTGTTGCCGCTGATACGTGACAGAAGAATGGCCCATGCTGTCCTGACTAGAGTTGCTGCAGTGATCTTCTCAGGGCGTTGTAGGAATCCTGTCTGGGCTTTACCTGCGACCATCTCAGGCACTGGATTCTGGGCATTTCCACGCGGAAGCTTGGGTCCAATAACAGTAAGCTCTGATCCCTGTAATAGATTGGCCCAGTGTTTAATTGACTGGGGGCGTCTGCTAGACGCGTGCGACATAAATCTGAAGAAGCTTGGTATATTTTCCAGTTCGTGGTGATCGTTGAAGAGCGATTGGAAAACGACCGGTGCGCTAAAAGCGTCGTACTGAGCATGTGACAGTCGCAGCACAAGTCTCTTGCCTCTGACATTGTGCTTAAGAAGGATAAAGGCGGCTAGAGGTTGAGTTGGTGAAAGACTTTGTCCGTCATTTAAACAAAATTCTCTCAATGATTCGTCTATATCGCCGGAGACTTCTTGCACACGGAGTGGCGGAGTGATTTGATGGAGAATAGCTTGCCAGAGCTTCTCCTGAAGCTGGCAAAAGCACGCGCGAAGGATTGGATATTTCTCCAGAGTTCTGCTGCAACCAGTTTCTAGCACTGAAAGACTGATTTCGTCATCCAGATCAAGGTAGAAGTAGTCGGCAAGCTTCCCACATGCCACACTTGCAGCCACAAGTGTTTCTTGGACGCTGGTCAGAGGATAGATATCTGCAATATCTGTAGATTGAATGCCAGCGCCAAGAGAGTCGATCTCGTCGAGAAGAGACTTTTTGACAGCAGGTTCAACCAGGATAGCCTCAGAAGTCTCTGTACTGACTTGTGCAGCGCTCAGTGACTGCTGATGAGCCAAGCCTGCAATGGTATCTTGCCGGAAAATATCTGGCACCATCAGGTTCATGCCGCGCTTGCGAGCCTCACCGACCACCTTCATGGCTGTGATCGAGTCACCACCGAGACTGAAGAAGCTATGATCAAGTCCAATAGTCGCCATGTCTATCTTCAGCACTTGAGCCCAAATCTCCTGCAACTGCTTCTCCACCAGCGTTGTTGGCTGTCGCATTTGTGCCCTCATCCGTAGTAGCTCCAGCTCTTCCTTTGACATGGCCGACCCCATTTCCCGCAGTTTCTTTCGATGCGTCTTCCCTGATGCTGTTAATGGAAGGGCCGAAATCGGAACGAACACTGATGGGATCATATAGTGTGGTAGAACAGTCTCCAACCTGGCTCGAACACTTTGGACGACGGTACGAGTGTGTTCGGCGTTGTCCGAACCGCCACCGTTTACTTGTGCATGGGCTTCTCGTATAACCAAAAACCCGATCAACTGTGGGCCTTTGTTGACGCCGTTGTTGAGAGTAGTCAGTTCTACAGCGACATCCTTGACATCTGGTGATGATAACCGTGCTTGGTGTTCGATCTCCCCAAGCTCGATGCGCTGTCCCCGTAGTTTCACTTGAGTATCCTTCCTCCCAAGGAGTTCGATGGAGCCGTCGCTTCTGTATGCTGCAAGGTCTCCTGTCCGATAGAAGCGAGACGACCGTGAGCGGCGTCCCATCTCCGATCTCCATGATGGCGCATCAATGAAGGTTGCAGAAGACTTCTCCGGCTGCCCTATGTACTCGCGTCCAATCACCGGTCCTTCGAACAAGACCTCCCCGGGAGAACCTACAGGCACAAGCTGGTTCACATTGACTGGGTCAACCAGCCAACATCTCGCAGTTGTTGCTTTCCCAACACTAGTAACCGCCGAAGATGCGTATAACCGTGCTGACGCAACGACAGCTGCGGTCTCTGCGCTGCCGTACGTCTGGCGGAGATGAACTTTGGGCGCCCACTCTCTAATCTGGGAACTTCGAATGGGCTCACCACCCACACATATAGTCTTCAGGGATGGTGCAGTTTCTGGATGAAGGAGGGAGAGCACAGTTGATGTCAAAAAGGCCCAATTGGCGTCCAGCTTGCCAATTACCTGGGCCAAGTTGCTAGCTCGCTCCTCTTCAGACGGGATACATATACAACCGCCATAGATTAAAGTCATGAGCATTTCCATGATTGCCCCAGCGAAGTTGTAAGAGCCGAATTGCAATGCGCGCATGTCTTTGCTCATGCCCAGTACCGCTCCATGACCGAACGCAGCTGAGCAGTAAGCTTGATGCTCAATGACGCACCCCTTAGGCTCTCCCGTACTTCCGGAAGTAAATATGATATAGGCGGCATCCGTCGGGGTCGCATTTGGCGTCTGTAATAGAGTTTTGTTGTCTTGCAGCCCTGGCGTCTCCTTGCCCAGAACAATGGTGTGCCGCGTGAAGGGAGACAGCCGAGGTTGACAGGAGGCAGATGTTATACCAACCACAGCATTTACTTGCTTGCAAATACTTCGAATCCGACCTTCAGGCAAAGTAGGGTCAAGAAGGACGAAGGCACCGCCGGCTTTGAGAATAGCCAACCACGCCACGACGGTCCACATCGACTTCTCTGAACACAATGGTACAACCTTTTCAGGGCCAACACCGAGGCCAATAAGCCGATAGGCAATCTGGGTCGAGAGAGAATCCAGCTTGCCGTATGTCAAGTTGCCATCCCATGCACAAACTGCTGGCGCATCGGGTTGCGCTACTGCGTGTTCCAGGATAACTTCGTGAATACATCGCTCAACAACTGGCGGGACTTCGCTATTCCATTCCCATATCTGTCGCACGTCCAATGGAGGGACAATAGAAACTTCCTTCAATTCCAACTCAGCGCTAGCGTTACTGAGCTGCTGCATCACGAATTCCAGGCGTTGAAGTAGTTTAATTGCAAGCCAAGGCTCGACTACCCTCTGGTCAAACGCCGCAGTGGCATTAATACGGGAACCAGTAAGCTCCAGATGAATCCTGAGACCATATGTGCTGAATTGATTCAACTTGTCGTCATCTTGTTTCCCGTTCTCTTGGTGTTGAACAACAAGTAATGTTTGCGGCGCGGCTGCTCTTGGAGGATCCGAAGATCTCTGAGTGTTTTCATCCAAACTTGCCTGCTCAGGAGTAACCATATAAGGTTCCTGCTGCCGTACTGCGTTTAGGTATTTCCAGACTTTCTCATTATCGCTGAACTTGACGCGCACCAGAACTGGCGCATTTGTTGAGGATGTTGTCGTACAAAACACAACATCATCTGAGTCAGTAAGTCGGCTCGCGATTATGGCCCATGCTGCGCGTGCTAAAATCGGTATAGTGATACCAGATGTAGATTCCTTCGGTCGTGGAAACTGGTATTCGACCAGTTTATCTGCTACCGGCTGATTGACAGACGGCGGTAGAGTTGGATACGAGACGTATTCGGAGTTGGCTAGGGCATTTCGCCAATATGCTACCGTTTCTGCATTATCGACAGCCGTCGTTGGAGATGTTCTTTTCAAATCGGTGGACAGCTATATATGGAATATTAGGTACTCAGATTCGGTGTGCTTCAGTTTCTCTTTGTCTTTTTGCCATACCTGCGAATCTGCCCACCTAAGCAATTGGGACAAAATATTCATGTTTACCCACCTCCAATAAGCAGCCAGGTCCAAATTTGAGGTGTCATTTATCCAGTATACGCGCAAAGGGTTACAGTTTAGTTATATAGCCCTCGCTAACTCGCGATCAAAGCTCTAGGACCCAGGTTCACAGCAATGCCCGACATGAATGAGTGGCCGAGAGTTGCTGAGAAACGTGAGGTTTTGACCAGGACAAAGAAGGGGTGACACCCAGCCACGATCACCCAGTTTTCCCCATATCGATCATATGAATGACCCACAGCGCAGTAATCTGATACGTCGTGTCTAAACAGTATGATCGTTTCAAAAAAAAAAAAATAAGATACGCAATCTGTGATATCTATCCCTTGAGTCATTGCGTCATCGACAACAACGATTATTCTACCTTTTATTAAAAGATATTGAGGATATAAGCTCATAAGTCTATCTGTGACGAAAATGGAAAATTCTCCGTATCAGCAGAAGTGAGTCTATCAGTATTTTTCTGATATTCTCTAGAACTGGTTTTGGTTCTTTTCGGCAAGCTGGATGGTCGCGCGTAGGTATCCGTATTGTAACGATCGCCGTAATTTACAGTACGAAATGTATATACTTTACATACTGGATCTTGGCGAAGGAAGGGGTTCAAACTAAGAGCAGGAAGGGGTTTAGGTTTTCTGACATGGAATGAGTACCTGTTTAGCGGTTTCTAATTGAGGATATTGGTAATATTAGGCGCGTAGGGTTTCACGTCAGTCTTCAGATAAAAGATTAATGGCGAGCAGTCATGTTGCAGCGATTATGAAGTCGGCTGAGCACATCAGCCACAGACAGGATCAAGACGCCACAATTCCGCAGACTTCAGCTTCAGTCAAAATCCTCTGCTGGTGCAGTAATCTGGTTTCACCTGGGCGTGTCGTGGCTGCGTAGGTCTGTGCATGTCGGAGCTTCCCCCATTTGGCAAACAAGACTTGGAGGGATTGACCGTCGAAGTTGGTCAAGCATAACTTTCAGATTATCTGCGGTGAACGCGAATTCAAAGGACAGTTTCCCGTTCACGAATTCCAACAATCAGATATATGAATTATTCGATCCAAGATGAGCAAGATAGTGCTGGAGAACCTAGCAAGGGCACCTCAGTGTCTACGCGAGTCTGTGACACGCTCGAAGGCGGAATATCGAAAACTCGGGAATTCCGGGCTACGAGTGTCAAATCCAATCCTTGGCGGGCTCAATTTGGGTAGTTCTCGCTGGCTGCCCTGGGTATTAGACGAGGACCATGTATTATCTTCCATTATTCTCTTATATGGTCGCCTTTGCTTACTTTTCACAGTCACTTGGTCTTTTGAAAACAGCTTATGATAACGGTATAAATACGGTGCGTTTCTACCTGCTCTTTTTTGCGTGGTCAATTAATTAACATTATGAAAGTGGGACACGGCCAATGTCTACTCCAATGGGGAATCTGAGCGGATCATGGGGAAAGCTCTCCGAAAATACAAGATCCCTCGTGAGAAAGTTGTTCTTATGACCAAATGCTTTAGAGTCGTCTGTGATTCTGAAAATTATGATCCTGGCTCTAAGGTAACCATGCATCATGCATTGGCAGATTCAAGCAAAGACTATGTGAACCAATGGGGTATGTTTCCCTTTTTCTGTTATTATTTCCCAATCCGGAAAAAGCGACTCTCGTATGTCTCCGTTCATGTAAGCTTAATTCCTATCAAGGTCTATCACGAAGCGCCATTTTCAAAGCTGTCGAGGGGTCTCTCGAGCGTCTCAACACTAGCTATATCGATGTTCTTCAGATTCATCGATACGATCCAACAGTTCCGCCAGAAGAAACGATGCGCGCGTTAGATGATCTTGTTAGATCAGGATGCGTCCGCTACATTGGGGCTAGTTCCATGTGGATGTATCAATTCGCGACACTGCAACACACCGCGGAGAAGCACGGCTGGACCAAATTTATTTCAATGCAAAACCATTACAATCTACTATACCGAGAAGAAGAGCGAGAGATGAATCCTTTTTGCAACCTCAATGGCATTGGCCTCATACCGGTAATTTCCTCCCTGATAGGCTCGCTCAACATGGAAATTTTTGGAAGTGCTAATGACTCATCGACAGTGGGCTCCGCTGGCATCGGGACTATTAGCCCGTGATCCAACACAGAGCACATGTTCGAAACGGGCAACGTTCAGCTCTAATGGGTCACTATACGACAATGGTGATCAGGATCTAGATGGCATTATCTCAAGGGTAAGAGAAATTGCTACAATGCGAGGATGGCCAATGAGCCACGTGAGCTTGGCTTGGCTGAATCGAAGGGTCACGGCTCCCATTATTGGATTCAGTTCCGCTGAACGAATAAACGAAGCTCTGGGAGCTAGAGGTAAAGAGCTTTCAGAAGAGGAGGAGCGTTATTTAGAAGAATTGTATGTCCCCAGAGCTATACAAGGTCATTCATAAGCTCTACATACACCCCAACTAGGTACATACATCGTGAAAGAAGCTCCGCTTTATATTAGAACATGAAAAACACATTTAAGTTGGAAATTTAAGCTAACAGATCATTTTCTTGGGAATTTTAATGACGAATGCCCTATATATAATGCAGAACAAAACCGATATGTACTCCTTGTAAGCTGATTCAACTCGGATGACCTCATATGATCTTCAAAACTCTGCGACCCAGGTCCTCGCGAATATCTTATTCACTCATGGCTGTTCTTATCAAACAACAAAGCATGTGTGATTGAACGCAGGAATGATTTGACGTGTGGATACGACCTGTTTTCGTCTGCTCCGAAGTGCGAATATCTTTCTTCTCTTGGCCGACGGAAGCGACCTTTGTGAATTTGTATGTCCGCTTCCACTCCCGTCTTTGCTGGCATTCCTCTTTACTGAGTGGCTCTCCACAACAGGTACAGCTGGCGGACCGCAAGATGAGGGGCTACCACTGCTAGAGTGCTTCACAGCAAAGTGCGCGAGAGTCTGCACAGTGGTACGATCTCTCGGAACGAAATGGGAACCGAAGTAGTGCACCATCTCTGCGGTTGAGAAACAGCGGGCCAGATTGATGGTCCGGTAATCCTCCACAACGCCATCTATGTCGGCAATCGTGTGACAGCTGGGTGTCTGGATTGGCCATTCGTATAGACTCCCGTAATACTTCAGTGTCCCTTGATATCCCCCACATCCGATAAAAAACTTCAACGGCTCTTGGCCGGGCAGATTGAGGAAATCGTCGACCGGAAGACCCTGCTTCCGTATCGCCGCCACTTTCTCGGGATTATTGCGACAATCGAGAAGAGAGGTAATCATCCCCGAGAGTGCAGCACCTTGTGAGAATCCAATAATTCCATGGATAGGCCGATCATGGATGAATTTCGCCACATATGAGAGAGAATATTCGAGGCCTTTATAAGCGTGTATCGTATCTCGCCCGTACCACCATGCGCGATTCGAGAGTTCTTGTGGTTCTTCAATAGTACTATAATTAAGCTTGTCCTTGTCGTCTGCATCCTCGTCTCGAGTCTCTTCTAGCCCTATTGGGCACTCTAGAGCGATGGGCGCATCGGGGTATAGAAACTCGATGCCCCCCGGAAACTCGTGTAGGATTTCTGGGGTGAGCAATTCATTTATGCGGTCTGATATAGGTCTTGCTTTTGCGCCGAATCCCTGTCCGGTAGCAGCGAACCCTGTACGGATACATGGTTAACAGCGAGCGACGATTATGTGATTTCGAATAGATTATTACTCACCATGGATCATGAGAATCCGAAACTTGTTCGGACATTCGGAAGCTGTATTCAACTGCATTTCGCTTGGGAGTTTTTCTGCTGCAGAATATCGGTGAGACGACCTTACGGCAAGCAGATTCTGCCCAGATGTATGTATGTGTATGCGGTGGCACCTAGGTAGGTGGTGTGTGCTCAGAGCATTCCGTAAGTTTCAAACGGACCTCTTATGGTCTCGAGGTGACGATCCTCCCTGATCAACCGCAGTATCTATTCAGTCTATCAAACGCTATTGCTGTTTTTAGCTAAGCTTGGTAATTTTGAAAAGAAGGTACAAAGTTCGGAGATTTTAAGTAAGAATAAGCGGGCCTCTTCCATCTCCGTATCTCCACTCTGTGTTTCCAACTTATTGTGTCAGTAGCCTATCGTTATCGATATCGTGAGTATGATAACTAGAGATTAACATGTGCCAGAGAGAAGACGGGTAAGTGTGGCGCTACCACAGACGTGATCCGTCACAATGCATGTATATAGTAAATGAATTCCGTTTGCAGTAAGTACAACATAGGCGAGCGATGATATGTAATCTAATACTCCACAGTCAAGGGATGGCATGTTAGAGCTAGCTGGGATAGCAAGCAATTGAACCATATAGTTGATTATCAAGTGGATCATATATGGTAGGACAACTAAGTTAAGCTTAGCATCCACGTGGGTCTTTTGTGAAGTATCATAAAGTAATCGGCAGCTACGAGTTCGCCGTGTTCGTCCTTGATGAGTAAATGACCGACGGGATCCCCTTTTGAACCTCTATTCGACAAATTTACAGCTTATCTGTTGCCACATTCCATGGTCTTTATGCAGGTACCCATTCGTGGAAATTAGGAACACTGTGTACTGGGTAATGATCGCTATACGGTTACGTAGATCAACTCTCTCCTTGCGTCAAGACTGTGTACCACTGGCGGTATTTTGTTTACACATTCCACCCGCGCGGTAATCAATGTGTTACTTTTCGCTCCTTTATTCCATCCACATGCATTTTATAAGCAATAAACCATTCTATATATATCTAGCGTCTCACTATTATCTTTATCATCATAGTTCTAATTTAATTTCTTCTATTAAGAGCACTTACAGCATAAGTTATGATCGCAAGGGGCGAGATAAGGGCAAATCCTATCACATGATCGAGCTCTTTGTCAGAGGCCGTGAAATGGTAATACAGTAACGGATGTTGTTTTGTTATCCAGAATTGTACGGTATGGTATTAATTTCCGCTGTTCTCAGTTTATCGAATTATAGTCGCTGAATGCAAGGCCTTTGTTTATGCTTTTCTGTGTCCACATTCCGGTGTGGTATGGCTGTCACCCTTCTTGATAGACATTGTTGACAGTCTTCCCCGAGTGGTTGCTTCTACTTTGTAGAATACTTAATCGTGGTCTCCTCGCGTACTTTAACCTAGCGAACCTTCTTTTAATTATAAGGAGCATCTAAAGGACACAATCATGCGGTAGCACGGACAAAGTTTACAGCTCTGTGGCATAAAATAGAAATATTCATCGACGCGTCACAGAGTTGGGCTGCATACCTTTGCATCTGATCATAGCTCGCACGAAAATAACACGCTGAATATTTCGGCGAAGGACCCAAATGCGGCTAATATTAGGTGTCATATATTATTTCCACAGACGAGTAGTTTAAATAAGCACACATCAACCATGGCTCAATTGCGTCCCTTGATCCACTCCCGTCGTCCCCTGTTCTGGCCTTGTTCAGTAAGGTCGCCAAGGGGGCCTCACTACAGTTCCGCGTAATACCTAATCACCTCGTACTTGACCCTTGATCTGCTGAACTCCGCGGACAAACTATTAATGACAGGGGAAGTGCAGATAGTCTACTGCGCCTTACACTCCATCTTCCACTAGGTATCGGAGGACACAAGGGGTGAATCCGCAGTACAGATTTCAGCTCAATCATGTTTCATATTGTTTATAAGCCTTGAACGCGTTCATCATTCAACACAGTTGCCAATGATACTGAAAAAGGGAATTATCTAATTTCAATTGACTTGTCCATAAGTGCGCCGTATGCTCTCTTAGTTAGCTACAAGAGCTAACCTGGTCTCACAGTATAGATCAGGATGGGGCGTGATACCGCAACTGGCCGGCGCATTATCGCGCAATCTAAAGATGAGCGACAACGTGAACCAGCCGATGATCTGGTCACTGTATTTGATCGAGTCGCTCAACAGCATCCTGACCGCACAGCTGTTCTGTCGCTCCATCAGAAAGATCATCTGGGCATCGGTTCTCTTCGCTGGACATACTCCCAACTCCGCGATGGGAGTATCCGTCTGGCTCATCGCCTCGCTGCGGCAGGACTGCGGCGAGGAAATCGCATTGCCACCTTTTTCTATAATGAGATTGAATGGGCCATTCTGTTTCTTGCGAGCGCGCGACTAGGATGTCACTTTGTCCCGCTGGATCCTCGAACTCTCAATCAACCTGCGGATGCGGTATATCTCCTGAGAAAAGTATGGGCCGAATCAATCTTTGTATCGAACGTCGATATTGCCAATCAAATAGAGCACATCCTGGAGACAGAATTGATGCCACAAATACGAATTAAATGCGCTCTTTCCCCGAGTGTGGTAGGAGAAACAGATGGCAACCTGCCACGCGGATGGACGACACTAGCTGCACTCATGACTGGACCTACTTCTACGACAAATTCATTCGCTCCGCTAAATCGTGACGATACTATCCTTATGCTATGCACAAGTGGTACGACATCTCGTCCGAAAGTCTGCCCCCATACATCTGTTACCATCGTCACGCCAGCGTTGGGGCTTGCGGATCACTGGTCGATAAACCAAGAATCTACTCTCTGCCAGCACCTACCTTCTTTCCACATCTTTAGTGTTGCATTTATCTTGACTTTTTGGGTGTCTGGTGGAACAGTCGTCTTTCCAAGTCCTGAATTTAACCCTGCGGCATCCTTCGAGGCGCTCGCGTCGGGACCCAAAGTGTATATGGCTTGCGTGCCAACGATGGTATACGCTATGCATACCCTCTCTACGACCACCAACAACAAGTTCTCGTCGCCGTTCGGCATCTGTCTCGGAGGCGCTCCGATAACTCCAGATGTCCTACATACTTGTAAGGCGCTTGGTGCGAAACAGATCATCGCGGGTTACGGGACGACTGAGGGCGTTGCAACGTTATTCAACCCAATGGATGTAAACGATCCAAGAATCACGAACGCGGGAGACGGTGATGATGTCTGTCTGGGAACCGCAAAAGCAGGCTCTCATCTTCGCGTTTGTGCGCCGGGAAGCAGGAAACCGTTGCGATGCGGTGAGATTGGTGAGCTCCATCAAGGAGGCTATCCTGTCTTCGAAGGGTACTTTGAGGGTAGTGAGGAGGATAATTCTACCTGCTACAGGGAGGGCACTGTACCATGGTTCGCTACTGGGGATCGCGGATACATGGATGAGGAAGGTTGTATCTATCTCCTGGGGAGATACAAGGACTTGATCATCCGGGGAGGTGAAAATATCTCGCCACTGAAGATCGAACAATGCTTGTGCGGTCAGCCGGGAGTCAAGAGTGCTGTAGTAGTGGGAGCACCCGATGATATTGCGGGTGAAGTCCCCGTTGCTGTCATCGAGACGCGCGACAACAAGAGCAAGGAATTCTTCAACGAGCTTCAATCCGCTGTTGTACGAGCCCTCGGTCGATCATTCGCACCGAAACTTATCCTGCATCTTCAAAGGGATCTGGGCCGTGAGAAATATCCAACAACTACCTCCGGCAAGATTAAGAAAAATATCATCAAGGAATGGGTAGCGACACACATAGGCAAAGATGGCACACAGAAGCCTAGCTCACAGGCCTCTGGAGCACGTTCTGTGTCAGATATAACGACGGCCAACATCCCCTCGACAATTGAGACCCCGACTGGAACTAATATCAGTGAGGAACTCACAGCCTGTTGGTCTGCTATTTCTGGTGTAGAGCCTGAGCAGATCAAGTCGGACATGCCAATTCGCACATTTACAGACAGCACGATGCAGATCCAGTTCCTTAACTTGGCGAAAAAGAAAGGATGGAAACTTACACTGAAGGATCTGTTGGCGGCCGATACTGTCCAGAAGCAAGCTCAACTACTAGTCAAGAAAGGAACACCATATGTGAGCGTCCCGATATCACCCCAGTCGACAACCAGCACCATTGTGGTAGATATAAAGAAGGAAATGGTAGCTTCACAGTTGGGAGTCGATGCGGACGATATCGAGGAACTCGTACCGATGACCGATATTCTTGGGATCATGGCCTTTAATCGGCCTTTCCCAGGCGCCTGGGATTTCCGGGTACCCTTCGTCGTCCGACGGCCCATGAATGCAGATCAATTAGTGGCTGTCTTGGAAACATGGCTCCGGCAGCACGAGTTACTGCGCAGTATGGTTGCAACTGTTGATAATGACAGGCCAGTCTACGCGGTGATGCATCCTCGTGAATCTTGGCTCCGTCAACAAATAACCTGTGGTCCTGGAGTCACGGGTCGAGAAATACTTAAAAGTTACGACCTGCCGGACTACCTTGATTCGAGCGCTGGACCCCTCTGCAAACTCACTGTCGTACCTATGCTAGGGACAGATCTCTGCACTTTTGTTCTGCACATGCATCATGTTATCTTCGATGGGGCACTTCTGGGACGTTGGTTTCAAGATCTCGATCATCTTCTAGATGGGAAACCACTCTTAACATGGCAACCATATCGTCACTTCGCCGCTGCCTATGATGCATATCGTTCGACACCGGAGGCCGAAGAGTCAGTAGACTTTTATGTCCGCAGGCTCCAGGGCATTTCAGCTGCTAAAGATGCCATATTGCCTTTTGGTAGGCCGATTGCTAAAGGCCATATGGTGTATTTAGGTCGTCTTCACGAGAAAGGCGTCATTGGGCCCGGACATGAAGGATACACGAGGACTGTCGTGAGCTCCGAAGTCCGCCTTCCTAGGCTGACAGAAATGCGGTCGTCTTTTGGCATATCCGCCCCAATAATTGCCATGGCTGCGTGCGCCTTGGTCAACGTTCGGTACTCAGAAGCACCCGAAGCTATTTTCCTAAACCTTCAGTCTGGCCGGTCTTGGCCTCTGGAAGCTGATACGAGCAATGCGCCATCAAGTACGATGGAAATTGACGGACCGGCTTTTACGAACCCGGCTTCACGCATATCCGTTGCACTAAACGAAACTGCGCTCGAACTGCTGGCCAGTATTCGAGCCGATCAGGACAACATGATGGTGTATGGACATACTCCAATTAATAGAGTCTTCGACAAGCTGGCACAGACCGAAACTGGCACTGCCGATATTGCTATGGTCCGTGATCTTTTCCATGGCCAGATATTCGACTGGCTTTTGGAACCCATCAGCGGAAATCCCGATCAGGCGCTGGAGATGGGAGAGCCGACCCATCTATCTCCCACAACGTGGTCGTGGATGCCTTATTTGAAGGAGGGCAACGTGATGCATCTGGACCTGAATCATATGTATCCAGACCTACCTGATGAGGAGGCGGAGTCAGTTGTCGAGGAATTTCTGTGCGCGGCTGCTTGGCTCGCAGACCCAGAGAATGCGCTGAAACCAATTTCCCAATGCCGATATGAGGGCTATGAAGTAGCACCCATCGAAACTGCACAGCAGTAGTTTTATTTTCATTTGCAGATATTGTCCTATATAAAACTTTTTCGTGTTAGTCACATACATACAGCATTATACTGACAGCATGTTTTTGGGTGATGATATCGGCTTATTCGTGAAGTGATAACTATTAAAACCCTAAAACCCTTTTTTTCACATGTTCACTACATCCACTACGGAACATTTATGTAGAAGCAACATTTGATGCAGCAAAGGTGTTCCGTAACAGCTCCCACGCCGTATTCCCAAAATCAATCCAGTCTGCTATTCTGCGGCCTGTGTGGAGTAGATTCCTGGTAAACCAACATAAAGTATGGTCAATAGAGATGTTTGAGAAACAGCACGTATACAATCACATCAACACAGACCGCAATTCTAATTATCATACCAGGAACCCTGCTGGGTAATGATCAGTAGTTATGCATGAACTCCTCATTGCGCTGCATGTTACCAGAAATGGATAGGTTGCATAAGGCTCTGGTGGCACGAGCCAATGTAAAGAGAACGTTTTCTATTTGAAATCACATGAAACTGTTGGCCTTTCGATCTGTGGGGGCTTACAAATTGTGTATTTGTTCTCAAGAGAGTTGTTTTCTGGCCTTAGATCTTCCGGATATGTCGCGATAACCGGTCGTGTTGAATATATATAACCGGCGCGTATTCCGTACACCGGTAACTTCTTCTCCTGCGCAGACTACCAGACGAGACAACTGATCTAAGCTGAGACTTCAGGACGAGCTAGTGGTATGTTCTGCATATTCCTCGCGCAATAGGAGTCCACTTGTGAGGCTGAGCTGACACAACGGGCGCGCATCGAAGCATCGAAGCGAACGAACGCCCGATCTGCCTCCAATGACGTCGGGATCAACGCCGGGCTAAAGAATCCCCATCAACAAACCCCGCCGACAGACTGCCGCGCTCTTCTAGAGTAGCCTGCAGGCCCTGGGCACTTAACTCTTCAGCCGGGCGTCGTACAATGCTCGTCTGAATGGCTGTAGGCCATCTGTTACTCATCCGCTGCCGAGTCATACATCCAATAACGATGGCACGCCTCCCCGCAAGCTATGGTGGGCGACAGGTTTTCGGAGCCTCACCGCGAAATACGACGATGACGGAATGGCCGCAGCCAATACAATACAGAGAAGCTCTACACGGTGGCCAACTTACCAACCGGCCGGCAGCAGGACTAGAAGAATCCAGTATAGTTTTGAAAGGCTCTTTTGCCCCGGGCCCTGACCCAACTCTTACTTACCATAAGAGCCAAATAAGCGTCTCAAATACGCTCGGGCTGCTTGGAATTTCGTTTCAGCCGAGCAGACGAATAATTCTCCATAACCATGACCGACACAGGTACGTGTTTTCCCTGCTGTAAGGAGAGAAACCTCGCTGAAACATCTCAAGGCAGCGTGGCTCCCATGCTAGGCGTGGCAAATGCTGGGTTCAGATTGTCACTTTTGCTCAACGCCGTGGCATGTCAGATAGCCAGCTCCGGGATCGAGATTCACAGTATCTCCAAAGGAGTTTCACTGTTTGCGTTGGCGTTGAAACATGTCGGGAAAACTCTTCGGGAGACTGAGCCAGTGCACTCTGCCCAAGCACTTGCGGAGGCCAGGGAGATCACCGATCAAGGCTACATGATCCTGAACGAAATCGAGGATATGCTGGATAGACTCAAAGCATCTGAAGCTCTGACCACTACTCATGGCCTCTCCGTACAACAACGAGTGAGATGGTGCTTTAAGAAACACCGCGTCACTTATCTTCTGTCACAACTCGAATGTCTGAAGCTCAGTCTCGCTGTGATGCTGCAAATCCTGCAGCTTGGTAAGCTGATAGAGGCCAAGAGGTTGCAACATCGACCTATACCCTTGTGATTATTGACTAACCCTAGATTAGGAGAGGAGATGAATCCAATATCGACGATGAGATCGCGCAAGAAAGAGCCGACACCCAGAACATGGTCATCGTTCGCTACTGGTCTCTCAGACGCCTGGACCGTTTACGACATCGTGCAGAGCAGGAGGCCAGGGAAACAGAGCATGATCCGATGAACCCAATAATGGGCTCAGATCCTCCAGTACGGGTCAGCATGCCGTCTTTCCGACAAGCTGATTCTCGGTCCAAGACCACCGAACCTGTCAGAATACACGTTGTATCTCTCGCAGATCTCGACGCTTCCATGGGTGCGATACACGACTCCCCCAAAGGAATGATTCAATGCTCGGATAGAGTCATCAACTCGCTCCTTCACATATGGACTCGGTTTCCGGACGCATATGGTAGCTCGTTTGAAACCATACCAGATATCCAGATCAGCAGTCCGACTATTGACTCTGAAAGCGACGACGACAGTCTCCACAGTGAGTTTGACGGCCATGAGATCAAGGGATATTATCTGGAAGGCACAACGGATGATTGGAGAAAGCCTCACTCCCAGCAAGCGAGGGAGCATGCTGCCAAGTTGCGGAAGAAATATTCCAAGTACCAAGCGCAGGTCACCAGTGACTCCGATGGTTCCGAGTCAAGCGACAATCCCAGCGAACAGAAGGCTCAAGATAGGGGTGTGAGCAGCGCAGAGGATAAAACAGCACCGAGAGATATCAAACCTCCAGCTGCATTCTATGCCCACGCCAGCGAACACGGTCACAGTCCATCGAGTCCGTCGCATCGCGAGCCTCATAGACGACCAAGACCTGATCACCATCATCATCAACATTATCACAATCATTCTCGGCCGCTTCCCATCCCTCGCTCCAATCCGCAGTATTACCAGCACACCCCCCAGGAGAGGTCCTCGCCTCATCTGATGTCCTCGAGTCCTGCACAACCGCAATCTACGTCTCCACGCCAACCATACTCTATGAGTTCCAGCCCTCATACAGATCCCCAATATCACTATACACACCGATCATCCCATCATGCGCGACCCAGAGATTCGAGGGATAAACACGTTCGCATCCAGTCACCTCCCGGTAGTGGGCGAGAATCACGAGACGACCGGAGAGAACGCCATAAGAACCTGAAGAGAAGCGCAACCAGAGGACTACTGGGTATTAGTGCTGCTGCAGGATTTATGGATGCTTTAGAAGCATTTCATATTGTCTGACGTTTCTTTTTATGACCCATTGTACTGTCTATATGTCACGATTACCCCTTTGTACTGTAGCAATAGTATTATACACGATATTTACCGATTTAATAGTATAAAGGTAGTAGCATGAATTGTAACTTATAGATAAGGCGTAAATATAGATGCATAGCGAGTAGATCGTACTATATAAGCTTGACCATCCGCGCAATAATAAGGCTCACGATAACGAGCGTTCCAATAACCCCCAATATCCCAAACCACCATTCGAGATTCTGTGTGCTCTCGCCGGGGACAGGACTATTCATCCCGAACAGTCCAGTGATAATTTGCATCGGAACCAGAATCGCAGCGATAACGCTGATCTTGCTCAAAAACTTGATGGTCATACTCCCAGTGCGTGAAGAATCGACCGAGAGGCGCGCAAGGAGGGTCGCGTGGGCGCGAGCCAGGATCTGCTCAAATTGAATGAGGCTAGTCATCATAGTCACAACGTGATCCTGGATATCGCTCAAATAAAGACCTAGTTCACTGGAGGGCGTGATGCTGTAACGCTCGTCGCAACGCCTGGCGAAAGACCTGATGACATCGACTTTGCCGCCAAGGAGATGTCTCGCACTGCTGACCTTCTTACGGCACTCGTGAATCTGCCGTAGAACCAAACCGACGTCGTCTGGACGAGCGATGGCGTAATTATCCTCTATGACCACAAGCTCCCGCTCTGCTTCGTGAACGAGCGTTTCGAACCCATCGACAATATCGTCACTGGGATACGTTAGTGGAGATTGATTTCGAGGACACACAAAAATCCCAACTTACATCACAGCATAGCAGATCCAGTCACTAGTCACATTCAGGTGGCTCTTCAAGTTCTTGATTCGACGGCGAACATTTGCAGCGTGCGGGTTGTTGCTAAACGAGAAGCTGAGAATGCCATTCCGGAAAACAATGGCATACACATTGGACGGTCGATGGTCAGAACCTTTATCCGAAGGTTGCGACAAGGCAAGAGAAAGGAGATAGTATCTCTCAAACGACTCCGTCTTCTCTCGCGGCTCTTCGGTCAGGATGTCCTCTGTTGTCAACGGATGGATAGTGAATATTCTGGAGAGTGTTTCAACCTCCTCATTCGAAGGATCTGTCACATCGAGCCACCATACTCCATCACGTACTTCTCCGTTGGCGATATCATGAAATGGTCCGTCGTGGACTAGCAATTCCTCGATGTTGGCCACTTGAATCAACGAATCGAACCTTGATGACAGAAGGCTGAACCGCAGCCTGTCCATATCCGTGGATTGACGGATACTGGTCCGGCCCTTCAGCTTCTCTGTCTTCGCGGCGTCGAGTTCACTATCTAACGAATGGTGACGGCGACTGCGCGTGCCTTTCGTACTGAGATTGCTGAGGTACGAAACGTCGCCATCGGTCCGGTCGGCGGCCTTTGAACGAAGGAACGAAAACCCATTCCAAGAGCTGCGTTGGAAATATCCATAGATGGTCGAATGCTTCTCGTCATTTGCCCTGGGCACACATGGTGCGCTGTTCTGCTGGATGTCCAGTCCAGCGTGTCGTGGTGCGAAGGCCTCAACTGCCGCCGACTGCATCGTGGATGGGACCAAGCCAGAATGCCCCGCACTTTCCGGTCCTTAGCATCGGCAATGGATAAGATAAATTCGAAGACATGGGGTAAGCAGTGTTGCTCCTGGTGTTCCAGTGCATGTGAGAAAGAGAAGATTGTCCCTGATTCTGGCGTTGGGACCGTAATGACGAACTTTTTCGGGGCTGGTCCGGCCAAGACGCTGTGCCGCCTGCCAAGCCTCCGGGCTGTACATCTCTTTTGAAGTATACACCTTTCTATACTCAAGTCGATACTTTACTCTTATGATTCCAAGTATGGCTGATGAACTCTGTAAACCTGGCGATGTGACATCCCTGCAGAAGCTGAACGAATCTCAAAATTCTGTTGTTTTTATGGTTGCCATCAGGGGAACGAGATGCATTACCTATGAACGCTGTCAAAAGAAGTGGGCTGAATCGATAATTGAACATACAGTCTGTCTTAACTACTACATAGTGATCGAAGACAGAAAGGAAGTCCGTGACCGTGCGGAATCCGCCATCTCCAAACAAGACCATAGTTCTTACAACTTAATACCCGGAAAGGTGGTCTATCTAGAGTCAGGGAGTTTCAAGCAGCAGCAACTCTGGATGCGCATGCTCATCGTACTACTCCCCTAAAACTCTCTCCACAGCCGGTCGTGTTGCAATACGATCCACCCACTGTTGTAAATGAGGTAACTGAGCCAATTCATCCTCTGAGAATCTAATACGTCGAATATTGCGCACCCAAGCCCAGGCATTGATATCAGCTATGCTGTATCTGCCCTTATCCTGCCCAGCCAAATATTCCTGTGTGCGACCATCATATCTTCCTGAAAGACGGGTTTCAAGTACATCGTAAGTCCGCAGCACTTCGCGCTTGAAGCGATCCACCACATCTATAACTTTTCAGCAAGCACATGCGGAAGACCCAACGGGAACACTCACGGGGGCTTTGGTCCGCATTATTCCTAAAAAAGTTATACTGCCCTTGATTTGCTTGCCCCGAAGCATGCCAGAATATTAGCCATTGAAATGCTTCACTTCGATCAATAGGACCCGAGAACCAGAAGTGATTTCTTTCATCTACCAAATTGACGAGGTATAAAAGCTCGGCGTATGATTCCATAACAACATGGGGTGGACTTGTATTGTTGTCAATCAAGATTGGGATGCGTCCTGAGTTGTCGGGGTTTTCTTTATCAGTCTTGATTCTGGGAAAGGAAAAGGAAATATATGGAAGGGGGAAGCACCATTGGGATTTAATCTGAGAAACCAGTTCTTTTTCTGTTCGGTCTTGTCAATGTCAGTCAGGCTTGTCGTCCATTCGATACCATAGGTGTCCTTGAGTTCTTCGAGAAGAATGTGGACTTTTCGTCCATCTGGGGTCAGAGAACTTATGAGGTGTAGCTCCTTTGCAAGAATCAGCTATATCTCATTTTTGCTGGATGTACGGCTGATTATGGACAGTGTTGATTTGTTGCTGTCTGTATCTGATCTTCAGGTACTTACTTTGGATTTCTTCATCCGTTCGGGAGTTTCCACGGCATAAAATGAAGACATTCTTGATTTGATAAGGCAGTTTGAGTGACATGGCCATTCACCGCGAATGTGGTATCAGAACAATTTGAGTCCTCAGTTCTTAGGCTACTCCCCGTCACCTACTTACCGCTTTAAGCTAGATCTGCGCACCTAGTTAGCTAATTCAATACTGTAGAGCTGCAAAGTTCGATCCGAGACAGGAAATCTAGATTTTAAGCCACCTCTAGTTCAAAGACAATAGGGAGAGTTAGTCGCTGGTAGGGAAGATGCATTGAAACGGATATAAAGAAACAGCGATGTACCCTTGCTTAGACAAAATCGGAGGATCCGCGGCTTTCTTTTCTTTGTTTGATCCATCTCGGTCGCGTGATAGATGCATTACACGAGAACGAATTGGATATGCAGTCGGCTGTGTGCCTCGATATTACTCAATCACACGACTGAATCAATCTAGTGAGAAATGTTACCCTCAACTTCCAATGGGGCTACTCAATACGATAAAATCGAACTACTTGTCCTCCCTAAAGTTCACATTTGCAGTTACTCTCAGATAAGTCTCTACTATTGCATGATACAATTTCCCTCTAGCCGGAGCTAACTTTATTTAAGCAGCTGCCTATTGTGAAGACGTGGTCCCGCCCTTGTGATAGGTGAGTATTATTATTTCTTTGGGCGACTATTATGGGCCATCAAGCAACGTTATAATCGAGCGGAATATTAGGAACTAGAATATCTAGGCAGCAAGTTTGCTAGAAGCTCCAGGCTTTTACCCCAAGGATTATGTCTAAGCGTTAGATAGATTCTAGTCGAGAGAAATCAAGCAATTGAGAAGGTTCTATCCAATACGTATGTTCTACATTAGATCGTTGCTTGCGTGCTGTCGAGAACGACAAATCATTTGTATGGATTTTATTGATCAGGGACCCCCTGATATTTATTCGGGAGATGATTGACAATAAGTGATTTTGGATTTTAGCATATTACAGCGTTCCTTACTAACCCAAAATAAAAAGACTCTTGGCTAATAACAAGCTCCATAGTTATAATCTATAATACTATTCCCTACCATTTTGTCTATCAATTCACTCGTTCATCACTACGTCTCCCCGCACCCTTCATCCTACTCCATCTCAAATTGCTCACTGCTTTATTGTTTTGATTCTGACATTTGCTAGACACTGTGGTCAAGACTACTCCGTGTCTATTCCAGATTTGACTCTTATCGGGCGTTTCTTATTAAGCTCTGTGTTAAAGTTTGTGTTGACCACACAAGTTTTGCATTCTTATATCGAGCTCCGTATTGAGCCTTGTGTCGATCCCTGTGCTAAGCGCCATCATGAGCTCTGCGTGGATCCTCGCCTCTATTGTCGTTTCGGCCTTTCCATAGATCAACATGCACTAGCAATGACAGCAGAGGCCCTGGATGCTCTCTCTCCCTGAACCGACGATGTGAGCATTGTTAGCTCAGAGAATCCGATAATAATCGATCAAGAATGCCGGTATAGGCTTGAAAACTACATAAAGACTCATATGACAGTACGAATTTAATATTACAAGCATTTCTTGACCACTTACCAGAAGACGGAGTGAAATCTTTGTTGGATGACATTAAAGGATGCAAAGATGACGATTATATGCATCAGCTTGCATGCTCTCTATATCAAGGAATATTAGTTCCTATGCGGGCTCGTCCAATAACACCTGCGATTGTTACTCCCTTCTCGCGCCTTTGGCTCGAAGACTCCATCGAAGATATGACTTCAGATACCGGCGATGATCAGAAATGGCTTCAGAAGGTGTGCTTCGCTAGAGATGGGTATAGATGCGTTATTCCCAACCTGGTGGATGCGAAGGTGGCTACTGCTGATGATCTTTTCATAAATACCGAGTGTGTCCATATCCTTCCTTTTTCGCTAGGGACATCGCAGTCAGATTCGGAACAGCAAGTTAAGGCCCAGATATGGATGTTTCTAAATAGATATTTCCAATCATTGCATAGACAAATTAATTTACCCAGCAATCTATCAATGACAACCGGAATGTTATGACAATAGCCCGGAGCTTGCATGAAGTTTTCAGCAAATTTACGATTACTCTCGAATCTACCGGTCGACCCCATGAATACACTATCAAAAACTACAAACCAAACCTCGCCGACACCTGGTTGATTGAATAGACTGGCTACAGAATAAAGTTTGTTAATCATAATACGCCATATGATCTTCCGGACCCAATCCTTCTCGAAACTCATGCTATCATTGCAAGGATTCTTCATGCCACTGGAATGGCAGAACAGATCGATAGACTTCAATACAAGAAGAGCGATACTCATGCTCTTGCTGCAGACGGCAGTACAAATATCGAAGCACTCCTATCTGTATCGTCTCTCCCTATTTTATCTTCTCGTCTGCCAGAACGTCTGATGCCCAATCACTAGCAGACGTAAAGGGGAAGAAGGTGGCGGTTGATGGACCCCGCTCACTTACATACATAGCGTTGATCTAGCCAGCGGATTGAACCGAAACGGGAATGGATACGAGTACGAGCTGAACATAAGCTACTGGAGACCCATGTCTATCTAGGTCTCTAATCCAAATAAAATGACATTAGGCTCCTTGGTTTGATAAACACCTTACCCTCAAGGATCGATAGCTGGAAACGTTTCCGAACAAGTGTCCTATAATTAGAACTTAAGTATGCGCATCTCTGAGATCGGGCTTTTTACCGCTCAAACTTGAGCAGCTATTTATGCCCAATCCATTTCATCAAACAATAGCAATCCCATGTTTCATCCTACCCAGTTAACGTTGGGATTCTAGCCACGCGGCTACACGCCTGTCGCTTTTCGATCTTGCGGTTCAGCTTACACCGCCGCACTTTCCCACCTGATAGGATTGTTCAGTCTTAATTTAGACCTATGTACGACTAGCTTTTCGGTTGTTTGGCTGAAGATAAGCGCTGTATGTCGTAGGAACTCTAGTTATCTCCGGAGCGGTATTATGTGTTTATGAAATCTCCAAACAAAATAGCTACCTGCCTTTATAAATTTACTCGAATATTGAGCGTTTGTAATATTGATATTTTCCTGGGAGGTCCTGTCAGAGTTATTATGGCTGATGAACACGACGAAAGACCCCCTCCGTTCACAGAAGTTTACACATTAGTGGAACAGCAATACGGGACAGATGTGAAATGTTGAGCACACAATCATCTACAGACCTTGGAGCCTGCGTTACTGACCGTATGCACACAGCTGATGGCAGAATCGATCTCGACCTAGACTCACCAGCCTGTCGAGCCATTGGGGCCTTAGTGCGTCCCTCTAGTGAAGTCCAGGGCGACATAGAAGCACCACCATCATATTCCGAGGCTGTTCAAGCAGCTGTTAAGTTGAATATCGTCATCCAAATAGTTGGTAGTCGAGGAGATGTACAACCCTTCATCGCATTAGGCCAGGAGCTCCAAAGATACGGTCATCGAGTGCGGTTAGCCACACACGGTGTCTTCGAATCATGGATCAAACAAACTGGCTTGGGATTCTTCTCCATTGGTAGCAATCCCAAGGAATTAATGGCTTATATGGTCAAGAATCCAGGACTCATTCCGCAGATGAAGAACATTAATGTCAAGGACATCCAAAAGAAACGGCAGATGATTGCCGAGATGCTTGATGGCTGCTGGATGTCGTGTATTGAGGATGACCCTACTACGAAGGTCCCCTTCGTGGCAGACGCAATTATCGCTAACCCACCCAGTTTTGCTCATATACACTGCGCACAAGCCCTGGGGATCCCGGTCCATCTCATGTTCACCATGCCCTGGACAAGCACTAGAGAGGTTCCGCATCCACTTGCCAACGTGAAATCCTCCAAGACAACACCAACTGTTGCGAATTATTTATCATACAGCATCGTCGAATGGCTTACTTGGCAGGGGTAAGTTCACAACCATGCATACATAGTATCTAACTGGGATCTCATGATATATACAGCCTGAGTGATATCGTCGATGACTTTCGAGCGAGACTTGATCTCGAGCCAGTTCCAACCAATGAAGGCCCCAGTCTCTTGGACACGCTCAAGATCCCCTTCACCTACTGCTGGTCTCCAGCGTTGATGCGCAAGCCCCAGGACTGGCCACATCATATAGGTGTGCTATGCTAAGGGCTAATTTATTTCATGGGCCTTCTAATAAAGAACATAGATGTGTGCGGTTTCTTCTTCCGCGAAGTGCCGGACTTTCAACCTCCTCCAGACCTCGTTGATTTTATACAAAGAGGCCCCAAGCCAATCTATATTGGGTTTGGGAGCATTGTCGTTGAAGACCCTCAGAAGTTCACTGCTACAGTTCTGCAGGCCATCAGACAAGTCGGAGTTCGTGCGGTCGTCTCGAGGGGATGGAACTCCCTAGACGGAGACTCATCAGAGGATATATTCTATCTTGACGAATGCCCGCACGAATGGCTCTTCCAGCATGTTGCAGCAGTAGTTCACCATGGTGGTGCAGGAACTACAGCCTGTGGCCTGCGTTATGGCCGACCGACAGCGATAGTTCCATTCTTTGGCGAGTAAGTGCTCCATTGCAATATATTTTCAATCCAGCTCACCATCCTGGTGCACAGTCAACCCTTTTGGGGCCGTTTAGTTGCTACCGCTGGGGCCGGCCCAGTACCTATTCCGTACCGATCTTTGAACTCCCATAATCTTTCTGAGGCGATTCGTCTCTGTCTGAGACCCGAAATAACGAGAGCCGCAGAGGCGATCTCGGACAAGATGCGGCAAGAGTCCGGCGTCCAGGCTGCCGTTCATTCCTTTTACCGCCATCTGCCATGGGAGAATATGCGTTGCAACCTGCTGCCAGACCGGCCTGCTTGCTGGGTATACAAGAAATCAAAAACGAAAAGAACCATGCTGTTATCGAAAGCAGCAGCACAGATATTACTATCGCACTCGAGGATCAGTGCCAAGGATCTACGACCGTGAGTATCACAGCAAGATAGCTAGTTCAAAACGTAGCTCATCATGATCAACTGTAGATATGAAACAAAGCGTATAGAAATCAAACTACGGCGATATGATCCTCTTTCTTCGACGACGTCTGCGTTCGTCGAAACAGGAACGAAAATGGTCAAAGCTACTGGCGATATCTTCCTGAAGCCTTACCAGGAATACGAACGTGGTCGTAAAGAGACTAAAACTCCTAGCATCGCCTCTACGAGCGACTCCGCGTTCGTCCCTGAGTCCGACTCCACAGATACCTCCTCTACTAGCCGTGGCTCCGATAGGCGGAGGGAAAGCCTAAAGACAGGAATGTTGATGGTCAGCGGCTCAGCGAAAAGCGCAGGGAGAGTTATCGGTTCATTCTCCAAAGGGGCTATAGTCGACATTCCCCTTGCCACAACGGAAGGACTACGTGCAGTACCTCGACTGTACGGAGAGGAAGTTAAGGACTACGGCACAGTCACTGATTGGAAGTCCGGTGGAATTGTAGCCGGGAAGACATTTGTTGGTGGCATGAAAGACGGATTAGCAGACCTCTTCGTGCAGCCGTATAAAGGCGGAAAGGAAGAAGGAGCCTTAGGCGTTGCAAAGGGGGTCATGAAAGGAACGTTAGGTGTTGCGTCGAAATGTTCTTCAGGTACGCATGATCTCCCTCTCATCGCGAGGATATCCCATGCGCTTATATCTAACTCATGCTATTTCAGCTGCTCTCGGCCTTGTAGCTTATTCGGGCCAGGGGATCCTGAAGAGCGTCCACGACCTTGGGCGGACAAAGACGAAGCGGATGATCACCGCCGCGAGAGGCAAAGAGGGTGAATGTCTTGAAGACTTGGCTTCTGAGATTGGAATCACGCCAAGCGCTGTGATTCGAGCCTTTGAGGCGCACGAGAGGGGTGAAGACTAGATCAGTTTCTGCAAGTATCCTCGACACTTTGCAATAATCAGCGTGATGACAATAGACCAGACAGAAACATAGATACGTATATAGAGGTCTGGTGGCGCGAACTCCGCCAAATCTGAGTCAGCAGTCATGCACTCTATACTCTCCTTTTGAAATATTGTTCAACTGAAAGTCGTGGAATTTCATTATTGTGAACAGACAGAGCAGTCGTCTACAGACCTGATAGCTCCATGGATTGCTTAGCAATATCTATCTGATAATTTAAAAGCAGCTAGCGATTGAACTAGTCACTAAGTACTCCATACTACGGAGTAGCTAGTTAGTTAATCGGCGATACAATCTTAACTAGTTCTCTTATCCGGTTTCAAATAGAATGGCCATCAACATATGTATCGGATAGCGGAAACTCCCAACAGTTCACGTCGGAAGTTCCGACATCCCCGACCTCCGGGCTGTGTGGGGTAAGGACGTGGCCCGAGCAGAGACGGGATAGTTAGATCAGCGCTCTTGATGGGTTCTTTTTTCTGTCCTTTTTGATACAGCTGTCTTGTCTGTTTTGTTTCTTGCATTTCTCTCTGCGATTACTACTCGATTGGTTTGATACGGAGAGAATGAGAAAGAGATAACTATGCCTGACCCAGCACTCACTAATTACATTAATCACTTGAGAATGGCATATACAGTCACACCATCTTTGCTATGAAAAAGGAAAATACGAAACCAATTTCTGTCCTTCTATATTCAAAAAAGAAAAGAAAAGAAAAGCAACACGGTCATTAACGCTGCAAATATTATGTGGTCGGGTATATGGACACTTGAACATTAATATTTCATCAGACATCATCAAGGCATTCAGAACGAATCCAGCAACTGCTCGCTATGATAAGTGTTTCTTCGAATATTAAAACCCAGGCAAGCTGGGACCACCAAATATGCCGCCATCGGGGACCCATCCGTCTATTTCCATGCCTGAGCCGGAGGAAAAGAAGGGCTGATTCTGGCTGAAACTCGGCGGCGGATTCTGGGTCCCGAACGTCATTGGCGGTGCCATTGTTCCCGGTAGGTATGGATGTGGTTGGTTGAGAGTAACAAAGCTGTCATCCGGTGATGGCCAGGGGATTGTTGTCGGGACGTGAGGACCGAAGGACCCTGTATTATCAGGGAGGGGATGCTGCATCATAGGCTGGACGTTGAAAGGAGCTGTTTGCTGCGTAACCATCGGATCGAAGGGAGAACTGCTCTGTATTGGGATGGGAAACTGGTTGATCGGGACGTTCGGTTGCGCAGAAGTCTTCGGCTGGAGGTGGAGTCCGACTTCTTTCTGGAACTGGCGGTGTTGGAATCGATCATACCAATCCCGCGCCTTGACCCCAACGACAAACAGCCATCGACTGGGTATCTTGTACTTCTGTCCGCCACTAGCTTCGGTAAGCCTCCTCGTCATCTCCTCCAGGTACACATCCAGGTTGACACTTGATGGCCCGATCACTTCACCAAGAGCACCTGAGCGCACTGAATAATAGATCTTCATCAGCGTCATAATGCCCAAAACGATTCGGGTATACATCAGATTAGGCATTTTTCGCATGGTATCCGTATCACAACCAAGAAACACGTCGAGTATGGAATGTGCCGCGTTCAACCACTTCATTGTCATGTCTATACGAATAGCACTCAATGGCGCGTTCTGCTGCTGGCCACCTTCTTCATCAGGAGGAGGGAGGGTGTAATGTTGCTGTTTGATCGCGTCAGGGTCTCGATACGCTTCACCAATGGCGAGCTCATATATGGCGAGATTTGTATGATGATACTCAACCATCAGAGGCACTATCAGTGAGTTAGCCAATATCTCCGTTCAAAGATCGTTGATGGACTCACAAGTGAGTAGATCAGGGGACGTATTCTTTTTCCAATCCTGCATGCGGTTATCGAACCATCTCAGCACAGCCTGAACTCGGGATTCCGTGAGAGGAGCTGTCGAGCTAGTATCGTCAAGTCCAAAGGATGTCATAGCTTCATCGACCATCTTCTGCAGCTCGAACCACGTTGCCATACGGCGGTCGAGAATATGCGGCGAACCTGCCAGATGATTTACACATTCCTTCACCCAGTCGTTATACAGCAGCATGTTCGGCCGACGTGTTCTCATACCAATTCTTCATCATGTTAGCTATTCCATCTTTTAGTATAAATTTGACCTATAAAGTGCTTACTGAGAACACAGATGATAACATCCCAGGATCGCACGAGCCTGCTCAGCCATATGCTCATCGAACGCATTATGCTGGTCTTGTCCTGCCCTCCGGGAGGTAGGGTTCTTGGACACCCGCTTTTTGGAAGCAAGTCCAATCTCTAGGGCCATCGTCGCAGCAATATGAGTATACTGGTAAATCTGGATCTTTAGTGGTGAGTTTGGCGGATAGGAGAATACGATCATGATCAACAGTGACTGAACCAGCTCCAGGGACTTCTCCGCCTCTATGAAACATCGCTCTGCATATAACCTCACGATTTCACGATTCAGAATCTCGGCCAGTTTCGCATCCACCGCAATGGCAGCTGCCGCGACCACGGATAAGAAGAGCACTGGTTTAGACTGCCGTAGCTGCGGTACATTTGTATCTGTCGGTAACACGACAACCGGGAATAAAGGTGCAAGATCGTTTATAAATAGATATACGAGCTCGCGCGCTGTCTCCATCGTAATGATGCCGCGGTCTACCACATCCTCGTTCATTCTTAAATCAGGGGAGTGGCTACTCTGCGCATTCGGCAATGAGATAGCACCGATGGAAGCA
Organism: Paecilomyces formosus; assembly: GCA_029606185.1. NCBI lineage: Eukaryota > Fungi > Ascomycota > Eurotiomycetes > Eurotiales > Thermoascaceae > Paecilomyces > Paecilomyces formosus. The sequence goes on from JAPVCB010000038.1 coordinate 285,038, forward strand.
CCGCTGGCACTGCCTGGTGGAAGTGTCGACACGGGGGAATAATCCGTCGTCCTCGGAGGTACCATACCACTGTCTTGAGCAGTATGCATGTTTCTAACGCTCGTTCCAGCCTGGATTCCAAAGTCGACCTCATCTGTTCCCTCGTTCCCTTCGTCATATTCATCCTGACTGCCTTCGTCTACAGGCAGCTGCCTATCTTTCAAAAGAACGCGCATAGCGCGCATCTCCCTCTCCAGTTGTGCGACCCTCGAGTCAGTCCGCTTGCGCGGACGGCGCTTTTGAGGGGCGACAAAGAGACATGCTCTTTTGGCTCTGGCACATCTCTGGCACTGGTTTGGAGTTTCCGGGTTTGGTAAGCAGCGCACCTTGAGAGCTCTGCAGGACTCACACGATCGATTGAGCTGCGTAGCTGATCCTGACTGCTGGGTCGTGGCAGCCTCGCCAAGATATTGTTCTGCAGACATCTTGCCGAAAGGGGATCAATATACGCTGGCACTGGGTAGAGGACGATCCTAGAGTACAGGCTTAACCTATGAACACGTGTAGAGACACCGGATAAAGCCCATTGGATGTAACAGAGCACGAGTGTCGGGGCAATTCAGCGTTGTATTCTGCGATAGCTCGAAATGGTGATCCGGCTGTGGCGCATCATTGGATCAGAAGGTTCAGGCACAACTTGGGGGCCTCTTCGGCTCCTGGCAGTATAATTTGGGCTGGTTCTGCACGGCTAGACACCATCCAAAGACTTAATCCACCCTCGAGACGAACGACATTCCAACATCGCCCTCCTCACAACCACCGCTCAAAGACGAACCATCTCGAGCCCCACGTGTGCCAGGGGCGCAACGGCTCCGATCATGTGAATCGGGATCTGCCTTTCCCCGTTTCCGACCGTGGATCAACAACTTTATCAGTAGTGTTATCATGCTGGGCTGATAAGATCAGACAAAGCTTGTCCAACAACCTCCTCCTTGACTTGGCGATACACGGGCGGTACAAGGGAGAGATCATGTCGATAGCTTGCCTTTGTGATGGTATGTCGGAGCTTGTCCGTCTACAGAGTAAGCACGGATACTCGTCAAATGCTCGTTACGAGGGGCAGTTTGACACGATAGATCTGGACGATAATGATATTCCAGTTGAACATTCTCTGGAGAGAGCATACGAGGTCAAATTCCGAGAGAAGAAGGGCTGGCTCTTGACAGCGAGACGCAGGTTATAGCTTCAGATGAGGACTGAAGTGCATGAGGCCTTTCGACATGCTGAGACCCCGCCAATTACTGTTTCCAGTGTCGATAACGGTGCCGAGCAGTGTTCATCATTTTTATCATCGACAATAGATACCAAGAAAAGAATGCACCATTGAGGTAAAAAAACATAATATGGGTTCTGTCGGCCATTTATACCTTCACATATCTTCAAAAAGCTTGATCAGTGCCATATGGTCGCCCGGATCACGTGAACGGGGCCCGGCATTCCTGTTCGCCGCTTCGTTTTGCCTCGAGATACACATTTCTTGCCCGGCGTATCAAGACAGAATGCTTCAGTGAAGGGAGACGGAAAATAATCGGTCTGTCCTGGCGAGCCGTATACGCAGGATAGCACTAGTCAGCTGCCCTTCCACCGAACTTGACGAGTTGACGCGGCCTCGATGGCACCATCATGAGAGACGCGTTGCATTTGTGGTTATCGCCCAATCTGAAGAGTGATCTATCCGCCAGAAGTAGCAATTCGAAACGGCCGCGGTGCCAAGTGCTATCCGGTCCAAAAGGAGACGTTCCTGCTCGCTCCCCATTGTTACTAATAATACTGTCTGGCAGTTAACTAGTGCTCGTATATCCGCAACGCCAGCGAGTGAGCGGGGGGTAACTAGTCAGTATTTTAGCACAGACAGCACGAGGTAGAATACGGAATACATAATAACAATAATGCCAGATTTGTCCATGTAGCAAGAAAGCCTCAAATTTCGGAAGTCGGCAAACTGGGGCAGGCAGGATGTTCATCGTTATTCTTAGGAGCCAAAGAGATTGTACGAGGGCTGAACGCCAAGCCGGGAGAACTGGAGAAGATGTGACATTGTCGCTCAAAATGGCGGACGGAGGATTCTGTTCGGCCCTGGTCAATCTTGGCGATCCAAAGAAAGTAGCAGATAGAGTCGCAGAGCCTGCGCCCCTTGTCCACTCTGTCCACCGAGTAGCCTGTGCATTGTCTCTCTCCTCGCAAGGCAGGGCTATACACACTCTAGTAGCGTCGTAGTGCCACCGCTGGTCTTACCAGAGAGCTGGAGACCATCCTTCGCTACCAATGGACTGGTTGGAACCAAGGCGGGAGTCAGCCAACATACCTGAAGACCTAAAGAAGTATCGAGCATTTTACAAGAAAGGCAGAAGGAGAGTCTCTAAGCGGCTCGTAGTTAAATTGGCCAGATCCCGAACGGGAACCCCCACACCCGTGACAAACCGTGTCGCTGGTCCAGGGCTCCAGACTCAACAAGAGCCTCCCCGGTCCCTTTTTTATTCTCCGTAACTGCGCACGCGACATCTCTCCAGCCTGGGACTCGTTGCCAGGGCCTCTCGTTTGCTTCATTCACCTGTGACGGCTTCCTGCTCCTCTCGACGAAGAAGCGTCTTCTATCCGCGTCCGACGCAGTCTGCCATTCATTTATTGCCGCCCTCCGCAAGACACTGCCTCTGTTATCTCTCGACGAGACGCCACCGGAAATTACGTTCTCACTCCTTAAAGACGACTCCGGGCCTGAGTATGCTTCGGTAGCCCACTCTCGATTGTGAAGATCTGGAACAGAAGGTCGAATTGGAAATGCGGTTGCTACGAGTCTGCGCATTGCTAACAGCAGCCTTTGGGCTCGTCCGTGGTGATGCCGACTTTATGAGTGTACGAACGAGTTTGGCGAAGGATTACAGTGGGAAAGGAGGTGACCCTGGAGAGAAATACTTTCGTGAGTGCTCCTATCACCTGGAATATCTGCTGGACAATGACACTAACTAGCGACTAGACGAATCTACGTATGTCTCCCGTCGTGTCCCTCTAAACGTTGTAGCAGCTTACTGATATGATTCTGGCTGTATAGTTTCCATCCTCATTACGATGGCCGGTGCGTGTAGATGGAACAGTGCTTTCAATGAGATTCTGTACTGATTTGCCCTCCAGTTTCGCCTCCGAAGCTTTGCCGGAGACAGAGAGTTTGCCGCACCTGACCGCCCTCATGCAGACGTATCTCTCGACCATGGCCGACTTGGGAGCAGAAACATGGATTATGCATGGGACATTGCTGGGCTGGTGGTGGAACCAGAAGGTCGGGAACCGCGGATAACACAGTGGTGGTTGACAAACTGACGCCCCGATAGATTCTTCCGTGGGATAGTGACCTCGATGTCCAGGTCTCAGAACCTACAATGCATTTCCTGGCCGAGTATTACAACATGACGGAGCACCATTTCAACCTCCCTGGGATCAAGGGTGGACGCACGTATATGCTCGAGGTTAATCCACACTACACCATCCGGTCGACGCATGATACCCTCAATGTCATTGATGCGAGGTGGATCGACACGTCGTCGGGCTTGTTTATCGATATAACAACGGTACGAGCAAATGATGAAGCACGTCAGCGGGGCCGTTTGGGGGCTTTAATATGCAAGGACAGGCATCAATACGATGTGAGTGAGATCTACGCATTTGAGAAGAACCAAGCTAACGTCGCTGCAGGAAACCGATATATTCCCGCTGCGTGACAGTCTGTTCGAGGGCGTCATTGTGAAGATTCCATATGAGTATACGAAGCTACTGGAAGAAGAATATGGCACCAAAGCCCTTACCGTGACCGAATTCGAGGGGTAAGACCATGACCATGCACCTACTCAATCCTCGTCCCAGCGATGCTAACATTGCCCCAGTCACAAATGGAACGAGGAGACCAAACTATGGGTGCCGGATCCAGATGCGAAGTGAGTATCAGCCTATATGTTGCGCTCTGGAGCCAGCTGCTAACCGAGACAGGAAAAAATCCTCCAAACGGTCACGGATCTTCCGCGCGACTGAAGGGATCCCTACTCGGTCGACGCCTCTGAATCGCCGACTGCGGCGATGAAGATGCATTTCATCTCAAAATTTCCATTTATCTGCTTTTCTATTCTGTTCTTCTCCGTCCTATCTAGCGGAAGATGGATACCCACGTCATTATCCAAACGATCTAATGTTTATCTGAGCCCAATCATCACCCTTATATTATACGATGTTCGGTGCTGCATTTCTTGTTGCTTTTGGCATCGCCTTACTTGCATCCAATCAGGCGTTGGTGGAAAACGGTTCTTCAATATGGTCGCATCAGAAACAGCTTTGTACTCTACTACATCCCGTGTGATAGAATGCGGCATATTATCTGATTTTGCTTCATTGTTTCTGACTCAATTTGAAGTGAAAATCATGGTTAAAGTCATTCTCCGTTCAGAAGCTTGGTTTATTCTCTATTGGGTAATGTGTGGCAGTGTATGTATGCACATACGTTATTTGCTCCCTGTATATGAACCTGTCGCAGAACTAAAATCTTGGTATGTAATTATAAATACAAACATGCAATTGGAAATTTCTCAATCGGATAAATCCCAAACTGCCAGCTTTGTATCTCAAACCTTTCTATTTCAAAGACAACCAATTCAAAAGAAAAGCACTTCTGATGCAGAAAAGGAATCCGTAAGTAGCCAGGGCCATTGCTGACTGGTTATGTTCCTCGTTCCTTGCGTTTCTCGCCTCGTGCCTACAGTTCCTGTGTAACGAAGACCAGGACGCCCAGGCAAAGTTAATTAGGTGAACAACGGACACATGCAGTATGTTCTCGTATATTGTACAACGTCTGTCCAAAATGAGGTAGCGTGTGCTTCTTTCTATTCTATATATAAACCTTGTTTTACTTCCTTGCCTCTGTGCTGTGTTTCCCAAGAAATTTGCTCGATATATACCAGATCCTGCAGACGGATCGGGATATGTTCATCTGCCCTCCTCAACGGCCACCACGACGAGAGCGCAGATATCGTCTACTTTTCCACCTCGGTACCATTCCGCAGGGGCGTACCGTTGCGCTTCTTTGGCAAAGGGTCCGTCGCGACGATAGTCCAAACTAGCCACCTTGGCTTCTCCGGCGATTGACAGTGCCACGAGAGATTGGAGAGTGTGGCCGCTATTACGGGAGGCCTTCTGGCCCTCTTTCTCTGAAGACTCAACGGACGAAGGTAACGCCAGGCCACCTGGTCGCGTCAGCGCATCGAGGCGTTCTGAAATCACGATCCCCGCATTGGCTGCTCCCGTCCAAGCACCGGTCAAGAGCATGCGTGCCGTCACGATCTTGAGGAGGTCCTGGTTGCTGAGATTATCAAAGACTCCGTCTGTCGCCAACAAGAGAATATCACCGTGCTGCATGTTGACGTTCGTTACGGACGCATCACGGGGCAAATCTTCTAGATAATTCCCCCCGAAGATGGAGGCTTGCATGCGCATGCGCGGAGGGATGATGCTGAGCTGGTATGGGGTATTGAACGCGTGCGTCTGCGGTTTCGAGTAGTGATGGACAGCGGCAAGGCGGAGAAGAACTGATCCAGAATCCCCAAGACTGGTGAGGTCAGTATTAGCACGATATATTCCAGAATGCCACCTCTTCAAACGTACTTTGCTAATTCCACTTTGCCATCGGTCTGCGCAACTCCCACAGAGGCTGTGCTCCCACCAGCCTGGATTGACGGGTCTTCTACCAGGAGGTCATATCCCTTCTGCAGCAGGTTCTTTGCATGCAACTTGTCTGCTTCTATATCCCACTCCAATGCAGTTTGCGCCATGTAGCTACACAGACCGTGCGAAAAGTCCGCCGGATCAACCCGGGATTCTGTCCAACCTCCAACTCCATCGGCAACTCCAAATGCGACGGCGCCGGATTGTGTCTGACCAACTTTACTAACAAAAAATGCGTCCTCTCCGCTCTCTGGCCTCTGCTTCTTTCTCGAAATCGGATCCGTGCCAGTGATCAGGCCCAGCGCATCCTGCAATTCCGGGTTGAAATTGTACGCATGTTTGTCGGGGTTGAAGCGACGACCCTTCGCGGAGGACGAGGCGGCGATACGATAGCTTAGGCGAGGTTTCGAGGAATCTCGTGAAGCCGTCGCATGGAAGGATCGTGTCCATGATCTCTCTAATCGACGGGAGCCGGATCCATTATAGACCCCGGAGCGCAACGAGCGCCCACCAAGCCACGTTGAGCAGGATGCGCCGCTTGCAACGCTGCAGAAGCTTGAGGCCGCAGAGGCCGGCAGGCCACTGCGGGCTCTGCTGGTCAGAGTTGTCGTGATCATCGGCTGTTGTAGTGACGGTGCTCGTAACTGGAGGGTCCCGATCCGCGTAATTCAAGACCCTCCGGCAGCAACAGTGATAGCACCTTGGTCTGTAAGAGCATTTGATTAATGGGCGGCAGCTGCCGTATTGCCAGCCCAGTGAAATGCGCACCGCCTGGGTGTGCAGTAGCTGTCAGAGGAATGAGTGGAGAGTGTGCAGTCTGTATGAAGAAGAGGAAATGCAGAGAACGAACGCAAGAGAGCCCAACAAGGAGGGATGTTCCGCCTAGCGCAATTTGATGTTTTCCTTATCGGGCTTTCTATCACTTCCCGGATGCTGGCAACAAACACGCTAAGCGATATCCGGATAGCTTGATCGGACTTCACAGCCGAGCTTATTTCCGATTAGATTAACTATTTCGGCAGTTGGAGTCTTCTTCTGCTGGTAATGACTGCCTCTGTCTCTATATATATTGTCCCTCTTGCTCTTTCTGTCTCTATATAGCACTTGCATATCATATATACCTCACTTTCCATACGGAGTTCTGTCTTTATTGAAGTGTATATACGTCTTTACCTTCTATCCATATCTGAGGAATCATTACTTTGGTTGTTTTGGGCCAGTGAACGCTTGTGCCCAAATCATACTGTCATGTATAATTTATTTTACTGTCTTCGTTGTTATGTGCTAAAAGCACATTTCATCATTGTGTTAATTACTATATATCCCTTCTACCTACAACGCTAGAAGTGCACGACTGCTTATTCGTTAAGGCCTTGCCCTGACGACTAAGCGGTCATGAGGGCACACGCGACTATATAGCACAATATTTTTCAATTTTAAGACTCACACGAGTCACCTTCTCTCTCGCCTTTATCTCCAACTATACAACGTCCACCGCCTACCATGGCCAATCTGGCGGATGCCTCAGTCGAGGCGTTCGTCAAGGACGCGAGACAAGAAGACGTGGTCAAGCTGGACACTGGCTACAACTCTGCCATCCTCTACCATATCTTCTCCTGCGTCGTTGTCAAGGTACACGCTGAAAACACCAACCACTACGCCGTCGAGAAGCGTATTTATGAGAGGCTCGGCATCCATCCGGCCATTCTGCGTTGCTACGGCGAAGTCCCCTCGGGCTGTATCTTACCCAGGGGGTTGATGTTCAAATACCACGAGTTGGGGTCCCTAGCGGACTGCCTGGGGAAGAAGATGCAAGATCCAAAGTAAGTCAATATCTGTCTCTGCTCCGGGGTCATTCTATTCACGCGAATATGACTAGGTGGTCGAAAGACGCCATGGCAGCTGTGCGCTATATTCACTCCAAGGGCATCATTCACGGAGATATCGCAGCTCGGAACTTTCTAGTCACAAATGACAACAATCTTATCCTCTGTGACTTTGCTGGTTCCCGTATTGATGGTTCTGCGTGTACTGTCCTCCCATCAATCAGATACATGGCACCGTCCTACATCGAGAATGTCGCAACAGGCCCTACGGAGAAACACGACATCTTCTCTCTTGGGACTATCTTCTGCGAGATCAGCAGCGATCAAAGGTTCGATTATGGTCGTGGCAATTACATGGTAAAGAGGATCTTCCTGAGTCGTGACTTTCCCACGCCAAAGCGAGAGCATAACATTTACAACCTCGGCGTGATTATTGACAAGTGTTGGAACGAAATCTATAATAATGCGGATGAGGCATCTCGAGAACTGGATTATGAATTTGTTGTAAGATGAGCAGTTCAGGGTCAGTTGGTTACATCTTGTTTTATTTCCAGTGGCGGATATACTAGCGTGGCGTTGTGGTTCCTCTGGTTGGTTTACGGTTCGTGGTTCTTGATTGCCTAGGCTGCATCATATCTCATTTACAGCATGATTTCGACCTGTATGTATTATCAACGCGAAGGCATAAATGTCTCATGTGACTGCTGTACTACTATACGTCCCGAATCCCCGTATCAATGATAGTTTTCACGAACTGCCAACATGACAAGTACAGATCATACGAAACTGTTCTCTGGATAAATACGGAGAGCTGAATATACTCAGGTGAATCTCTACTCCCATATATGATGCGGTGTGCTTTAGGTACAGTATACAGTATACAATACAGTAGTCTATAGATCACGTCCTTAGTGCGGTGACGTTCCGCCAGCCAAGCATCCCGCAGGCCCAGGCCGAACTGTCGGCCACCCGAGAAAAGCTCCCAGAGCTCGGCATCGTCCGACCAACCTCAACTTCCTCAGCACAACGCGCCTCAGCAGGTCCATCGGGACACCAGAAACTAGACAGCAGGGAACTGGAATACTGAGACAATACTACGCCTGCATTCACGAGAGATATCTTGCCAGAGCAGAAAATTGCAAGGCCGCGAAGATGATGCACCCTGCGAGGCAGGCGTATGTGGAGGAGACCGCAGAGGTAAGGAATCCCCTGCCACCATTTGATCGCACTCTCCTCTTCATTGTCCGCACCTGTGTATCGCGATTTTTTCAATGCTAGCTAACCCTGGCGGATAACAGGAAGACACCGGCATTGACCTGGCCAATGTCCGTAAGTACAACCAAACGACAACATCGTCTGACGCGCTTCTAACCTGTTGAAATAGCTGTTGATCGCAACTATGACCTTCCCACAGGAGCTGGGGGGATTGCCCCCGAAAAGGCTTCCGCTATTCTAGAGCAATTCTCGCGAAAACGAAGAGCTGCTGCTCTTGCCGTTCCTACCGACGACAATCGAGTCCGCGCACGGTTGAGAGAACTCGGAGAACCGATCACACTCTTCGGAGAAGGGCCCGGTGATAGGAGAGACCGGCTGCGGGAACTTCTGACAGACCTTGCGGAAAGACAGGAGGCTGCTGAGGGCGATGTCGAGATGCGAAGCGTAACCGCTGAGGCGGAAGAGGAAGAGAAGGGTGACGAGCAGGAAGAATTCTATACAGAAGGAACAGATGCGCTCCTAGAAGCACGGAAGGATATTGCGCGCTTTTCACTACCACGAGCAAAGGCCCGGATTGCTAGACAGAGAGAAGAATCGACTATTCCTCTCCGGACGCATATCAAGCATCGCAAAGCTGTCAAGGAGAAGCTGCAAGGCTTCGACCTCTACGGTTCCCAAATCGCTGGTGAGCGACCCGTCAGTATTACCCGATTTTCGCCGGATGGGCAAACGATCGCTGCGGGAAACTGGGCTGGAGGGATCCGGTTGTTGTCCGTGCCCAATTTGGAAGAGAAGGCTCATTTCCGCGGTCACAATGATCGCGTTGGGGGGATTACATGGTTTCCTGGCGCTACGTTGCCTGGCTCAAATGTGTCTGAGTCGTCAGTCAACCTCGCATCCGGAGGAGGAGAGGGGAACGTTGCTCTCTGGTCTCTAGACAATTCACACCCTCTCGCGACAATGGAGGGACATTCTGGGCGAGTATGTCGCGTAGAATTCCATCCCTCTGGCCGGTACGTAGCGTCTGCCTCATATGACACGACTTGGCGGTTATGGGACGTGGAGACGACTACAGAGCTTCTGCTACAAGAAGGTCACTCCCGGGAGGTTTATACGGTTGCTTTCAACAACGACGGCAACTTGCTGGCTAGCGGTGGTCTTGACAGCATTGGTCGTATTTGGGATCTCCGCACTGGTCGCACTGTGATGATCCTTGAGGGTCACGTCCGTGAGATCTTTGGTCTTGATTGGGGAGTCGACGGTTACCGGGTTCTATCAGGCTCGGGTGATGGATGGATCAAATGTTGGGACTTGAGACAAGTCAGAAATATTGGCGGTCTTGGAGCACACAAAAGTATTGTTTCCGATCTGCGGTGGTATAAAGGGACGGAGTCTGATTCTTACATCCCATCTGCGGCAACCAACGGTGCCATGGAAATCGACAGCCCGACCCCTCCAGCTACGGAGAAGCGCCAAAGCACGGTCGAGCCAAAGAAGTCAGGTACCTTCTTCGTCTCGAGTGGATTCGACAAGAACGTCAATATCTTCAGCGCCGATGACTGGTCCCTGGTGAAGACCCTAAGCGGACACTCGGGCAACGTTCTCAGCGTTGATGTCAGCGACGACGCAAGATGGATTGCCAGTTGCGGACACGATCGAACAGTGAAATTATGGGGCATTGAGTAATAAAACGAGGATTTCGCATATTTAATCTAACGAACAAGTCCGAAAACAAAATGGTCCAACCGAGAGCGCCGCGCATCTACGGTCGTCATGAAATTGATTATGTATTTATACTATAGTTAGAGCACCACCAACAACGGATATGATACCCCACGCTGTTGTCCTGAGGCTTCCGATATAATTGCTCCTACCTCCAGCTTACCAGCCAGCCGAATAGACACCTTACTAGAGCGTGCTCTCGATACAGTGCGTATTAATCACAGCTGTCTACGTGAAACGAGCCAACAGGACGGTGTGCAGCGCGAGTCTAAAGAATCCACGACAGCAGGAAACTGGATACATTTAAATCCGAATTCTAATGTTTCTAATTCGAGCCAAGAGGGAAAAGCAAACAACGCTAATGCTCAGATGCCAATAGGAAACAAGCAAAAAGACGCAAGCCAAAGTACGTACTCAAGCGCTAAAAGAACAAGCAAATCAAGTCAAATCAATGCGAAAGTTTCAGACCAGTCCCATTTACCGTACCATACCATATCCTACCCTTTTCACGAAACAAATGCACCCATTCCAGATTTTAAAGGACCGAAGCAAAGAAACCGAAGCAAGAACCGGTAGTAAAAGCGGAAATTCAAGAAACGAATGCCATAGTCAAGGTGCCTGCCTCTGCGCTATGATGTCTACGAAAGGGTTGACGTGGTAAAGTGGTGTAGTCGAAGGGAATTTGTGTCAAGGGTATGCGTAGTCAAGTGTAATGTAAGGAAAAGGTCGAACACGACAGGTTGTATGAATGAAACGCTCAGGACGATATGGGTTGTAGTGGCGATAATGAGTGAGGGTAAGTTAAGCCAATTCGAACTCCAGATGAACAATGTAGATCAGGTAGATGCAGACGCCAGATAAGATCAGAGATGGAAATCAGATATGAGAGCTTAGTCGGCCACATCTTCGTCCTTTCCGGGATACATGATGGACTGGTTGATAACTGCACGGATGTGGCTGATGAGGACGAAGAGGAACATGGTAATGATGCAGAGAGTCATGGCAGAACCGACGCCCTTGATGCCAGGGCTGTTCAATGCATTTCCAAGCGTGATAGTTGCGATGGTGAAACCGGTGTTGGGGAAGACCATTGCCCACCAGCTCAGATGGAAAGCGGTAGGAGGACTGCGGATGACAGCAATGGCTGCGATACAGAAGAACCAGAAGCTCAGAGCCCAGAGAAAGGCACCAGAAGTAACTGCGAAGAGTTCGATGACATCCGAGTCTTCTTCGCTATGGATGAGTGGTGTGTCGTTCGGCAGGCCTTTGGACATTCCAATAAGGGCGAGCGCTGTGAAAGCGGGAGGGCCGACGCAGATGAACATTCCAGGGCGGTGCTCTCTGTTGGGTAGTCCGGCTTGCATGAGTCGGCCGATGTAGTGAGCATACATCATGCAGCTGATCGATAGACCCAGGCCCTGGAAGGTGAGTCCAGCTGCGATCATGGGGACTGCCTGGCTAGCTGGCTGAGCTTCAGCAACGACAGAGGCAATAGTACCGCTTAGCATGATCGGGAAGGCAGGCAAAATCCACGAGGGCATCATAGTCTGGAGGTTGTATGAGTGGGCGTCGAAGACAAACGAGTATTGCACAACCGCGACAATGAATGTACAGGCGCAGTAGATCCAAAAGAGGACGTTGATGACCACTAGGAAGGGCTCGGTAGCTTCATCACCAAAGTATCTATGAAGACCTGTAATGATAGTCGCAATGGAGAGCCAGAAGGTTGGGAAGAATAGGCCTTCTCGTTCATGCTTGAGGGATTCTAGGAACCCCCCATGGATGATGAAGCGTGCAGCCATCAGAGAGCAGACAAGACTCATAAAGATAAGGTTGATGATATACACAGTCAAGCCGATCTCCCGCAAGCCCTGAAATGTGTTTGGTTGGGCTGCAATGAGCAGAGCCAATCCTCCCGTGCTCATTGTAAGTGTATACCATGCCCATGTGAAATGTTTTAGCCGATCCTTAAAGCCCAGTTTTTCTTCGGATTTATAGCCCTTTTCCAGGGTGGCGATGGAGGTCCTTCGACTAAGCATATCTCGTTGTGAGGTTGCTGCTGAGGGTATGTTTTGGGGGTACGGTCCCATTGGATGTTCTTCAAACATGGTGGCAGAGGAGTCGTTTGCTCTATTCCCAGATAAAAACATTGGATAAACGGATTGTATTAACTAATTAAATGAATGTGTATCATCTATGACGATGCGTAAGACGTATAAGTGTATAAGTGGTATGAAGTGTATAATGAGATGAATGGGATGAAGAAAACAGCGATCGGATCCACGTATGGAGAAGTAAATGCTGGGGGATGAACAGAGCTTTATACTCTATGTGCCATGAAGGAAGTGGAGATCTAAAGGGTCCAAAATATCAGGACACGGACATTCCCCAGCAATGTACCATTCGGAAACGCACGTCAAACCAAGGGGGATATCCTGGTGGCAGACATATGTCGCCGCTGAGATCCATTGCCAGTCTGTCTGCCCGACAGATGTTCGTCGAGAGCCTGATGCCAAGGGAGCCATTGACAGGAAACTTCGGTGCTAGTTGGAGATCAGGGGAAGGAGGTTCCATAGCCCGCCACTGGATAACCGCCCGCCAAGATGCACTAGGGGAGTATTGAAGGTCCATAGTTTTCCTTCGTTCAAGGTGGACCGTCCTGAATGTGTGTTACATGGTTGGATGTGCGAGGGAACAGGATCTGAAGATGGGTGGATACCAGTCTCCGCGCTTGAAATAGAAGACGAATTATGCAGCATTATGCAATCCCTCGAGTCACCGCAGCAATCCTAAGACCTTGGCAGGCTCTTCTAGCAACTGCTGCTGCTGATAGTGACGATGATGTCTCGAGCAGCTTGGCTTTTCCTAGGACGGCAGTGCAGCGGTCAACAGACAGCCATGAACAAGAATAGATAACGGTTGATATTGGCTACCCAGCCATGCCAGCGCAAACGTGCTCCTTGCACAGATCTTCCAATTAGGGCACCATTGATCCTAATATCATTCTTGGCACGGCAGATAAGTAATGTCTAAGCCTCCAATGGCGGGAAGGTATAATGTTGCTCCTGCGATACTCCGTAGAGACCCTGGAGCGTTTTGATTCCTCGGTGGATCTTCGATGTGGGCGGAGAGAACCCCAGACAATATCGCGTAGTGAGGATGCTGAAAGAGCAATTACCGTACCGGCTTATCTTCGTCTCTCCACTGTTGCAGGGTCGTCATGTCGCATCTGTCTGTTTGGGATGGACCGTCAAGAGAAGACATTGCCAAGCATTCCTCCCGGCATGATCGTCGCATCCACGAAAGCGGCCCGCTGCCAAGGTCTCGGTGGCTGTCGGCTTCTCGCAACGTCTTTCGGCCTGCAACAAAGAACGAGATATTGGCAGTGGCGGTCCGAAGTTCGTCGCGATTATCCGTTCATTCGGGTCCCTGTGGATGCCGAAAAAAAGACGCCTAGGAAAGGCAGCAATGCAGATTGCACCAGATCCCCGCCATCAACACAGTTCTTAGGACATACCGCATGCTGGCAACTGCTCGTCACGATACCCCTTTGCACTTCACGGCCTCCCGCTAGTGAGATCTCCAGGAAGGCCTTTGCGATGCCCTTCTCCCTCTCGGGATTGCGCACGAACATGATCGCCCACGTTGTGCCGCTGGCATAAGCCGCGTCCCCCTGACGCGGTAAGTAGTGCAACAACTGTGCAACGCCGTCGCCAAGATATCCTCAATCAATAGACCAGCTCAGACTCTCTCTTGGCGGACGAATCCGTCTCGAGGCAGAACATTATCAAAGTTGCGATTGCCTGCCCAGAACCCTTGACTTGGTAAGTTGGCGGTAGCTTCAGAGATCCCGGAGTCTAGTGTTCTAGTGCTCTGGCAGTGCCACAGTCTGACGACCGCGGGATCGACTCAGCCAAGAGGCCAAGAACGACTTCATCCCTTCAGCAGAGATAAGAAAAACACAGACTAATATCGAAATGTCATCAGGCACAGCCTCTCTGCAGCCTAGAAAAGTCGTCTCTGTCCAACTTGGCATTCTGACGATTGTGATATGTTCTCCCGAAAGTACTACTACTAATGATGCTCACATAGGTGCAAGACAGCGCAAGTCCACTCTGGATGTGCTAATTAACCAACTGTTGAACACCGTTCAAGACTCGGCTGTGACGTCCGCTGTGTCCGCGCCGACGATGGCCCTGGACTGTTCTCACTAGTCCAGAAAGGAGATATCGAGAACGAGAATAGCGACTACCGTTCCCAGCAATAGCAGGATCTACAAGTTATACTTATCTTGGCAGCATCCGTTTAAACAGACAACCTCCTACTTGATACTACTGTCAGGCCTTACTGTGATGCCAGATCCACCAACTCCATCCAGCGGAGTGTCGATCAAACCTGGGATATACCACCCGCCAAGGCAAGCAACGACCAGCCAAGAAATAAAGGAATCCGCTGTGAAAGACGCCCGCTTGCAGACGGAATCAATAAAAGGCCTTATCTGAAGCACTGGAGCACTAAATTTACTCCATAATCCGTACCAAACCCGGAAGGATTCCTCTCCTTTCCGCGCGGAGTTTATCCAGTATTTAGGGTATACCCCGGTTATTCCTCCAATACAATACCGGATCACTCCCATGTTCGATGTCCATCTCCCGTTTCAGACCCTCTTGCCCACCTCGACTCCCGAGAAGAAGAACGAATCACTGCTCAGGGATATAGCTATAACTTGAGATACAGGCTTGGCTCAAAAAGATGCTAACCAAAATCTATACACTCGTCATCGATCCTGAATTTTCGAAGGTCTATCGGAGTCTAGTCCTTGTTCCTGAAGCGCTGCACGACAGTTACAATGCAACGCTGCACCAGAACCACCTAGGATGCATCCAGATGTGATGTCTCCATCCTGGAATGGGCATATCTCGATGAGTTTGATTAAATCATCCACTATTCCACAGGCATGTGCTGTGATAAGACTTCTCTTCTGCCTTTGGGCCAAGAGCCCGTCTCGATACGGGATACATAGCGGTCCACCCATTCCAAGCGGAGGATATCAGATACCTAACTGATGAAGACGTGATTGAAGTCTCTGTTGCTACGATATTGATGCCTAACCATCTGATAAAGCCCAAGGCATACGAGTCATGCATATTCATCTCTTTCCGTTCTTTTTGAGAAAAAGGGATACAGACCTAGAAGCCTTGGCTCAAACAGACTGCGAACATGCTGAAACAATAGAGCTTACTACAGACAGGTCCCCACTGGCCTTCATATCGAAAAAGTTTATCCTGGGGTGGAGTGGAAAAGCACTACTTTTTCGCGCTGAGTTATCGGCACAGACTGTGACGTTAAACGGAGCACGTCTCGGAAAGATTCGGTGTCCAGTGGGTAACGCAGAATTTTCTTTTTCTTCTTATGCAGTCTAGAATTCTGTCTATACTTGATCTGCATGGAAACCCCCGTGACAAGATAACGAGATATTATAGGACAATGCAAGGTATATGCATTCACCTCAGATATGATCAATACACGGCAAAATGAGAATTAGAGGACCAATATGCATCAAGGGCTGTCAGCCATTCTGTCATGCCACATCATCAAGAACCATGAAAGCCATTGTCCAAAAAGGGAGACCCAGAAAAGTTCGAAGAAAGAGAAAGAGAAACATGCTGGAAGAGCTTGTCAACATGTGGATCGTATAAATGCATATTCACGGCATTTTCGCACAAAATCCGGTTCATGATATAGGTGAAGGATGCAAATTCTGACCAAGGAAATTCGTTATGGGTGTTTGACGTTCAACCAGAATACTCCGACGCTCCGTCCATGCTATCTAGATGCTTTTGGGTTTATGCTCTGTGCACGTATTAGAGACTGTCAGCAGACAGGGATCGGGAAGGAGATCCTTACATCATTCGGAAAACCAAGTCTGAAGCCAGCTCGGTCGTGGTATCAAGAAGGTCCTTCAGGCCGCCACCGGTCGAGAACCGGCCCGCCACGGCCGTACCGTCCAGACCCGGAACTCCAGGGTATGCGGTGAGTTGCATTGGGGTGAAAGCTGCAAGTTCTCTAACTTTGCAGGCCGCATAGTGTGTGACCAGCTTGCGAAGCTCGTTCTCCCGCAGGAGGGTGGGTGAGTTCGGATGCACTGGCTCGTAGCGAGTCGTCCTCGTGTATGTGTAGTGCATGAGGTCCAAGACCATCTTCGCCTTGATCGTCATCAAGGTGGTGTAGTCGTGGCTCTGAATCTGGCTATCGTCCTTCGAGGCCGCAAATGACAATACAACCAGGTCCTTGTGAAGCTTCTGGAGACACAGCTGGGCTAATGCTGGAATCAGGTAGCGGGACGCGAAAACATATAGCTTGGCGTGAAAAAGGATGTATGGGAGGTCCACTCCTGGCCCCGAGCCGAGTCGAGAAGGGTCCTTCATGGGCTTTTGAAAGGGATAGTCGAGCCCCGAGAACTCATCCCAGATGTCGATTTCTTTTGGGCGAAGAGGGTTGAAGTTCTGAGGCACAAAAGATGTGTTCAAGGTCTCCGGGGCGAAAGGTAGCTGCTGCGGTTGCTGGTGCTGCTGCTGTTCTTGCTGCTCTTCCGGCTCTTTCTCCTTCTCCTCTGTCCTTATCATCTCACCTCCAGCTTGCTGGGATTGATTCCACCATTCCCCCATCGCGGAGGGGGCTGCCGCCGTCGCTGTCGCCGTTTCCGTGCCAGCAGCCGGCTTAGCATAGTCTTCACTTTGCTCGGGCGGTGGTGTCGAAGGTGGTGTCAGGTTCAGTGCAGATTCATCGAAAGATACACCACCGGGACCTCGCTGCTTCTTTTTATCTTTCTTGCCCTTCTTGTTCTTCTTGCCGCCTAGCTCAGAGCTTTCTCCTGGTCCATCATCGGTCGGAGGGTGTCTGTCATTTTCTGTGGAAGCGTTGATTCCCAGAGGTGAAGGTCCGTGACTATGACCTGGGAATGGCTCATGGCCTGATGGGAATGGATTGAGGTCGAATCGCTCTGGGGTCCCTACCGATCCGGGAGGAGGCGTAGGTACTGGCGGAGGGATGATGGAAGAGACAGACTCGGAGCGGAACATTCCCTTCCATGGGTTCTCACCCCCATGGTGCTCTAAACCCGGAACGGGGACGCTGTAATCGCAGGTGTAGGCATATTCGCAGAATGCCACAAAGACCTCGACTTCTTCATCCTCCAGGACGGCAATGCGGTGTTTGGATTCACGGGTTTCCCCATTGTTCATAAGCAGATCTAGCGGTTTCGAGACATATTTGGCCAGAGCAGTCTGGATAGTCAGTCTGGTGTGGTTGGGTCCGACGAGGAAAGTGAACGACGGCGAATGGACGATGCTGTAACCATCGTGAGTCAGCCTGTCAGCGAATCTACCCTGCCTTGTGTGTGGGAATGTATGATTTTCGTTCTACTGTGTAAATGACGGTTCGGGTACTCGAGCAGTCCACATCCTCAGTCGAAACCTGGTTCTTGTAACAATACATACCTGTTGTACTCTCGAGCAGACTCCATCCCGCTTTCCCCGTTCGCCGGTCGTTTATAGATATGTCGATATATATAGAGAGCGACTGTGGTTTTCGTCGATGGCTCTCGACGACTACGACACTCAATCGGCTCTTTTTCTATTGTATCTTGCCTGCCAGCCCCCTACTTATCTCGTCCCCAGCCCCCGAGCGGAGCAATCGACTCATATGGGTCAGGCGCGGTGCTACGTGGGAGGACATGATGGGCGATGCCGGCGCTGGCGTTGGCGGTTGCTGGGCGAGCAGCGCTGGCGATGCCAACAATCGCAGGGTCCTGTAGGCGCAACAGGGCAGCCAGTGGTGAACGGCCACCTCCACTAAAGAGCTGCATCTAAAACTCCTGGCGCGAGGGCCGGATCGCTGTCCCCGTCCACGAGCTAACGGATGAGCTTGTCATGCCTGGGAGGGGGTTTCAACCACATCACAACTCAGTCGAGTCTGGCGCAACGAGCCTGCTCTCGCCCTGTCGTGCCATATCAATTCTCCCAGCCTGCGTCACTGACCAGCCCAAAATCTTTCTCTATGATGTCGCTCACTCAGTTCTCAGGAATACGCGAGACAATCAAGAACGACAGCTCTTCCCAGTCGATCCTATCCAGAACCCCCACCGGTTGTTGCCCGAAGCCCGGATGGTTGGAGACCCAATTGCGGGCCAGGTCTTTGTTTTCAGATGACTCTTACACTGGTGATGATGGCTGCTGCATGTTTCGATACTCCACGCCGCGACAGTGGACCGGGCTTAGCCGGTTAATAATAATTACTGCTCAGACCCATTGGTGCACACGCCTAACGATCTTGCGGTCAGATTCAGATGGACGCTCTTGCAACGGCGCCGCGCTCAGACTACAGCAGAGGCGAAACCCGTCTGGGGAAAGCTGCTGGAACAATGCCCTGATCCTAAAGATATCCTTCAAATACTTCACACTGACCCAGGCTAGTTCTGCAGTGCTTCCATGAAACGTCGAGCTTTTCGCCTCATCCCTCTGACCCTACATACTCGGCGCCGCTAGTCTGCCAGCATGGCCTGTTCGCTGGGGCCTTCTAGATCAAACGGTGAAATCATTAGAGTAGTTCTGATTCGTATCTAAGTATGGCATATTAGTTATATGCTCGTTATATACACATGGTTCGAAGAAGTTCTTCCAGGTCACCACCAGCCACCAATGCTATGTTTATTATTTCGCAACAAATTCATAATCCCAGCCACTTTTCACGGTCAAATGGTGCTTATAGTGGATGACAAAGTTACTTTCTGAACCCGAAATTGACTCCGCATCAACTCAATGCACGATTCTGAGTTCCGTCGTGCCCGGCTCCCAGTCGCGCAGGGCTTGTGCGAGGCTGTACCAGAACCGTAGACGAATGCATTCCTTCCTTGCCGCCTCAATGTCGCCCTGATCGAATGCCTGTCCTAACGCCTTCACCGATTCTGCGACTCGGGCATCATTTTCTCCCTTGAGCCGTTTGATCTCCGCTTCCGCCTGAGGATCGGCCCCGACGTCCTCGATGGTCTCCTGCACATCCATCACTTCCATCAGCATTTCCGGGTCCAGCGCATGCTGTGATGACCCATCCTCAGCCGTCACGTCGATTCCGTGCCAATGGGCGAGGATATACTGCGCTCTCGCAAGCGGGTCCGCCAGCGTCCGATACGCCTCATTGATGCGCGAGGACAGGGCCTCAGCCCGCTCCTTCGCATGGCCAGGGGCATGCTTGTCTGGGTGTATCTGGTTTTGGAGAGCAAGGAATTCGCGACGAAGATCGGCGACAGAGATGTCGAAGGGAGAGTTGGGCGGCTGGCCGTTCGGGAGAGTCTTGGGAAAGATACTATAGTAGTTTGAGACATCAGGACTAACACCCATTATTCCAGCCACAGAGTCACTGTTTTCAGCTCCATCCGCGTTGGATTCTGACGCGGGCGTCGCCGCGGAGTCTTTGCTTGTGGAAGCAAACCGTCGCCCTATCTGCTCCGGACGTGCTTGCTGCCGCATAGCTCTAACATTTCCTGAGCGGTGCTGGCACAGAAGACAGATATTGTTAGAAGCGTCTCCTAAGAATCGAGACCGCGGTACAGTCACTGCTGCTCGCGATGCGGAGATCTGCCGGAGAAGCCTGCCAGATGTGGCGCCTCTCATTGTTGCGATGCAGACGAATAGACGTATGATGTATGTACACTGGATATTGCAACGAAAACAGCGAATCCAAAAAGCAACGTCGCTGG
Source organism: Paecilomyces formosus (assembly GCA_029606185.1). Classification (NCBI taxonomy): domain Eukaryota; kingdom Fungi; phylum Ascomycota; class Eurotiomycetes; order Eurotiales; family Thermoascaceae; genus Paecilomyces; species Paecilomyces formosus. The sequence goes on from JAPVCB010000038.1 coordinate 305,297, forward strand.
TAGAAGGGGAGACTTATCTGATTGCCGGGCGAGTCCAATAGTTAATTAATCGCGAGCTCGGACTTTACTGACGTCCGCTCGGCTCGGAGGAACCATTCGGCACTGGCCGGCCTCGACGTCACTCGCGCCACTGAGATGTGTATAAGACAATTTATTCGTCCAGCAGTGATCCTATCGATGTTCTACCAACAGTGTTTGAGCTGGACAGGAAATATGACACAGAAATACAATGAGCCCTATATTGTATGCAACAGACGAATTACCATCGTTTTCGGTGGAGGCAGCCAACAAACTAGTGGCTCTGAATCGATTCTAACCTACCTAGTCATATACAGCTAACCTCATACTTCGACACTTCATCTAAGTCGGGGTTGGCTTACGTATTCAAACTAATTAGTATTACTTGCCATTTTCTATCCAAATAATACAGTAGATCATGTAATGGCAAGAGGTACTGGTTTCCATCTTTCTTAACCTTTCAACGCAGATGAACGTACGGATCATTGGCGTTGCCTTCTCAATTCTTTCGTATCATGCTATTTATTGCAATCGATATTTACTGATACACAATGACTGGACCGAGATGATACTGGCATGTGAACCATACATAGCCTCGTTTAGAATTCATATTTGCATTCCATAGTAACCAAGAAAATCTACACAGAATAACGTGAACAGATCAATTATATACGGCCGTATAACTATTGCTCTCACTTTTTAGCTACTATCCAATGAAAAGCAATATCCTTCGAGACTCCATTTTCTTCTTCTTCATCCACGACGACCTCATCGATCTCAATAGTAAAACCAATATCTTTGAGAATTCTTCTCGTTTCGTCTCTACCCCAGCCACTCCAATGCATTGCTCCTTTCGTGCCACCCAACCAGCCCGGATTAGAAAAACTCTCAAATCCAGCATCGGGGAAATTGGCCAGGAGCTTTCCCCCAGGTTTAAGCCAGCCAAATATGCGACGAAGGATTATAGTCTGTTCGTCGCGTGGCAGATGGAAGATGGAATACATAGCCAACACAGCATCGAAATGCTCCTGACTGAACTCCAACCCCATCATATCTCCTTGTATCAGATTCACCGATTCAGGAAGCCGCTCTTTGGCCATGGCAATTTGAGTGCTCGATATGTCGTTTGCCGTAACGCTAATATATTCACGGGCAGCCAGGAGTTGAGTGCATGGTACGCCGGCGCCGCAGCCTAGCTCAAGGATGTTTATCTGCCTGCTGCCCTTCGCAGTATCGAAGGATCGAAGCATCGGCTCGAGATAGGACAGACGTGTTTTATGCGAAGGCTGTGTCCAGTTCAGGTACACACCGGCAATATCGTCATAAGCTTTCTGTATATCATCTTTAATTTGACTGCTGTTGATCGGTTTGGACATTTTGGCACGTAGGATACTTGTTGTCTGATTGAGTGTAGAATATAAATCACGAATGCTGTCAATAACATAAAATATGGAGGGAATAAGCTGATATTCTTAACATTACGGGAATCGGTATTACAGTTATCGACGCATTCTTACTAACAGTGACTCATCCAAAGTTGAGATCAATACGATGTTGAGATAGAACAGCCAATAAACAGGGGTTGTTTATATGCGCTTAGCCTAGTATGGTTTAGTTTATTTTAGATTACCCTGTGAGAAACAATCTATACGTCTACCAGGGAAACCCTGTAATTATACGGAGTACTCTACGGTAGTATTTCAGTACGTTGGAAGATACGACATTATGGCATGTCTATACTATCATATGTCCGGTACCCTTCGTAACCATTGCTGTGGATGCAGACTAGTCAACATATATAACCTTGCTTCAGGCACGTATATGGAGTAGGTGTTCTCAATTCCAAACAGATTCAAGAGATTCTCCATTTAGATTAACCAACTTAGAGAAACCAGGCGATGCCGTCTAGTAACGTCCCCAATTACCGCCTGATGTTGCCGGTATTCAAAGCTATTGCTTGTTTTCGGAATACCTAGTTCTAACTAGAAGCATACTATCCCACTATCCCAATTATAGACCTCAACAAATAAGCGGGCATTGAGCTTTTTGAGATCTTCTATACATCATTACTTGAAGAACTAAATTTCATTTCGCGAGTCATTGGTGAGAATGAATACTGCCTGGGAAAGCTGAAATCATCCACTACTCCGTATTTCGACTCAGATTGCGGCTGGAGATTTAGTTCCTAAGGTTCCAGCGCAAGCTCGTTTTAGCGCCCACTATCCAACTGGTTCATTCTGCCAAATGAGACAATAATACGGCACAGAGTGTTGACCACGTGGTATCGTTGTGTTTACGGGGCTAGATGATCCACTGGAAATGAGGCTAGTCTCATATCTGTTGATCTGGAGTTGAGAGCACGACAAAACGTATTGCTGCGTACTGTTCATTATACCATTCTTTCTGGTAGTCAACAAGTGTCTCTGGGTAATTCGATATGTGGGATGAAGTACGGAATACCGAAGGTGGTTTCGACCAGGAAACAAAATAATCGTTCATAGTTCAGTTGAACATCTAGCGTACCATTGGTACTTGCTGTGCGGCCTCAGGCATCAAGGAAGAACAACTCATCGATGCTCCCTCAACCGGTAATAATAACAGCCGTTCCCACCGTTTCACTTCTTTACACCTTTGTCTTGCCTATTATTATTATTACCGGAAGCAAAAACAATATAGAATCGTCGAGAGCTGCTCGGTAGCAGCCGTAACTAGCGCCCCCTGAAAGCTTGATCCACGGTTGGAGGTTCTCGGCCCATCCGCCATTGATCCCAAACACACCCCTCTTCCCACCGCCTTTCCAGCAACCCCACCGTGATAGAAGAAGCCCCCTGGACGTGCCCAACACATCTCCTTTTCTCTCCCCTCTTCTTCATCCGACGTTTTCTCTTTCTCTTCCATTACCCCTCCTGGTGCTTCTTGCTTCCCCTTGCGTGGCTTTAGCTGCACATTACATATCATATCATATCGGGATCGGATATCCTTGCATCCATTGTCATCTGGGCCGTCCTGTTGTCCCGTCGTTTGTCGACACCGCTGTTTACCCTACCTACAGTTGACCGTTGACGAGTCTAATCTCCCTTCGACTTCCTTGGCCCCCACGGGTTCATTTGACACGTCCGGAAGTTTGACAAGGATCTTCCCGTTTCGTCATTAAGCAACATGGCCGACCACCACGACGACGAGCTCGCTGCCACCAAGACCGAGGGCTTCAAGGTTGGAGAGAAGAAGACACTAGAGGAATATCAGAAGCTTGGTAAGAGATGGCTCTCCCGATTCGCTGCCCTGCATGCAAGGACGTCATTGCAGAATACTATATCCTCAGCGTATACATCTCTCTCAAGAGGCTGGTCTATTCGCCGAGCTGCACCGCCAGCTACACCAAGTTGTTGCGGTGTTCTATGTCCTATATCTTCGAAACACCCCAACCTTCCTGATTGAATGCTGTCCATATCTTCAAGTCATCTTTGGGGGACATTGATGCTGACAATTTACCTGACAGATGCGGATGACGAAGCCCTCAACCGATGGAAGGCCTCCCTGGGTCTGAACACCGGCAACAGCATTGCAGACCCGAACGATCCCAGAAAATGCATCATCAAATCTCTAGCTCTCGAGACTGAAGGACGTCCTGATATTGTTGTCGACCTTACCGGTCCCGGTGCTCTCGAAAGCCTGAAGGACAAACCCTTTAACATCAAGGAGGGAGCCAAGTTCCGGATCAAGGCTGTATTCCAGGTCCAGCATGAGGTCCTGAGCGGTTTGAAGTACCTCCAGGTCGTCAAGCGCAAGGGTATCAGAGTGAGCAAGGATGAAGAGATGCTGGTAAGTCTGAATGTGTTTTGATCTCTCGGAAACTCGACCTGACAGCCGCACCAGGGAAGCTATGCCCCAAACACCACCGACAAACCCACGTACGAGAAGAAGTGTAAGATATAGCATTCTCCTACGCCGATAAACCTTCGTCGCTGACAAATTTCCAGTCAACGAAGAAGAAGCCCCTTCGGGCATGATTGCTCGAGGACACTACAACGCCGTCTCCAAGTTCGTGGACGACGACGACCACACACATCTCATGTTCGAGTGGTCTTTCGACATTGCAAAGGATTGGTAGGCGAGTATGATTACGACCATGTTTTCAATGAAGAAAAAGCTTTTCGTTCCGAACGAACCTCTTTTGTTTTGTTAGCGATTTACCTCACCAAGCGGCCACGACTCGGCAGCTCTGCAGCTCAATTGAGTGACAGATGGCCGCTATCTAATAGCGAATCTCCAAGAAACCAAACCAAGTCAAGATGTCAATGCTGTCTATAAAATGCCCTTATACCGAACTCCACATATTGCATTAAAACCAGGGGTATCATAAGAAGTAGTCAATCACAGGGCTCTGTCCGTCCTTATTCTGCTGTGCTTGCTGCTCGCTGCGATGGATGTCGTTCTCCGGAGCCGCATCGAAAATGTTGAAGAACCTTTCGCCCGTATCGCTCACCTCGAGGACACTGGCAAGGTTTCCACATCTATAGCAGTAATTGGGCGCACTCCACACCGTGCTGAGACGGTCGTCGTATAAGATCTGGTACCCTTCCTGACACAACTGATGAGCCCGCAGAATGTGTGACATGCTGTTCACTTCGAGAAATTTCCGGACGACCTGGGCACCAAATGTATAGCCCGCACCTCGCGGAGACAGAGAAAACTCGTCACGGTCCGTATCTGGATCCGACCAGACCAAGTCGGCCATCGGCCCTTCATGTGGTATCTCCCGGAACCGATCGATGATCTTGATCTGATCTATAGAATGGATAGACGGCGAGAGGCCGCCGTGGACGCAGAAAATCTGGTCATTGATGACGACACTCAGAGTGAGGAAGTCAAACATATCGGTGAAATAATGCCAGACGTTGGCATTTCCGTATTTTCGAGCACACTCCGTATAAAATCCGTATGACTGCGTGACTCCTCGGGACTCATGATTCCCGCGGATCAAATGAACACGTTGTGGGTATCGTAGCTTCAAGCAGACCAGCAGAGAGATTGTCTCCACACTGAACAACCCACGATCAACATAGTCTCCTACACGCTGTCAGCGAGAACGACTCGGTCACGATGGCTCCTTAAGGAACTACCAACCCAAGAAGAGGTAGTTTGTGTTGGGACAAAAGCCGCCTATCTTGAAGATCTCGATCATGTCGAAGAATTGCCCATGTATATCTCCCACGACGGTAACCGGAGCAGCGATGTGAACAACATTGCTCTCCTTCATCAACAATTCCTTTGCTTTGGCGCATATTGCCTCGATGACTGAATCCGCAAGGAGTTCTTTCTTGTAGAGCCGTTCGATGCACTCATCTAGGTCGATACTAGCTATAACCTCGTCAGCTACAGTGGACAAACATCCGGGAAGGCACCATACCTGGTAACCCGGGCATCACGACAGCTTTGTGACCGGGAATCTCTGGAGACCCTGGTGGCGGCAAATCGACAGGGTAAAGAACCAAAAAGATAAGCAAGCACGGGACGAGCGAGGGAGCGGAGTTATCGGGACAACAGAGCAGTAGACAGATGTGCTTGAGAGGTGTATGCAGTTTTCATTATGGCCTGGGACAAAGGCAGCTATAAACGGTCCCCAGACATGCACAGCAGAGAAAATCAGGCACTCGATGCCGGAGAAAGAGAGCGCAGCGGTCAGTGGGCAGATCAGTCGATGCCCGCGGCGCGATCTCGATCACACAGGAACTGCGGAGGTACCACACCGCCTTCTCTTTGGGGACGCGGCCGGAGGGGCACGTGAGCCGCTCTTTCGGGGAATTTCATCCTCCATAAATGGTATTATTAGTTGATGGTCAAGGGATTCATATTTCTAGCTACTTTTTATTAATTTACTGGTCATATATATATACGTCCTGTTCCATCAATGTTGTTTGATAGAGGCCTCTTTTGACCCGGCATTGTCCTCGTCCTTTAGAATTGAATCCGAGGTTCTCCACATTTAATTTAAGTAAGAAGCGACTCCTATCCCCGGAGAGGGCCATCTTTATGTGCCTGATCTCCTAGACTAGATATCACTTTTGCCCCTGCAGAGGTAAGCAGGATATGTTAAATATTCTGCTGTATTATATAATGATTCCATTTTTGCAGCTCACTTGACTTATCCCTATTCACTCTTTGCGCCGAGGTTCTTCCACGGCAGTGACTATTGGATGTCTTGCCATTGACCCCGCTTATCATATATTCATTATTCTCATGTCCTGGCTCATGTTCTAAAAGTACAAATTTCATCACTCCTCTCACAAGTTCCATCTGAAATTGTTATCGTTGCTTTGCATGGATCCTTTTCCATCTCCCCGGGAGGGCCTTACCCCTTTCCACCAGTCTCAACAACATGGTGCAGAAGGGCACAAGGAAAGAAAACAAAGGCCAAAGTTATTTCACAAGAGGCCTCCGTACAACCCTTATTTTCATGCAAGGAAATCTGAGCACGATGGAGGGCCACAAAAGATTGCTAGATCCCATTCATGTTTCAACTGTGGCCTGCCGGATCACCGGGCTCAGGACTGTCCGGAGACTAGAAAGACTGTTCCGAAGTGAGTGTCCTCAAATGATGCTGTTAGATATGATATTATTTTGCTGACGGGCAATATCAGTGCTACCGATGAGAACTATCATCCCTCAAAAAGACAAAGAACAGGGGGACCGGCCATCACCCGTTATTCAGTACCAGATCATATGAAGCAGCCCTATGGAGCATCGCATATGTATCCTCAACAATCAGCAGCTCAGGCTGGCTATATGCCTTATGGTAGCTTTCCTCCCACGCCAGTTTCAGGGCATTCCCAGGCATCAAGTCCATGGCAACAATGTCCTCCGTATCCTTCTCCCGCTCAACCTTATCCGCCGTCTTGGTCATACGGGATGTCTACGCCTACAGTTTCGGGCAACCCTCAGTTTCCCACTCCTGTGTCAGCACATGATGCTCACCAGGATCAGGGATATTTCCCTCCGCAGTCTCCGCAGCTTGCTTTCAACAATGACCAGCAATATTCGTCCAAAGGGTTTGACCGTTCATCAAGGGATGTCGTCCCTGGGCCACCGTGTTACTATCCATCTTACCGCGACGAGACACTATATGGGGTGCCACGCTCAGGGTCTTGGACGGAAGGAACCCAGTCATCCGACAGGTGGCTTACATCGAGATCTGCCGGAGGCCAGATCAGTAAGTTGTGTTGGATTGTTTGCGAGAGACTGGCTAATACTTTCTAGTCTGGAAGCCTCCCAATCCTGTTGCCCGTCCGCTTCCGTCGAGATTCTCAGCTTCCGAGGAGCCTCTCTCTTCTCTTGCTACTCTAGAGCCAGGCATATCAGTTTCAAAGTACATCTCGAACAAGAGCCCAGAAAACTTCGCACGTCATATTCGAGATACGGACGACTGGCCGTCCGTCATGGATGACCCTATTTTCCGGCAGATACAAATGGACTGCGAATTAATATCCATCAAGGAACTTATTTCCCGTCGCGATGAAGTTTACATAACTCATAATGTCAAGGTCATCAACGCGGCCGAGGATGGTGAGATTACTGAGAACACACAAGACCACTCTGGTCTGAACATCGATACTTCCGATACCGCGGGGGTTGGATACCCCGCGGGCAGAACAGATGATGGAGAGTGCTTCGACGTCGTGTCTTCGCAAAGATACACTGAAGAGAAGCCGAAAATACACAGAAGGCAAAAAAGAGTCTTCGACGAGATGGAATCCTCTCATCCTGGTGGCAGTTGTGATAAGAACTCCAGTGGTGAACAGAACTCGTAGGTGTCCATTGTCTATCGAAGGGTGAATATTGCTGACAGTCTAGAAGAAAACCAGATGAAGATACCCAACAGAGCGATACTCAAGATAAGCATCCACCGCAGAATTACCAGAGACATACATCTATGCATAAACGCCCGAAATGGGACAATGGCTTCCCTAGTCGTAACTACCACGACCGAGGATTTGCTTCGAATCGTCCGCCCCAGCAAAATAAAATTCCACGAGGGCTCCAGATCTCTCCAGACCCTAAAAATCTACGAGAGAAGCCGCAGAAAAGAGCACATAAGTCAGATCTGCATCCTAAAGATAGCGAACCAAAGCCACAACTCTCACCGCAACCACGTTCCGAGAAGAACAAACGAACTCAGCAGACCGATTCCCATGAATCAGAAAACGATGGACCAAGACGCCAAGATGACGATGTAAACCCCAAATCCAAACGGATACGACCTCAGACAGTGTCTGCTTACAGGTAATACCTGCTATCATCTGCAGTTGTACATACTTTTACTAACAGAACCAGTCGTCGATGGTAATCCGCCATGTCTGGTAAAAACTATGCAAAACAGCGCATAGTTCTTTCGCATACCACAGGGTACCGTACTCACGAGATACCAAACAAAGTTAACTCGCCATTTCTCCGCTATTGGGGCTACGTACAGATGCTTGTTTTTTGCTTTTTTCTTCCTTCGATATCATTTGCATTGGTGCTAATCCGAGTCAATGCGGAACCATATTCTCTGCCCTTCTTCAAATCGCATCCATTTTATGGCCAGCTGGTGCTACATATGATTGACCGGTACCACTGATAGACTGGCTATGATCCAGCTGTAACATTACCAGGCCAGAGTCGCCATGTACGAATATGATGCAATACTGTCTCTGCGGGTTACACGCATGATTCCCAGCGATAATAGCTACGTTTCCCTCTCTGATAGATACAGAACATGTAGATAATGAATCAATGACACACACTTTCAGACGTGGCTGGTTTAATGGCAGCTCACACCTGCAGTCCAAGCTTTACACTTGATACCAATGCGAAATCGCTACAGCGCTTTTTTATTGATTTTGTAACAGTAGAGTATAATCAGCATCATTATAGATTTCATTTCTAGATTCTCTATGCTACTTTCCCCCTGGATCCGGAAAGGTGAAGAAAGAGGATATATACAAAGCTCGATCACTGATATAATAAGATCAGGAAAGGCATGGGATGCATCATGGTCATGGATATTCCGTGGAGATCGGATTGGGTCGAGCCTCCTATCAGATTCTCGACTGCGAAGGGCCGCGGCCGGCCATCAAGCCTTGTGTCTCTCTTTCATCTTCAGAGTCGGTTTCTTCTTCCTCTTCCTCGGAATCTGTTTCCTCTTCTTCTGAGTCTGTCTCTTCCTCCGACTCGGTTTCTTCCTCTTCAGAACTTGTCTCTTCTTCCCCGGATTCTCCTTCTGACTCTTCTTCCTCGTCTGCGAGCCACTCGTCTAGAGATTTGTTCTTTCGAGCTGCAGCTGCAGCTGCGGCAGGTGCGCCGTTCTGTCTCATACGAGCAGCAACGCCCGTACCGTGCTCTTTCAGAGCTTGGTCGAGGCGCTCTCCGGCCGTCAGGGTGCGTTCCGTGGGCTCTGGTTTGGCTGCATCTTCGCGTAGACGCGGATCTGGCTCGTTTCCAGATTCGACCCAGTCTGGAATAGACTCGTAACCTGATAGACCATGGACACCGGCTTCTGGTCCGACCACGAGGGTCGATGAACCAATAAGGAGATTCTTACGAGTCTCTGAAGGGCTAGGCGCGTGTGGCACAGGCTTGGGAGCTAAGAGGAGGAGACTGGCCAGCTGCGTTGAGGACGGATCCGCTAATAGAGCTTTATAAAGTCGGACCCGGTCACGGAGATCGTAGGAAGTGTCATAGCGAGCAAGGAGAAGGATATACCGCCAAAGAAGTGTTAGATTATCTTCTTGTTCTGGTTGGTTTTCCGGCGCATCGCCATTCTGTTGCTCCTGCTGCTCCTGGTCTTGCGTATCGGTCCACTCATTTTGAATCTCTTCCACGGGCGGTGTAATCTCCTGTGGGGGTTTGGCTTCGCTTTGAGGGTACTTTTGCAAGAGGTGATGGAGGTACACCTTGGCTCCTAAAAGAACGATCTGCTGCTTTGCTATCTCCGACTCGTCTGCGAAACCCCGTACGAGAATTCGCAAGACGTCCGGGGCAATGCTGTTCTCCGGTTCATTGCTGGCAAACTCTCCGACTAGCCATATGATTGAGGCTCGCGCCTCGGGGCTAGTGGTCGTATCGAGGCTCTTCGCAAGCTGTATGATTGTATGCTTATGCGACTGGGGATCCTGCTGGATTAGGTGACGGATAACCGTCAAGGATTCAGAAACAAGAGCCTCGTCTGGACTAGTCACTAAACTCAGAAGCACACTGAGGCAATGATCGCCGGTTCGACTGTCGCTCTGCGCGCAGCGTCCAATGGCTCGGACGCTCTCCTTTACTAGATCCACGTCGGAGCCACGGGCAAAGTGTTCCAGCTCGCCAATGATGACGCCCTTCAGGTGCATGCCGCAATATGGGAATATCACTGTTAGTATCTCCAGCTTCAAACGCCAGATATGCGGCGGGTCTGCATCGTGCACAAGAAAATGGTAGGCGTATCTCGCAAACGATCTCGGAGCTTCCAGAGCCACGGCAACGATATTGTAGAGCGCAACATGCTGTATATCTTGCGGGCTGCGGACGAGAGCAACAAGAGGGCCAATGGCAGACTCCAGGCACTCAGGCGTCCCCAGGTAAAGAAAGCAGCGGACGACACTCAAGATGACAGCAGAGTTGCGGCTCTGGAGAAGTGGCTTGCATGCTCGTAGAAACAATTCCAAATCACGGTCCAGCACGGTAACTTCTTCGCCTGTCTCTTCTCCTTGGTCCTGGGGATCCTCCTCTTCATAGAACCCTTTAGCCACCTTCTTCCGAATTTTCTCCGTCTTCCTGGGGAAGCACTTCCGTCCATAAACGGTCAACAGGCGTAGTGTTGCAAGTTGGCTCCATTCATCCATGTCCACCAGCTTTCTCACGAGATTATGGTAGTGTGTGTGGACCAGGTCGGTCCTGTCGGGACAGACGTCCAAAAATGCAGCTACCGCAGGGCCAACGACAAAGTATTGGGCATCACCAAGGAGCGTAGATACGTATCCAACAAGCTGCGGCAGAGTATTTGGATCCAGGCGATAACACTTGGGGATAGCCAGCGCAGCTGCCTTGCGAACATGGGGACTCATGTCTCCGCAACCGCGTTTGATGGCTAGCGAAACGATCTGACTGACAACAGGAACCCTGATACCAGACATTGTGCGCAGAGCCATGGATCGTACCTGAGGATTCTGATCGGTGAGGGACTTCTGTATCGCATTGATCGAGAGCAGCGCCAGGTCGGGTTCGGCCTCCGCATGGTGAAGCAGGTAGATGTAGACGAGCTTCTTGACTTCAATATTCGGATTTGCGACATTCTTAACAACAGCGGAGAAGAAGGGAAGACAGGGTTCGGAGCGGTACATCAACTAGATTAAATATCCAGTCCGTTAATATGTCGAGATCAGACAATACCTGGGGGAATGCATACCGAGATGACCCTCCGCATCCCGTCCAGCACTTCGCGGTCATTGCGGCTGTCGAGAAGCTTTTTGATATGGGAGACAGTAAGACCGCGAGCTGGATAATTGGGTTTGGCTAACTTTGCAGAGCCGGCCGACTGAGCTGCTTCGAGCGTGAGCTCTCGAGCTGGAGACACACGGGCATAATTAGTAACTGGGGAAGCGCTCTCGACGTTGCACGCGAACATGCACGAACAGGGTCAGGCGTACCTGTCTCCAGCATGGAGGATATCCTTGAAATCGTCTCCATGCTGACCCTTGAATGCCCAGCAGGACGCCTTTGGTGGCGGCGTTGAAGTTGTCGAGGACAAGAAGGATCACGAGAGCTTGGAGCGACTTTACTTTCCACGATGAGTTGCCATGTGCATCGGCGGCGTCACTAGAAGCCTCCCGCTCGCCTTTCTCCCCGCGCCCCTCTTCCAGCATCTGCCAACTACAACCGCTTATTCCTGCGACACAAGGATTACAGGCGCTGCAATCTTCACACGTTCTATACGACAAAATGCGAAACCTTTGGCGGTCTACTAGGTGAACGCACTTTAAAAGTCTCGACTTTCCGGCCAAAGAGTCCGCAGCAGTGCCGATGCCCAGAGAGCAAAGGATAGATTTCTCGAATTCAATATCGGGCTTTTTAGAATCAGTCATACACAATGAAGCTCGCTCAACAGTATTAATTGTATGCTCGACACGGGATAACTTCCTCGAGCAATTGTCAGCTTGCATATACTCTCAACACACTACATCTCCGGCGGACCTGGAGCAGGAGCTTGAGAACGATGAGCGTCTCAGTTTCGCACGAGAGCCGGACCATCCGTTTCTCAGAAAGACAATTGGGCTCCTGGCCAATTCAAGAAAAATAAAACTGGCTTTCTGCCCAACAATCGAGCATCTGCGAGCGTATCTCTCTGTTCTACGTATCAGTGAAGATGAGAAAGACCCAGGAATGAGCAATAGCAGCAGGCCGCTATTAGCAATTGTCGACCTAGTAGCCCTCCATGCTATGTCTTCTGAATTCTCAGTTCAAGGCTTGTCGAGGACTCTGGCCCTTATTGTTGAGGTTGCCGCCCGGGAAAGACTCGGTATAGTCCTCTGTGAATGTACAGACGCCATCGATCCTCAGGGCAGTGAGCGGGGCAACGACCTCTGGGATGTCCATGTGCCATTACTCAACGGTACTCTTCGAGCCAGTAACGAAGGAGCCGGTCTGTCTGGAAGCAGTGTATCTGTGAAAAGCATTGCACAAAGATGGTTTGATTTCGAGAAAAAGAGACAAATGTTACCAGAGTTGATGGATGTACAATAGGCCATCAAACGCCAACCCCCTAATCCAGGTATCTATGTAATATATCACATCAAGAAACAAGCAAATGGGTATCCTAGAGCCAGCCAATAAACTCCAACTACCTTCCAGCGTGTCGAAACAGATCATAGACACTTTTCCATCTCGGTAATGTAGAGCTTGATGTGCGACTCCATCTTCAGATACTCGTCATGCGCGCTGTGGATTTCGCGCTCGATATTCTCCTTGAGATCCGCCATCTGCATATATGTTAGGTGTACCGTAGACGGAAGGCAAATAATAATAAAACTTACCTTCTTTTCAGTCTGCTCGATCCGTATTCTCCTGCGCTCCATATCGCGTTGTTTCTCTGCGCGTTCTTCACGGAGCTGTTTCTGAATATTCCGCAGCTCTTCCATTCTTGCCTGGGCAATTTCTTGCTTATCCTGACTGTTCTTCCGCAACATCTCAATTCTTTCGTTCCACCGGGTTAGTTGTCGTTGTAGTAACCTTTCGGTCTGCTCCACCTCTCGAACATTGTTTCCTCTTTCAGAGATGGCTTCCCTATTCCTAGCAGCCCTGGCATCTTCCTCCTCTTCCTTCTCCAGCTCAGCCGAGATATCTTCGAGAAGTTTGACGCAGGCGTGCACATCGTTTGCGACGACGTTGAATGTGTCTGCTGAAGTCTGCAGGGCTCGCAGCCTCTTCTCCATGGAGTCGATATGTGCTTTTTCACGCATAAGGCTCTCTGAAAGTTCGGTAAGGTTTTGCTGGAGGGTTGCAGGGCTCTGCAGGACATATGGCCTCAGTTTCTCGGCGTCCTGCCGGCTGCGGACGACCTTCTCCATCTTTTCTTCGAGCAAGGCTTGCCGCCGGGCCTTCTCTGCCTTCACTCGCTCCAAGGTCTCTGCGACTCTTTCCTGGCCCCGCCTCAACTCGAGCAATCGTGATTTCAGCTCATCGTTCCGCTTGACCTTGTCCTTCACTTGGCCCTCCATGGATTTTTGGTTGCGCTTCATCTCCTCTAGGCGCTGTTCCATCTCCTGGTTCTCTGCGTACAGCGTCTCGATCCGCGCTTTAGTCCCCTCTGCCTTGTTGAAATGCTCATCGATCACCGCCGTCTGTGACTCGCGAAAGCGGACAAAGTTGATGAGATACGAGAAGATCTTCACGAGTCGATCATGGGTCGGTCGCGTTAAATCCGTAAACGTGAAGTCGTTGACACCACACTGAGGTTCCCTTTGTTAGATATCTCCGCCTCAAGTTTTCAGACAGCGTCGAACGATAAATACCTCGATCATCAGCTTTCGCAGATTTATGAAGAATCCCATCAAACTGCGCGTATCATTAGGTACAATGTCCGCGTAGTCACCACAAATATCTTCTGCCGCCGCTCGCATGGCGGGATCGACTGTTTCGCGAGTGGTATTCATAAGAAGCTCTGCGAACCATTCCATCACCATCTGAATCTGCTGTGGATTGGGCTTGACCAGGTCGGCCGGGGTGAAAGGGACGCCGATATCATTGATACATCCTGCAATCTCCTTGTCCGGCTATAGTACAGTTACACAATTAGCGACTGCGAAGGCATCTGGAGAACTGGTACTAACCAGACGCATCAGAGCGTCGCTGTCATCTTCCTTCTTGCGACCGCGGCCATGATGCTGGCTCGTGCGGTTGTAAGCCATGACTGCGCGAAATGGAGAATCTGGAGCCAGTGGCTCAAAACCAGCGATCTGTTATCGACCTCGAATAGCTGTTGCAGTGTAGCTGCACCGCCGACAGGATGGTTGCTCGCTGTTTTGTTTATCTCAATCGATATACACCGCCCGGCAGAATACCGATGGTCCTAAAGAGGACTAGCGTCGAGGGGCATGATTGCAACCGATGCAAACACCGAAATGCACGTTCTGCGAAAAGAGTCAAGAGTGACTTTACTCTTCTCATACAGCTGGAGCTATCGTTGTCGGTGGGATTGGCTTTTGTTCGCATCGACGCGGTTCCGTCGTGGCATCAGGCACAATGGCGGCAACTACAGATGCTCCATCGGGAGCGTCGAAACCATTCGAGCAAGCATCACCCTGGAATACTGTGTGCGGAGTCATGCTAACCTCAGTGCAGCATCGTGTCAACGTACAATGATCTCCTCCGCTCCGATCCCGATCTGACAATGCCCATCGCGGCCATCGAGGCATTGGTCCTGCTCCTTACACACTCGCCTTCTTCTACCATCTCCGAAACACTCGACCTTTTAGAGAAATCGACGGACTACTTGAAAAGGTCGATACCGAACCCTATTGCGCTGTCCGCAGGCACCGATCTTTTCCAGCGATATCTGATCACCACTCTACAAAGACCCGGCCAGCTAGGGCCAGCTGGTGACTTCAACGCCATAAGAGCCCATCTACTGTCTAATGGACGGTTGTTCATTAAGCGCGCCAAGGAGAGCAGAGACAAGATCGCCTCGTTCGGGAGGGGTTTTGTCCGGGACGGCAGTACCGTTTTGACAAATGGTGGTTCCAGAGTCGTAAGCGCTCTGCTTCAGAAAGCAGCCGAGGAGAATAGCGGTCCTTCTGCGGTCCGATTTCGTGTTATCTACGTCCTGCCGTCCGTCAATGGTGATCCTGTCGAGCCTGAGGGTCTAGATACTGTTCGCACGCTGAGGGCAAAGGGTGTTCCAGTTGCCATGATCTCTGAATCTGCTGTCGCATACTCACTGGGTAAAGTGGACATGGTCATTGTTGGTGCAGAGGGCGTGGTAGAGAACGGAGGCATCGTATCCCGCATGGGTACCTACCAGATCGGACTTCTGGCCAAGGCTATGGGCAAGCCATTTTATGTCGTTGCGGAGAGTCATAAATTCGTCCGATTCTACCCGCTGGGACAGTACGATCTACCCATCGACCAAAGTGTCATTGAGTTCAAGACGGAGGAAGACATCGATGCGGAGAAGCAGAAACCCGCACAGAACGGCAGCCAAGGTTCCGAGAGCGATTTCCACTCCGATAAAGAGAAAGCTGAGCATATGAGCGCGCTTCTCAACGGTGCCCCTCCCGATAAAGAGAACAGCAAGACCATCCGACGCGACGCGGTCGATTTTACCCCACCACATCTCATCTCAGCTCTTATCACTGAGAGCGGAGTGTTGACACCTAGCGCCGTCAGTGAAGAATTGATCAAGATCTGGTTTTAACCTATTGAAAGCAATACTGTATTCGGCGCTGGCCAATCATGCGCCTGAAGTGTTGGCATCTCAGGTCGGTAACATCTGCAGCTCTATGGCCTGGGGCAGAAGATTGAAAAAAGCAGACCCTTTTAACCTCTGCTGGCCGGGCTCCACCAGTTATACAATTGGGAATCTTATCCCAAATTCCTGGGATAGAAGATATGAAGATACCCGTTTCTATTAGCCCTCGCGTGCCATTTCCGTCGTCTCTTTCCAGACCGGAAACATGATGTCCTAACTACTGTCTACCCAAGGCAAGAGGGAGCGAAGAGGGTTACTAACGTCTGTATGCTGATGTATGGATAACGCGGAAGCTTTTCGGATCACATCACGGCACTAAGGTTTGGGAACGGCGGGGAAGAGTGTCTAAGCCTCATTGATGAAGAAAAAGAGCCTAAAAATATCTTTTGAGTATTGAGTCCGGGTCTACTCTGTGACTGGCAAGACCAGCAAAAGGGTCTGGTCTGGAATCTTACGTCATGATTCTAGATACTTTGGAATGTGGGCGAGCTACGCCACAATAAATCCGAAACCAAGTATGAAATGCGGTGATAGGTAAAAGCAAGCGACGATACATCAAGCGTTCTCCAGACAAAAAAGCCATTTAATTGAAATTCAAAAAGTGTCTAAAAAGTCATGACGATTCGCCTTCCCACCCCATCATAATCTAAAACTCCAAGCAAAATAAAGTAGATTGTAACCCATCAAATAGACTTTGTTATCGTCATCCATTCATTTCTCATCATGTCGTTAATCTCATAATCGAAGCTGTGCCTCACTCCAAACAAGTCCAGAAGAGGTAGACCCAGATATTCTGATGGGTAACGATCGACGTCTGGCCCATTGTATGCCCCAACTTGTGTCCAGATATGGTAGATAGAGACTTAGATGCATAGCCAGAACAGACGTGGTCGCGCAATCAAGATACCGTGAGAGATCTTTATCCTCATTGCTCACAGCATCCGGGATACCATCGGTCGGTAAAAGGGATGCAAATAATCTCCAAGCTAGTGGTCGATCTTCATGTCCTTTTCCTTTCCAGCAACTCGTAGCAGACCGAGTCGTCTCTCTACCCATCAATGACATCCTCCATCCTGGGTAGAAAGGACTCCCGAGCGTAATTCGCATCCTGTAAATCTCGTCTCACGTCCTCCCTCGCCTTCACGGATACTGCGTGATCTCTGATTTCAGGTGGGGATTGTAGGTTGTAGGAAAATATGAAAGCTTCCGTCTCTTTTTCCATATGTATATGTTTGTGCCGAGTGGTGTGTGTTCCTTCACCAAAGATGAGAACCAGGTGATAATTTCTCGAGTCCTCTGATCGGATTGAAATCTGCCTGTCGAGGCACATTTCCAGACTGCATCTGGACGGGCGCAATGGTCATGTCGAGACCATATTCCCCAAGCGGGGATACCGAAGCGAATGCGTAGAGAAGTATATAGCCAAGCGCGACGAAGATCCAAAGTGCGGCCATCGTTGTGTCTGTGTTCTGGACAAATTTAACAATGTGTGAGATTGATTCCTTTTCTGAATAATAAATATATTTATTTTCCAAAATATCGATATTCGAGAGGAAGGGAAATTCGTTGGTTTAAAAGGCCGAAAGAGACGGTGTGCGTGCACCGTACTTACTTCAGACCGATACTTTATACATCAACCCACTAACTTAATCACATCTTCCCTCTTCCCCCCGGTTTGGAACCACACTGGCGGGGCCCTATAGGGTTAGACGAGGCGACTCGCATCCAGTACGTGGCTTGTCTCACGCGAGACTTCCGCCCGACGGACGGGTATAAACTGATCTGATCTTGGTGCCAACGAGCGGGGTTGTCGGGTGTCCGAGGATGGTCTGGGATTCTAGACTGGTTCGATGCATCTGAAAGAGGAGTCATCGATTGCGGCACACTCGGACGGATGCGGAGGGGCTGATTATTATTGTTGATTTATCGCGAGAGAACCAGAGCGAAAAATTGACTCGGATCATCTTCCGCGGGAACGGAGGACTGGAGATTTAGATTGTGGTGTACTTAGTTACTCATTGTCCTAGTCTACTATTTCGTATAGTTATACCGGATTGAAACCGTTGACGCACTATCCGACGCAGATCGCGGCGTGGCCACCTCGCCCAGTGGATCCCGGGGTGGGGAGAAGCAGAGTACCAGAGTAAAAGAGACAAAAGAGTAGCTAATAATGGAATTGGTGATTGCGAAAGAGAGAAAAGGATAGAATCGAAGAAAACAGGGGTAAAAATAGGTGAGTCCGGATAGTGTCCCGATGATACTTGTGATCGAGGTGGTTAGCGGTGTAAGTTTCACAGTATGAATGTACTTGCGGAGCAGATGCCCGTAAATCCTCTATCAGATTTGTCTTCCAACAGCCACCAGTCAGTTAAACTTGTGCTTTGTGGTAGAATCGACCCACTGGAATCTGCAAACTGCATATCAAGATATCTGATTTCTTTTCTCTGGTGAGTGTGATTAGAGAGATCGATGGCTGAAAAATGGTAATATCAGGATCGGGATGTGAATATGCTGCCGGGATAATCATCATAACTGGTCGGAGGTATCGTGTAAAGAAGCAGTTCCTTAGCGAGCCAAGTTGCCAATCAGCTTAGTCAAGGACACAGGTGGCTGGATTGCTGGATCAGGAAGAGTGTGATAGCGATATTCAAAGGAGAATCCGCAAGTGACTGGAGGGCAGACTAATTGAAGGAGGGTCGCTTATTAGCATTTTCTAAGGTTTATATCTCTTCAGCTACCTCTCTACATGCATATTATGATTTTTGCATCATTCACTCTAGCATTCTTGACTTCTCTGCAGTTCAGGTAGCTAGTTAGGTTTATGTTGGGAGACATGGTCTCTCCTACACACACATGACAACGAGCTAATAACTCCTCATTCCTCCCGGTCCTCTACTTAGCTCTGTTGCGATGCTCTCATAATAGTTGATCCAAGTCTCCTTGCTGGTCATTGATCCGTGGTTGCCAGTCGGGTCCTTCCAACACAGAGAACAGGAAGACAATGACCCTGCTCCTCTCGCTTGAAACCTTCGCATAGGATACTCGGAGCGACTGCTTGGATATACAAAATGCAAAGTATGTACCAAAATTAATTACTGCTCCTGCATATTCTGACACCAGGTTAGGTCTACACTATTGTTGTGGCCATACATCGATAATCGGCGTACTGCTATGACCTTTTCCAGACAATTGATAGCCATCGCAGTTCCGCAAAGAATATGCTGTGCTCAGTGAGTTGAATGCCCTCAGTTGATAACCATCTCAGGATTGATCAAAAGTAGACGCTGACTGTGTGTGTCATATTCTAGGATGACGGAGAGTGAAGTCAGCTGTGCCAGGTAATATTGGTAATATAAAATACCAGTAATTACGGCCTGTTTCACGGTGACGCCATTCCGGTTTCGGCGGTCAGCCAATAAGAGCACAGTGCTAGGCCTACTTTCCTAGTCGGGAGTCGGCAGACCCGCCGTGTTTCCCAGGCGCCCAGGCATTGATACGGCTCGTGGTATTTAATCCGTCACAGGATACCGGGGATTGGCCGCGGGGAGGGAGCATCGGTGCTGGATGACGCTGTCCTGCGCACTGCCATACGGTATGTGACGGTAAGTTACGCGGCAATACGGCCGTTCCCGGATTCTTTCAGTGGTTGCCCCTAATGATGATACTAGCGATGGCCATAATAATACGGGCTCACCTGCTTTGCCCGTCCAAGTGTCTATCTCGCTATCTTGCGATCGATGCAAGTCACCTCCGCCTCTGCCAACGCGGCTTGCTCCATCTCCCAACGCCCTGCGATCTCTGTGTGCGCCCTCCGGTTCGTCCATCGTCCTCTCGCTCTCAGTCCGTCGAGGAACGCGCCTGCAACGTGGCAGTCGGTGTCGCATCTTACGTGACCGACTCTCAAGTAGACGACCGCGCAACTTCAACTCCCCCCTCTTCCCCTGCAGGGCGCATTTTATCGTTCTGCATCCCAGCTGCTCCCTCGAGAAGTTCCTCTCGAGATTCCATACAGAATCATCATGGCGCGATCGCTACCAAAGAAGCACAACCCGCTCGTCACCCCAGAGGCGTCCCCTTCCTGTAAGTTTCTATCTTCCGTCGCGAGGCGCGTGCTGCGGCCGCCGTCGCGACTCTCTCCAGTTACGCCGGCCACTGTATTTCGCCAGAACACCGCAGCTGACCCGCGTTCTCCTTCGAAATCGTGCAGATGAGGAACTCCTGGGACGTCGTCGATTGGGAAAGACAAACCTGTCGGTTAAGCCGGCCCAAATAGGCACGTCCAATGCCACAAAACCGGAAAACCTGGGTCCTTTCGAATATGCCCATCTGCGTGCGCCCTTGCCCAGAGACCTTGCGGGGTCTGAGATCTTCCCATCTCACAACCCGACGCAACATCCGATAACCTATTTCCTCATGGTATGTGACTGTCTAGTCTCACCGCCAATCGAATCGTCAGTCTTGAGGTTTGAACTAACCGATTTTCTGCGACGGCACAGCGACGAAGCAAGGATGGCTTCATCAGCGCGACTGGCATGTTCAAGATCGCTTTCCCGTGGGCCAAGTTGGATGAGGAAAAGGCAGAACGGGAGTACCTGAAGTCAAAGAAGGAAACCAGCCAAGACGAGATTGCTGGCAATGTCTGGATCTCCCCCGAACTTGGTACGCCAATCCGCCAGTGATGCGCCAAAAGAAACGCATGAACGAGTTCTCACTAACTGATCATCCAGCCCTGGAACTCTCCAAGGAATATCGCATGTATGACTGGGTTCGCGCTCTCCTTGACCCGACAGATATCGTGCAGAGCCCTTCGAGCGCCAAGAAGCAAATATCTCCCCCGCCAAAATTCGACCTGCCTCCGCTAGACGCTTCGATTCAGCTTCAGCCCCCGGCATCCCGCACGAGAGGACGACGTTCCGTCTCCCCGAGCAAGACTGATTCCCCCAGCAAGAAGTCCAGTTCTCCCCGCAAGTCGCGGCAAACACGGGCGGCCAAGGAAGCGGCCGTTGCTGCCACCAACGCAGCCAATGCTTCCCTGCAGTCTGCACTGGATACTGCTGCGTCAACCGCCGATACAGAATCCGTGGATGGTACTGTGGAGACGAACGGCGAAGTCAACGGTGAAGAGGTCAAGGAAGAGACGAAGCCAGAGACGAAGCCCAAGACTACTCGACGGGGAAGGAAAGCCGTTTCCGCAGATGAAACCGTCAAGGTCGATGTACAGTCGACGACCGATGCGGCAGATGAGGTTGAAGCCACCCAGACAACGGTTTCGGTGGAGATGCCAGCCCTCCTGCCAGACGTTCCCCTCGCAGAGGACACCGAACAGATGATCGCTCGCGCAAAGGAGATGGTCCAAGAAGCCACCAAACTCGAGCAGGAGAATGGAGAGTCTTCAGCCGCCTCGAAGAAGCGCAAGTCAGATGAAGCGGTCGACGAGGAGGGTGAGGAGACAGATACTCCGGCTCAGCCGACGAAGAGAGCCAAGGTCCTGGAGGACAAGCTCCGCAAGGAGCGAGTAAGGAATCGCGCCTTGGTGGGTGTTACTGCGACACTGGCACTTGCGTAAGTATTTTCGATTCCTTCATCTGCGTGATTAATGTGTCTAACAGATCCTGCAGTGCCGCAATTCCCTATTTCTTCTAAAATTATCTAATTATAATGTTCTTTGATTTGCGCCGGCTCGGAGACAGGCTTGGAGATCGTCTCAACAGGCTTTTCTCCATGTCCGCCGTCAGAGGATTTGATTTGGCCAGAGTATCACCGCATACAATTACTGCTTGTTTCCCATGTTGTCCACACCACAGGAATACGCCAGACTGGACCTGATATCATACCCTTAGTCACCGCATCACAAGTTCTTGAATGCACATCTTCACTTTTTGAATCTAACCCAAACACTGTCACTATTACTCGACTTCACTGCAACCCCTAGCAGTCCAATATCTTGGCCCATGGCCAGTGAAATTTCCCCTCCCACAAGAGTACCCTTCGATCTGGCACTCTCCAGATGCAGAAAAACCCTTGAGCTTGTCCCGCCCAGCCCCAACGCCCATGCAACCCGTCCTCCCAGCCCTGAGATTCCCCCTCTGTATTACTCGCTTTAACACTTTTAGTCACTTAATTTCTGCTTCCGGTGTGGCTCTTTGGCAGGATTAGGCAGGTGTGGTGGTTTGGTCTGGTCACTGGCCCAGGAACTTGAAGCGTACCAACTGTAACCGCAAGGTCTGCAAGTTGATTCCGTCGATCTGTTGGATCACATCTCTCTTTTTTATCTTTCCTTGGTCTGGTTGATGTTCTGTATGTCCCATTGTTAATGAACCATGTAAAGGAATTGAAAGACAGCTCTGCTGAGACTGCCTTTGCACTTGGGCAGCATGAATGATTTCCCTGATACAATAATTTAGAACCATCCATATGAACTAGAGCTGTGAAGTACATCTGGTCTTCGGGAATGGAAACATCGAAGCCAGAACTGTATCAGTTATGTAGGAATTATTATTTGAAATATAATGCCTAATAATCTGAACGGAATGCCATAGCCCAATAAGTCGGTAATTAATTAATTGATAGATATATTCCTCGTAAGTGGTAATGAAGCAGTCGTAGCCAATGCTACCAGAGGCTGCAAACAAGCAAAACAGAAGCTCCGACCTTCGTTCACGAAGAACTCCGCAGCCTCAGATCGCAGCTTGAATTGCAGCGCTAGAATCAAAGAACTCCCTAAACCTCAGGGATCTGCTGGAGAGGTGCATACTCTGAATCATATCGGCTTCTTTCCCGTCGCAGCATATTTGCAGTCCCAGCCCACCAGCAATGCCATGTCTCTGCCCGGTTTAGAGCTGGCTGAACCGTCGGCGGAGTCGCAGTATGTTCCCGCGCCGCCCACGCAGATCAATCTATCGAGGGGATCCGAGTGGAGATTCGAGGTCGCTTTTGGGACGACTGTCAAGCTCAAGGTGTGTTTCTTTCGCCGTTTCGGTGTCTATTCTGTTGCCTCTCTGAGCTCCTGCGAGCTCAGTCGTTCATATGCGCGCGACGCCATGCAATGCCTATAACATTGCAGCTCATGGGAAGAACCTGAGTGGTCGTCTCCTGGCGAGAGATTTCCGGGGAAATATGCGATATCACTAGAGACGAATCGTTATGGCTGACTTGTACTCGCGCTCTCTGAGTGAGGTGTGTTTCTAGCTCCTAGATGGTACCGCCGAGCTGTTTGGCACAGAGCTTGTCGCTTCACGAACATATACCTTCACCGGCACCAAGGCCGCGATATATACCTGGCACGGATGCACACTCGAGGTGAGCGCTGGGGAGGCACCTACGGCTACGAATGGATTCTCGTCAGGGACGACGAACGGGGCTGCCCCCGGCCTGGGGACGGGCGGATGTCAGAGCGAATATACGGCGGAGGAGACGCCCATGGTGGAATATGCCAACGTGCATTTCGCGCTTGAGACGATGAGGCAGGAGGCCAAGGCGGCAGGCAAGGATGGACCGCGCGTTCTGATCCTGGGGCCTGAGAACGCGGGGAAGACGAGTCTGGCGAAGATATTGACCGGTTATGCGACCAAGGTTGGGCGACAGCCCGTTGTCGTGAATTTGGATCCGGCGGAGGGCATGCTCAGCGTGCCGGGGACATTGACCGCCACGGCTTTCCGGACCATGATCGATGTCGAGGAGGGATGGGGGAGCAGTCCGATTTCTGGACCGAGTCCTATCCCGGTCAAATTGCCGCTGGTGTATTTCTATCCGATGCAGAACCCGCTCGATGCCGATGGCAGTGTATATAAGCCCATTATCTCCAGGCTAGCACTGTCAGTGATGGGCCGGATGGCGGAGGATGATGATGCGAGGGAATCAGGTATTATCGTGGATACTCCAGGAATCCTCGGCCAGGGCAAGCCAGGGGGGATCGAAATAATCAACCATATTGTCACCGAGTTCTCCAGTATGTACTTCCTCCCCGTGGCACTGCACTGCCATTATCATTCGCAGCGCATACTAACGGAACGACAGTTTCAACTATTCTCGTCATCGGCTCTGAGCGTCTCTACAGCACCATGGTCCGAAGCTACGACAACAAACCAACATCAAGTGCCTCCGCCGTGGCCTCAGATGAACGTATTTCAGTCCTCAAGCTATCCAAGTCCGGTGGCTGCGTTGACCGTGATGCCGCCTACATGAAATCTCTCCGTGAGGCCCAGATCCGAGAATACTTCTTCGGCAGCCCGATCCCATCCACGGGCTCATCAGCCCTCCCTGTCTCGGCCACGTCCTCCACCACCGTCACTCTATCCCCTCACGCACAGCAGCTGGACTTTGACTCCCTAGCCGTATATAACATCACCGTCGTGACCCCGGACGAAGAGGAAGATGAATACGACCCGTCCCAGTTCGGCGCCTCGGACGCCTTCTTACCAGGCGGCATCAACGATGCCGAAACATCCTCCACACGAGACGAAAGCACCCCTATCCCCGGAATGAGCGGTACGCCCTCAGCCCAGCCAACAGCCACCTCGACCGGCGCCGTGCCTCTGAAGAAAGTGCCCTCCCCACCACCCCTATCCCTCGAGAACACCCTCCTCGCCATCACACACGTCCCGCCCAACGCCCCTCTCCCGCAGATCCGTGACGCCAGCATCATGGGCTTCGTCTACGTCGCCGACGTCGACGCCGATCGAGGCAAGATCCGAGTCCTCGCGCCCGTCGGCGGGAGAATCCCAGCACGAGCCATCATCTGGGGCCGGAAATGGCCCGGTGAGGTAGTAGGTCTGGTAGGATAGGATAAATGTTATTCAATCTATCTAATGAAAACAAAAGAGTTGTTCTTTCTTCTTCTCTCTTTCTTATCCTTTGAGATTATTACAGAAAAGGGTGTTGTAAACAAGTAAAGGCAAGTGCTCAGCATGTATACACAATGGCAACAATATTTACTTACTTCGGCGAGTCCAAAGCTGGAGTCCATGTTCCATATATTATATTTCATGATAAAAGAATGGAATAACGCGAAGACTCGATGTAGAATCTCCATGCCATGATTAATCAAAAGACGCAAGTAATTGATCTATTGAATATACGATAAGAAAAGTAGATACCTTAGTACTTCAGAAACATGTAACATTCCCCGCTAGTTCCTGAGAAGAAAGAAAGAAAGAAAGAAAGAAAAGGTTGGAGAAACGAAAAGAAATGCACTCATCTCGTTGTTTCTATCTTACACTTTGCTTCTAGTTTTTCATGGCCTAACTTGAAGAGATCACGCGATCCATCTAATTGGTGTATTTTTGTGTTGTTACACATAATAATAAACATTCTCAGAGGGTATGAACTGAATCGAGGAAGTATTGGCACCTGGCTAGAGTGAATAACTTATATGAGTGATATACAAGACGAACATAAACACCCAAAATGCACAAGATGACTCTGTAACTTCGCAAGAATGGTATATATATATAGCCGCTAATGACGATGATGCATAATATCGCAATTTCTGCAAATTTCCAGAGCAATGCCAATGTACATGTAAAGCGATAAAATCGACAGAAACAACATTGGAAGGAATAAAGCCGAACCAAACAATTTTCCAAACAACCGACCAACCAACCAACCTGTGATTTGAATGCTAAAATGCTTCCTCCTGATGCTATAGTAGTATCACTTTTATGTCATGTCCAAAGAAAGGGAGGCTCTTTCCTCCCAGCAATAATGTCCCTCCACGATGAAAAATATGCGATAGGGCGCCAATAGGGAAATGATTGTACAGGTCAACTGTCACAATAGATAATCAAATGTTGGAACAAATATGATATGCCCAGGTTGTGTATGGAGTTCTCAACTTTCACTCCCACTTCTTCCATTCTTCAGCGTTGGTTCGCAGCTCCGTGTCGCAGTCATAGCCCTTCCGCTCATCAGCCAGGAGCTTAGCCTTCCTCTCGCGGAAACGGAGTTCAGCTTCGTATCTCTTGAGCGCTGCCAGCTTCAGGTACGAGTAATCGTTGTTCTGCACGGCTTCCCTGAACCGAGTACGCATGCGAGGCGAATACAGTTGACAGCTCGCTTCCCGACACAGATTTGGTCCATAGCCCGGGAGAAGCCGCATAGTGCGAGATACCATCCTCGCAATTGGTTTCTGAGCTTTGGCCAGTGGTCGTACAACGTCGTCATAGCAGTCCTCACAGATGGAGAACTCTGGAAGCTCCGGGATGTAGTGCCACGTGCTCAGAATGAGCCTATCGCGACGGCAATGGTGAAATGAGGTCTTTCGTCTAGCATAGTCCACAAAGGCTTGCATGTCTGGCGACGGCAGACGTTTGTACTCGTATTCGTTAGCTGCAGCGTCCAGCAAGTCGATATACTGGACGAAACGAGGACTTTCAGTGGCGAGATCGCAAATCCGCTCTTGCACCAGAGTACTGCACTTGAAGCTATCACGATGAGCTGGCATAAGTATGCGGATATTGCGCACACAGGCCTGGCAGGCGTTGAATCTTGGCAGGCTCGATCCTGTTTCGGGGTCGATTACCTTGTACCACGACTGGATGGAGGCAGTTCGACCAGCACACGGCTTAACTCCCGGAGATGACCGTGTGACCTGATAGAGAGTCTCAAGATCGTTGTACCCCTGCTTAATGGTCTGGAGCCAGGCCAGCCGTGCCCACGGCTCGCTCATGGAACAGCGCACCATCTGGCCGCGAGGCTTTGGCAAGCTTGGGATAAAGAAATCACGGAACTTCGATTTGGCCATCTGTTTCATGCAAGACGGGCAGATGTCAAGGTGCGTCAGTCCACGGATGGTGTACCAGTCCTGATAGCCAGCCATTGACACGGATCTTGGGCAAGGAAGAAGGCAGAGACTGCCTGGCTCCGGAGAAGATCGACGGACAACAAGCTCTTTACATGGGGAGCTCTGCCTGGATGATCGTGCCTTCGACGGGGCCCTTGATCGGCTGACACGCTGCGAAGATGACGATGCTTGGACGGGGTCTTGGGAGAACGACACTGTCCGCCTTCTGCGCGAAGAGGATCTCGAGGGCTCCTGAACCGGTGCGAGGGCGACGCACGTGTTCTGAGAGGCCGATTTAGGGGAGGAAGTGACAATCTCTCGCTTGCCGCTCGGCGGAGGACTAGCAGCGGAGGTCAAGCATTGCAGATGGGGAGCCAGCTGAGAATATGCTCTTGGAACACAAGGCCTCTGAAGCGGAGACTGAGGGGCTGAAGCAGGTAGAGGAACGTTAGAGTAGTAGCCGGCTCCATGCTTCTGATGCTTAACGGGCCGACCTTCATCGTAGATAGCTGGTGATTCAGTAACAGTAGACCGGCTTGGCGAGATCTCAAAATACCCAGGTGCATCCCAGGTAGAGGATGTTCCTGTAGAGTCGGGACTGCTGGATCCAGCACGAGCGCTCTCAGGCACAGCACTTCTTCTCCTGCGGGACCTGGAGTGACCCTCTCCAGAGATTGCTTTCTGTCGTCGATCGTGCGAATCATGGGCGATGTCGTGAGCAACTCCGGTATCAGAATAATAATCGTATTTCAGGGGAGATCCTCTCCGGGGCTCATCGGGAATGAGTGGATATGGAAGTAATTTGTTTCCATGCTTCAAGTCAGTGAATTCCTCACTTTTCGGGCGGTCACTGCGTGGCTCGTACGACCATCCTTGGTCACGGCCCGGTCTCGTAGACGACATGCCTCGTCGTTGATGGTATACTACCTGGTCAGAGTGACCGCGATGGATCTTTGGCGAGTTCCGTTTCGGTGGTGGCCGCCTCTCAACAATATCTGGAAAGTCCCATGTAGACGACTGCTCCAGAGCTTGCCGCTCGAGCTCTTGGACATTGACAAGCGACCTCTGCACCGTGATCTCAGGAGACAGTACATATTCGGGAGAGGGCTCTAGGACTCTGGGAGAGGCATCTCCCCGTTGACAAGATACAACTTCATCGTCCACAGGGTGGCTGCCTTTCTGCTTTCCTGTCTCTATCCTTGCAAGAGATCCATGTCTGTCGGTTGCAGGGACATTGGCGAAATTCTGAGCTCGAACAGTTGATGCGGAACTCAGCGGAGAGTCATCCACATGATGGAAGGCAGGTTCGTCCTTCAGGATTGGTGGTGGAGTTGCAGGACCCTGGCTATCACTTGACGACATGGCTTCGACACTGGAGGTATCGCTGGCGTTGCACTCGGTAGCTGTCGACTGAACCATTTCCATAGACAGGATGATCGGATACTGGTCAATGGTCCCCCTCACACAAACACCTTCTTCTCCGGGCTTCTCTGCTAACGTAGCAGTGCCATTCAGTTCATGAGCGAGCGACTCGGACTCATCCTCCACACTAGGAGATGGCGGCCAGTTAGGGCGCGCCCCCCAAATAGACGACATCTTCCTCCTCTGTGGTTGAAGGGACAACGAGGTTGTCAGATTCACTTTTCAAGGTAGAAAGAATAAGGCTCTCTTATCACGGTGGTTCTCCTGTCAAGGGCAAAGGATTAGAGATACCCTTTTAAATGATCTGATTGGACTCACTCGAAAGCGGCGGCGGAAAGACTGCGGCCCAAATAGAAAGAAATGAGTTAGAGAGTATATAGGATCGATTGGACATTAGAGCGTAGATTGGAATATGGGATTTAGTATGATCGCACAAAAGCAGAGGGAAATCGATTGCGACTCGAAAAGCATTTATATGAAAGCAGGTGGGCCAGGGAAATGCATGTCCGAACAACATGATCGGGCAGCGCCGTCCACCACTGACTGGTCTTTGCTGATAGGGCCTCGAGACCATGGGCGTTGGGCGCCAAATCATAACGATGAAGTTGCAGATCCTTTGAAACACAGCTTGCGCCGTCGAGATCGCCATGCAGCGGGGCAGTTATCGTTTCTTCTGTTCTTATCCATCTCCGCCGTTCGAGGAGTCTCCATCAACTGTATCTCTGCTAGACTAGCAGTGGACTGCTTTTGCCCGACCATTCTAGATACCTCTTGACAGGGAGAACAAGAGAACACAAGTTACAACAGAGATGCTGGTCGATCCACAACATGATAGTGATGGGCAGTACTCACAGTGGCTCCGAAAGAACAGCCAACCGCCATGCATCTAGTTTCAACCAGGCGACAACGTGCAGCAGCATGACGCCCCGGGGAAATCAGTCCAACGTGTCAAACCTATCCGCAGTCAGCATGACGGACTTCCTGAAACAACAGCAAAATCTGCTGTCCAGTCAATTTTATGTAACGGATTTGCAGTCTGCGCATGGCGTGGATAGGTCGCCCTGTGGCATGGCCACTTTGTTATTGACCACAGACCATCTAGACACGAGGGGAGGCGGGACAGTATGCAGTGCACTGCTCGGATCGGCTGTTATACAGACATTGTAGTAGGACTGTGGCGACTGCAAACCCCGAGTACCTGCAATGCACTCCAGAAAAAGACGAAATGCATTGATCGAGACCGTCGAGTACCGGCGCATACAGTTCACGATGTCCCGAGCCCCATTGACAGCACGCTAAAACGGGGCGCACGCAAAGGGTCTGGAAACAAACCTGTGGCCGCAAACCCTCCAGGATCCCTAACTTTGCAAGCCTCACTCTCTTGCTTGTGTCTCTTGTGCTCCATCAGGAATCCACTTGCTGCTACAAGTACTTTTCTCCCACGTCGACCCTTCAGGGATCCTGGACCCGCGATTTTCGACCCGACTGGTGGACTGACCCAGAAAAGAATCAGAGAAACACTGCGCCGAACTCGAGGAGCTCGTCAGCTCATTTAAGTGCAGACCTACTTCCCGCTGCGTGCTGTCGTCTTACTTGTTGGCCCGATGTGTCTCCCTTGAAAAGTTATGCAGTCATCATCTGATTGGAGGTGTATGTCCTTTTCTTCTGCAGTCGAAGGAGGCAGAATCATTCTTCAATAGGTCCTTCCAGCTAGAATTCCATCTCGATGTCCTGTGGCGGTCGTTGTAAAGTTGGGATGTGGCGTTCATCAGTGTAACTGCTCCAGATGTCCACTGCCCTGCTGGAACTGATGTCCATTCCATGAAAGACTGGAAATCTGTCTGCCTACCAAGTTACTCCTGGGCCAGATGGGAAGTCAACAAATTCTATTTCACCATGAAGACAGGCCGTCCAAGGGCCTCCCTGTTGAAAAAATTTATGAGAGCCAATGCAGCATAGCCCTTGCTAAACGACGTCATTAAACATGCTCCTCTATCATTTCGGGCGCTCGAGAACTCCCTGGGTTCGTTTGTTCTTTGGTATCTGATCCTGACTAGCTTCTTGCTTTAGATCACGTCGTACTCCGTGATGTTGCCCAACCTCTACGTCGTGATAATCCAGGTGGCGTTATTAATGGGTTCTGACGTATTCGCATATAGTCTCACTGGTATATTATTATTGTTTTTCTCGTGAATTCTGATTCCTGGATGCTCTCCAACGCATCATCCGAGTTTCCGCCAGATGCCGACGGGTACGGGCCGATGGGATTCTTCCACCGGGTAAATGAATGACAACTCTGGATATTATACGGCCGAGAGAAGTCTCTAGATCATCCGCCCACACTGGTTACTGCGTTCCGTCGGATAACAGTTAACTAGAGTAGGTATCTTACCGGTTAGCAGGTCCAAAACGGTCGTCGCAGCAGCGGCAGAACCCATAAGAATACTTACTGTATCTCCAGTCAAGTAGATCGCAACCAGGTCGCACGCCCTAATGTGTATCTGACCATTTCCCTTGATGCTTAGCCTCCCTCATGCCCAATAACACGCCCTTGACAGACTCTTGCATCGTAGACGTCTCCAACAATCGACGTCACCCATTCGCGGACCCCGCAGTCGAGCAAAAGAAGCCCCTCGTTGATTGACGGCGCGACTCCGATCACAACATCCGTAGCCGGAACGACGAATGAACTTGGTGCGGAATTGAGAGCTTTCTATATATGCCCCGCTGGACTGAATAATCAAAAATATATGCCAGCGGGATCGATAAGGACCCAGCCGACCCCTCCAATGTATTTCAATCGCGTGCTGGCGTCTCGAGCGACGCCTATCCTGCGCAGCAGTAGTACCCTTCGACTTTCTGCAATCCGCGCTCAACTAAGCCCGCCACAAGTATTATCTGGCCCTCGTGTCTCTCAGATTCGCAAAATGTCGCTCCCATCAACGCAGAAGGCCATTGTCGTCGAGGAGACTGGTGGTCCCGAAGTCTTGAAGGTCAAGACTGACTACCCTGTCCCTAGTCCGCAAGAAGGCCAAGTGCTCGTGAAGAACAACATCGCGGGTATTAACTTCATCGACACCTATTTCCGTACTGGTCTCTACCCCTCTCCAAAGCCAGAAGTCCTTGGTCGCGAGGGAGCTGGTACCATTGTCGCTCTGGGTCCCGGAGCAAACCCATACGGCTTCAAGGTCGGAGACCGTGTGGCCTGGCTCAGCACGGGAGGTTACGCTGAGTACACCGCTGTGCCTGCAGCCAAGACTGTTAAGATCCCAGATGGCCTTTCAGATGAAGATGTCATCGGCGCATTCCTCAGTGGTCTGACCGTGGTGACGCTGGCCAAGGAGTCCTATCCCGTCCAGAAGGGCGACTGGGTGCTTCTTCACGCTGCTGCCGGAGGTGCTGGATTCCTCATGACACAGGTGCTGAAGTCGCTTGGTGCTAAAGTCATTGGAACCGCTGGTGGCCCGGAGAAGGTCGAGCTGGTCAAGAGCCTTGGTGCCGACGTGGTCATCGATTACAAGAGCGACGAGGGGAAAGACTGGGTCAAGCAAGTCAAGGAAGCGACTGGAGGCGAAGGTGTCACCGTTGTTTATGACTCTGTCGGAAAGGACACTTGGGAAGGCAGCTTGGATGCTGTCAAGAGGAAGGGGACCGTCATCTACTTCGGCAATGCCAGTGGCCCTGTTCCTCCTCTCCAACTCCCGTAAGTCACTGCATGGTCGAGCAACCTCTTCAGCCAGTATCTCGTACTAACTCTATCTAGTCGTCTTTCCCCGAAGTGTATCAAGATCGGCCGTCCCCAGCTCTTTGGCTACATTGAGAAGCGTGAGGAGTTTGAATTCTACACCAACGAGCTGTTCACTCTTCTCAAGTCGGGCCAGTTGAAGGTCAAGATTCACAAGGTCTACCCCTTGGAGCAGGCTGAGCAGGCGCAGCGGGTATGTTATCTCCCCTTGAACCGTGGATATCAATCGGTTTTTTTCTTGTTCATTTTCCCGTTGAATCTTCTGTCGGTCAAGTGCTGACCACTATTCCCCGTTACTATAGGATCTCGAAGGTAGAAAGACCACCGGCAAGTTGCTCCTGCGTCCATGAGTGGCGCACTTTACATCGAGTGTAAATGACAAGCAATAAATATATCCATAATCAAGATACGGCATTTGAAGTCCACATTAAATCACTGAGCAGCATCCAGCACGGATCAAACATTTCTATTCTGATCATCCATTTAATACTTTGGTTAGCTATGTACACGGGGATGGAACCATGGAGCGGGCCAAACTCTACCTAGCTACTCAGCCAGGATATGTTCCAGCGTAATGTAACAAGATTAACCCATATACTAAGAGTGATCTCTGATCCAAGCAGTAATATCCTCTTCCGTATGAGTAACGAAAAGCCATTTCAAGTAGTCCTCCGGATTCTGCATCTTCTTATCAGCGTCGAAACCGTCCCTTTGCTCGTAGAATTCTCTCTCCTCCTTGGGGAGCCTGAGGATGTCCGTTTGGTGTGCCATATCGAGGATTGCGTCAATGCGGGCCTGGCGTAGATGATGCCAATAATCGAGCCCCTCAGTCCACTTCGTCTTTGACGACAGGGAGCTAAGCAAATGAGCCAGTGCATACCCGTCTTCGAAGGCCTGGTTGACGCCCTGTCCTGAGGATGGAGGCATTGCGTGAGCAGCATCGCCCATGATAACAACGCGTCCAGTGCGAGACGACCAACGCTCAATTTTCGGCATGCGCTCATAAGGCCAAAAGAGCAATGACTCTTTTCTTATCGACAGCTTATCCATCAGCTCTTGGGCTGGGGCGTGCCATCTTTCATATCCTTCGCAAAAGAGACCGTATAGAGCGTCATTATCTGTTCTCAAGGCCTCCCTACCATCCCGATCAAGTGATGGATGAGAGAATTGTCTGCCCACCATAAGATCGATGCCCTCAGGGTCCTCAGGAATCATGAAGATAGCCCCGGGCTCATCAAGGATAGTGCCGGCCTTGTCGGGGTCTTCCTTCAGCCACGAAAGGTTGTCTGTGGGTAGGTGAGCGTAAACGCAGGCTATACCAGTGTATTTGGGCATGTCTGAAGTCAGGTGTTTCCTGACAGCTGAGTAGATTCCATCAACACCTATCAATAACGACGCCCGTTCAGTCCTGCCATTGATGCGAAATGTCACACCGTCTGTTGTTTCTTCCAGGACCTTTTCAAACTTCGCGCCGTACTCAATAGGGATACCCCTTTCCTTGACCGCGGCTCTCAACTCGTCGAGCAGCAACTGGCGCCACATACGACAGGTCTTGAATCCGTAGAGCTCTTCAGTGCAAATGTGCACATCACGAACCTTGCGACCTTCGGCATCTTTGAGCGCAAGCTTTTCTACCTGATAGCACTTAGGTGCAATACGCTCGTAAATGCCCAGATGGTCGAGCACTTTCAAACCATTCGGGGTCAGGCTAACTCCACTACCCAGCGCCTTAGCATCTTTTGCTCTGCTTTCGTAGAGTCGACAGGGGATAGATTTCTCATGAAGTGCGAGCGCCAAGGCAACCCCCTGTTCAATTGTCAGATATCAAAGTATAAACGTTGAAAGAAGAGAAGGTTTGAAAAGTAGTGGTTCACACTAACAAAAGGGTGCTTACCCCTAAACCTGCACCAATAATCACAACATCGTCTGACAAGCTCGCCATTGTGAGTTTATTGACTCTTCAGCTGTTATAAAAATTTATCCAGGTACTTGTTATTCTTTTATATCCTTCAAGTGCTACTCACATACACCCACATACTTCGCTTGGACTTCTTCATTCGGGCGTATTTTGAAGCCCGAACCTGCCGCTGTAGCGGGTCTCGGATGCTCGGGCAGTATTCTACGACCGAAGTCTTCGCTGACGGGGTTAAAAGACCGGATATAGGACTTGATAGAGACTAATGGTGTAGGAAGTGTTACGCACTAAGCTGTCTCTTATTGACTATTTACCAGCAATTGATCGGGTTGTCCCGCCATATGACGTGACTCTCAGGTACTTGTTTAAAAGTCCAGTAGTCCAACCCTTTTGTTCTAGTTCTGCAATCGCCTCTAGTCGTTAGAGTGCTGAGCTGAAAAAGGGATTCGAATGGGGTCCTTGTTCTTCGTTACAGCCAAAGGCAGACATGGCACCTTGCTCCAGATTCGAAACTGGCCTCGAGCCCATCAGAGAAAGTCCTGCGGCTTATTGTCTTTGCTATCTTCACCGTCGGATCCATCGGCTTCACCTTCGGCATAGTCCCTTGGTTTCTTCCAACCAAGCATGAGGTCGTTTGGCAGAACAGTGTAAATCGAAGAGTAAGCTGACATAACTTCATCGAAGAAACAGATGCCACAGTTCAGCTTCCAGACAGATGTTATGACCTTCATGCCCGGGTAGCACAGATCAAGGAGGCCTTCCTCAATGATGAATTCAAATTCATCAGTGGCCGGATCAGCCTTCTCCCACTGCAGACGTTCCTCAGGGCTAAGGTCAGGCAGGGGACAGGCTGGATCGCGAAATGCTTTTCCAGATATCTTGCCGACAGGGTTGAGATCAGGAGCATGTTGACGATAGAATTCGCGAAGATCGTCCTGTACTGGATGCACAGCCGTGATCTCAAAACCGTCAATATCATCCACACGTACGGCGGAAAGCGCGTTCTCGTTGGCCAAATCGCGGAATCGACTTGCTTGTTCGTTTGACCCAGCACCAGCCAGAGCGAACTTGACAACTTTACGTGCGATATCCGGCGTCATTAGACGGATTTCCTCAGCTGTGGGAGTCCACCCATTATCCCCGACGTAGGACTCGTAAAACGAACCCCCAAATAAGGTGGAACAAGCCTCATTGAAATTTCCCGGACCCTGTACTATGAAACGTTGGTTCTTCCAGAGTTCTCTTGTCACAATGTCGCACGAAATCCGTGCAGCATCTATGTTATCCTTGTACTCGGGGCAAACGTCATGGTGAAGGAGGTAGGTAAGGAAGTTTTTAATGGTAATGGGTCCCATTTTGGTCATCTCTTTAGTGTCTGGATAGAAGAATCTGGGATAAAATGCGGTTCTGCTGCTGTCAACATTCCCTTCACTAAGGACAATCTCTCGACCACTTACAGATAACCTCTAGCAACGGCGTCGAAGTCGATTAGCATCTTTGAACGTTCGCTGTCGATCCAGGACTGGGCTTTGGCGGCCAATATCTGATCCTTATCCATGTCTTCAAGCTCGCGCTGATCCACGCCAGTGAACATGCTCTGCCCAACATCCACGCCTCCATACGCCAGGTATTTCGAGAACATGTGAGATCGGTCGTTCTCGATTCTGCGTTTGGCCTGGAAACGCAGAATAGCCTCTTCCAGGCGGCTGGATAGGAATTAGCACGGTGCAGCACAAGACAGCACGTATCTCTTACAGAAGGATAGGTAGAGCACTAGATATGCACGTCAGTAAACCCCATTACCAGAGCACGGAGCAACATACACATCATAACGCTTCTTGTTCTCATTATACTCCTCGACAGTAATAGGAGGATCGACGTAGAATTCCTCGAACCCAGTAGGTTTGTTCTGCCAAGGTTGTCAGCTATCCTCGTAAGAGCTACATCAAGATGATGTTCACGGACGAGGCCTCGTTTGCTCTTAGGCTTTTTAGATCTTTTTTTCTTTTTCTTCTTCTCCGCCGGGATCATGTCGACCTCTGCTGTCATGTCTTCCTCGTCGCCGTTCTCATTTTCATTCTGGTCTTGGGGCCCTTGCTCTTTACATTCATCAGGGGGTTCATCATGGGCTATGGCAATGGCCTGGTCTGGATCATCTTCGACCTGGGGTCCTGAACGGATTGGAAGGGCTGATGTATTCGTCTGATCTGCGCTCTCCATGGTGTCTATGGCTCACTGAGAGGGGAATGCAGATGTTTGATAGAGTCGATTCCAATACTTATCGAGAGTGTCTCAGAATGACAAGTCGAAGAGCTGGAACTCCAGCATGAAGAATGCTGAGGGACAAAGAAAGAAGCTCGACTAGGTGAAGTGTCGAGTGAAGTTGTGGGATGGCAACGGGGATTCACCTATGCGTACTCGCAAGCACTGTGCGATGTCCATTGTTTTCCAACAGCAAGTTGTCAAACACAATGCTCATACAATATGACGGCCACATCAACCACGTCATCCAGATATATCTACATATTGAGAATTACTGCTTCCATTGGTGACGTGTAGCACTGTATGTCGATTGTAGAAACTACCAAACATTTTGGGACTTTCTGCTTGGACCCTGAGATGATAGTCCACTTGATAGGGACCCTGTGCTACTGTATTTAGTTAATGACGGGATACTGCCGATTGACAAACATGACAAAGAAGTCAAGTTAGCGGCATCTCCAGACGGTGGCATGGCAGATCCTCTTTTATCCTCGCTATTCACAGTAAGATCGGCCGTTTTCGCGCGGCCGCTACAAACAGCTAGGGGATCGACGGCGATGTTTCGGATGCGAGCAGGTGGACGATCGGGTCTCGTGCAGCAAGGCTGAGCAATCTGCAGTGACGCTCGAACCCTCTGGCGCATCTGAAACGCATCGTGGCTGTTGTTGTTCGCATGTCTTGAATCAATCAGACCAAGCAAGACCAAAAAGGGAGGCTGAGCCCTGACGTCGAGCTGACTGACTCGTCACCGCCTTGACGGCCTCCGCCTGTTTTAAATACCGTTTTGTGACGTTCTGCCTGCAGTATTCAGGCCCCGCAACCCTGAGGTCCCGCGCGGTGAGAGGCCGCGGCAGGGCGGCTGAACCCTGAAACTTAAATTACGGCGGGTATCGTACCGTACGCCCACTTCAACTTCTCCGCCGCGGCCTTTGGTTGCTCATCCAGCTGCTCTCCGACTCGCTAGAGATGCTCATCGATGGGCATATGCTCGCCATTGATTGATGATCGCGGCGATTACCTACTCCCTCCAATCCACCGTTGCGCCCTGTTTACCCTACAGCCCGCTATTCCCACCTCTCATCTCCGCTGACCTACATGGGGCATGCATCGTTCTATTTCTAGCTGAGCGCGATCCTGACATGCTCTTATATCTTCACCTCCCTGGCGCTGCAGTTTCCCGCTCCTTGCATTGCGGCCCTAGTGAGAACGGTCGATCGACGCCCCCTGAGTGGTTCCGGAAAGACCGGCGAAGTGACTTGTCCGGCATGCAGTCGTGATATCTCGTCCTCTTATCGAGACTTGCCGTTCTTATCACAGTCTACTGGTCATGCTAGCACCTTCAAAATCCGACAGCCGCAAGGCGCCAAAGCTGGATAGTGACAGCTTTGTTGCGTTTGATCATGCTGCAGCAGGACAGTAAGTTCCCCTGTCAATTTGGTCTGCATCTTTAGGTTGCGTCAGCTGGCGAGTCTCTACCTACCAGGCTTGAAATGGACTGGATATCTGCATATAACTCGCTCTACATGGATCCCCCATGTCCTACGGAACTGACCAGTTTCAATTTCTTAGTGATGGCGTCCGTTGTGATCCTTCTGGCTCCCTGATCGCGAAACCCTGTACGCGCCAGGAGATCACCTTTTATGAATCAAGTTCCCTACATCCCCATTTCAGGGCTTTCATGCCTACTTTTATAGGAACTCTGTCATCTGCAGACCAACAGCAGTCACAGGCTCTAGCTCAATCTCAGCAGGCGGGAGCTATAGTTGTTCCAGCATCTGACGCCTCGTCCTCGTCCAATACACCTGTCGGTTCGGAAACTCCCAGGCCCCTTACCGATCCATCAGGGCCAAGCACCTCCGTCCAGAAACAGGAACCCTGGGTCCCCTCTGGCGGGCGTAAACTCGAAACAGGCCTGTCAATAGTTCTGGAAAATGTAGCATCAGGCTTCAAGCGGCCAAACGTGCTGGACGTGAAGCTCGGAGCCCGACTCTGGGCAGATGATGCTCTCCCAAGCAAGCGAGCAAAGCTTGATGCTGTTTCCAAGGAAACAACAAGTTCAACATTAGGGTTTCGCATTGCTGGAATGAAAGTTTGGACGGGGGGAAAGAGTGAAGGAGAAGAGGAAGAGCCATTGGGGCAAACAGACCCGTATGCCACAAAATACGAAGGGTCTGAAGGCAAGAAAGGAGAAGTCATTGAAAAAGGCGGCTACAAACGATATGACAAATGGTACGGTCGATCCTTAAACGACGAAAATGTTAAGAGGGGCTTCGAGACGTTTTTGGCAGGCGCCAAAGCCGGCAAGGTAGACCGCTCGAAATTAATAGCAAGAAGGATCGCAGAGGAGTTAAGATGTGTGCAGTCTGTCCTGGAGGCGGAAGAAAGCAGAATGTACTCCTCCAGTGTCCTCATTGTTTATGAAGGAGACTCCGAAGCCTTGGAAGCAGCCCTGGAATACGAGAAAAATAGGAAAGATAGGGAAGAGGAGGAAGATGAAGATGAAGACGAAGATGGGGAGGAGTTCACCCTACCCCAGGACGGGTCCCTGGAAGTGGTCGATGTCAAGGTCGGAGACCAGACACTCGCCCAGGGCGCTCTCAAACTCGACATTGATCCCGGAACTGCAGCAACAGAGCTAGGAGATCTAGAAGACGACGATGAAGAAGAGCCCAAAGTTCATGACCTCCGTCTGATTGACTTTGCACACGCGAGCTGGACTCCGGGGCAAGGGCCAGATGAGAATATGCTTATGGGCGTGAGAAGCCTTGTAAAAATCATGGAGGACCTCGGGAAAGAATAGACAAAATCCACGCAAAATCCTGTCATCTAATTTGGAGATCGCCGGCGACCTCCTGGTGATAATAGATCCCGGTCCAATGTTACATTAGCTGTGATTTTAGAAATAGCAAGTGAGCTCTGTATTAGCCATATTTGATATTATTTTTTCTCGGTCAAAATTTCATCGTCATCAGTATCTCCGGGATAATAATCTCATGCTTGTCATTGTCGTGCAGATAGAAATCGTAGCTAGTCCAGCTGGGCTTTGATAGTCTGATTATGTAATCGGCTCATCCTGGAGATTTCGATGGCGGACATTGAAGCGGCCGCATTTGACTCCGACAAGCCAGTCGAGAGAGCAAGACGCAGTCCAAGATGTTTCCCACGCGTGCACTGCTGGCGCGATCGGTCTGGAAAGGTGAGAATGCATTTTCCCCTGTGCAGAATATCCCAAAGTATCCCATGGATAATTCCGTTACTTCGATATAGAGCTTGCATGATTGCTAACATCCCGATTCAATTTCTAGGCCCGAACATCGTTCCGTACGTTTTCCCTCTTACCCTCTCTCAAATATCCAAAAAATAAGAATCAATCAATATCGAAGACTACTATTGTCATTGTTACTCCGAATTGGAACAGAGACCTAACATCCACGTCCCCAATACTCACAGACTCCCTCTCCCGCGCGAAATTCCTCCTCCACCCAACACTCCGGCCATCAGGACGCAAGCCCGCGCCGCTACTATCTTGCCGAATTTCGTGGGACTGCGCTTTGCGGTTCACAATGGAAAGAACTATATCGATGTGACCATCACCGAGGAGATGGTTGGAAGGAAGTTGGGCGAGTTCGTCGCGTACGTAAACTTCCTTTCCTTTCTTTGGTGACTTTTCCGTTGCAATTAGGACCTCTCCGGACATTCTCTATTGCGACATGCAACGGCTTTGAAACCCCGGAATGGAATTGGAGGGGGACTTTTCAATCGAAAGACATCATAATGATACTGAACGAACCGGCTAACTGTTCGACGATGATCATATGCAGGACCCGCAAGCGCTTCACATACAAGCAGTCCAAGAACAAATAGACGAGAAAAAGGCTTCGACATTTTTTCGGAAGGATATTCTTATTATCGAAAGGAGTTTTCATTTTTGTTCAAGGGAATTATTGCGGTGTTCTCCGCATTGTACTACTGTACTCTACTTCACGATTTGCATATGTATATTTATGGAAACGGATCCGTGTAGCGGTTGCGGAACAGAATTTCTGAATACACCATCTATACCCTCTCATCTGCTTTATGGCATGACTGCTCGGCTTTAGTATGTTTGTGGTTGAGTTTGTGGTTGAAACGATGTCATATGCAGTAAACTTTATGGTATCTTTTAATAGTTACAGACAGCTTTAGCTTGTCGTGATTTCCCATCCAACGCCGATTTCGTCCAATGGGTTAGACATTCCGATTCATGATAGTTCATGATTAAACCACCCGCTATGTACGCCACCGAAATAAAGACCAAACTCCAAATCCACCTTCAGTAAGAGCAACGACGTAATTTGGTAGTCGAGTTAATGCAGTTATGTCTCCGATCCGGAGATAATTAAGCACGGGAGGATATAGAACGTGTGTGGACTGAGCATGAGGACCGGGAAACCGATATGGATGCTCATCGGTAAAACTCCCCTCTCTTAACGCTGACTCCGTACTCAGCAACAGCCATACCAAGGTCTTCCATGGTGAGCACTGTTCGTCCTTGTCCGGAACCACCTTGGCCACCACCACCAAAACCAGGTCTCTGGATGCCGAGATGGGTGTTGGACTGTCCAGCCTTCCCCTTGCCTGCTTCACCTCCAGCCGCTGCACCTGCAGCTCCGCCGGCGCCTGCAGCGTTGGGCATCAGACCTGCTGCGGCGTTGAGACCACCCATGGGGTTGTTTGCGCTAGAGCTATTGGAAGAGCGGATCCGCGAGTATTGGTATGCATCCGCAGCAATGTCAGAGATAAACTTCTGCGTAGCCAAGGCAAGCAAACGCGCCAGATGCGGAGGGGTCTGATTCGGGCCATGACCTGGCGGAGGAAGACCAGCAAGAGTAAGATAGTGCGCAGTGACAGCGTCAGGAATCTATTAAAGTATGGTTAGTCTTTATGGAATAACATCTGTCAGATGAGCAGCAAGCTTGAAGATAGAAGGAGAGCCATGATCTTATCAGAAGGAAGGCAACGGAAATATCCACACGGTTTTGCGCTTTCGGAACAGGTCTGTGAATTTACATCCGAAATATTTCATCATATGATCAGGCGATATAATGCTGTAGGGCAGAGTATAGACGGAAACGAGATATTGAGGAATAAGTGAAGGGAAAGTGAACACGCGACACTTACAATAGGCGCGTACTCGTCCATCTTCCCCAGAAACTCGCGCAGACTGGTCTCCTTCTTGGTCGGAGGTGGCGCAGGTGCAACTGATTCTACAGGAAGGCTGCCAGCGGCCGCTGCAGTCGAGTCTGCATTTGTGTTGCCATTCTCACCCGCGTTGTTATTGGTGTCAGTTCCCGCCATGTCGATATCCTGCTCGATGGAGGCGTCGATGTCTTCACCTTCAGCAGCACCGGGCTCCTGCTTGGGAACTGGATCTTGCGTCGAGTTAGCAGACTCAGCAGTTGCTGATGATGGGATAGTCTCCTGTGATTGCGTCTGAGACTGAGGTGCAGACTGCGTCGCTGGAGGTTGCGACGTGGATGGTGAGGGTTCAGCCATGACGGCGAGCAGGATCGTCAACCACTGTAAGACAGAACCCTGTCTGCAAATGAAGGATCCCTGCTCACAGCCTGTGGTACGGTCCTGTAACGTTGGCCCGTCTCGGTGGTCTGCTGCTCTTTTCCTCGCGGTTGAAGCTTGCGCTGGGTTGGTCGAGGTTGGGTGCGGGAGAAGTCTGGCGAGCAGTGAGTGGTGAGAGCTGAACGCGGTGTGGTCTTGGCACCACCACTTTTTTCTTACGGGTATTACTTCCGGGATAGATGCTGGTATCATTTGGCATCTGTATATAGAGACCTGCGATAGGTTGCCCTGTTGGATTGGATCTGCAGTTATCATATGCAGGTTGTCATACAGAACCTGGTATTTGGGATGGAACGACAGTATCTATCACGATCTCTTGAATACAGTCATTATGGTCAACTATTTTCTGAACTACTAGTAGTGTATACATATTTTTACAGTGCGCCCACAAGAAGGAAGCCCAGGAAATCAAGGACCGCGCCTGTGCACCCCACAATATCTGGCTTGGTCCCGCCATAAATGCATATCAGAAAATAAGAGACAAAAATAGAAAACATGAAAATCTCACTGGTGTATCAGACTGGTACAATGTACGAGCCGCAAACCTGCCCGGGTCTACTGGCCCAGTTGCATGTTGGGATCCACGGGATCCTGGTGTTGGGTCTGTTGCAACAGGTCACCGTGGACTTCTTGACCGAGAGTTTGCATCAGGTTCTGCTCAGCAGTCTGATCCATCATCGCATGGTTGTCCGCATCCTGCGGAAGACCTGGAGAACCAGACATATTAGACATGTTGTCCTGCCCGGGTCCGGGTGCAATATGAGGGGCATGTGCACCAGCAAGAGCCATCATTCCTTCAATCCCTTCCACATGTGCTTTGTCCTCTTCTCCTCGCTTCTTCTCCCGCTCACGGGCTTCATTCTTCGCAGCTTGTGCAGGGGCGCGCGTCTTGAGCTCTCCCGTGACGAACTTGAGATAGTAAGGCACTTCGATGCCACTCTTCAAAAAGAAGAGCTTCAGGTTGCGTGCCTTATCTTTAAGCTGGACCTGATTACGATCTTTCAGGGACTCATTGATAGTGCCTCCCGGTCCAAACATAGCGAGGATTTGGCTCCAGTGAGGCCCCTTCACGCGGTCAAGTCCAGCCATCAAGGCATTCTCTTCTTCGGTGGTCCACGGCCGGCGTTGGCTGGGAAGGCCCGCCCTGCGGCTGCTCGGGGAAGATTTGGCGGTGGCAGCCATGCGAGCACGTTCATATAGTATTTGAGTGGGCTGTGACTGTGAATAGTGAGGTACACCAGGCATATAACCATAGTTTGCTGCCGCAGCATTAGCTCGAGCAGTAATTGAAGCAGCGTTGGCAGCAGGGTTGTACTGC
Source organism: Paecilomyces formosus (assembly GCA_029606185.1). NCBI lineage: Eukaryota > Fungi > Ascomycota > Eurotiomycetes > Eurotiales > Thermoascaceae > Paecilomyces > Paecilomyces formosus. The sequence goes on from JAPVCB010000038.1 coordinate 348,355, forward strand.
TGGAAGTTTGCTTGGAGAGGACTTTGCTGGAATGTCAGCTGCTGAGGTTGTTGAGACTGTTGATGATATGCCGGCGGAGTAGGGCTGCCCTGGAACTGTTGCTGCAGAGGCATGCCGTGCTGTGGCGGAGGTGGCTGAGGAACAGGGGTTCCGTGAGCTGAATGCTGCTGCTGAGTCTGTTGCATTTGCTGGGTTTGTTGAGGTTGTTGATGTTGCTGCTGCGCATGTTGTTGGTGCTGGTGCTGTTGTTGTTGGTTTTGCTGTTGCTGCTGAGACTGTTGAGACCGCCTTAGGCCGTGACCCTGCAAGGCGATTTGCGCCGCTCGAGCTGCTCGTGCAACAAGATCTCCATGGACGTTACGGTCGACTGGGACTTCCGGGGGCTGAGGAGCCACTGAGAATTGAGTCTCGAGAGGCGCACTGGGCTGCTGTTCCTGGGCTTCGCTGGTGGACGGTTGGCGCCCTTTCGCAGTCTTCTTCGTCTATCACCCGTTAGCCGCATTCTGAATTGAATAATTGAAAGGCGGGGTAACAGACCTGTTGGTTATTAATGGCATCAAAATTCTTGCTAATGTAAGAGCTCAAGTCTCTCAGGAAGTCTTCCCAATGGTATTTTTCCGGCAGAGATTTCACAGCTTCTTCGTTGTTGATCTCGCCAAGAAGAATATCGCGACGAGAGCGGGCACGCTTTACGAAGTCTGCTTCACTGGGGGCAAGCTGCCGCGTGCCTGGTCGCTTAGAAAGAAGGCGCTGTTCGAGGTCTTCCGGGAATAGGTCATAGAGCAGCTCGGTCCTTGTACGTTCTTGGCTGTTCATGGACGCGATAAATGCCTGGGTTTTGAGCTCGAGGAAAAGTGCGCCCTGGACCTTTAAAAGACGGCTTCCCTCCGGGACAAACACATCGAGGAAATGGTCGTTTAATTCGGCGAAGCTGATATCCTGGGTTCCAAAGATGCTCGAGACAAAGGAAGCCAGGTTTGCCTTCCGGATAATATCCACTTGCGAGGGTTCGGTCAGATCGAGCTCAGTTGGAGAGAGGAACGCAGTTTTCGTAGAATAGACTCTCTTCGTGTGGTCAAACAGCGAGCGCATGGTTGCATAAGCCTGTCCATTCTCGGAATCGGGTTCAGATACGAAGGAGGTAATGTCCTGGTAAGAGGATTTGGCCAAGAGGGTCAGGATCTGAGTAGACTGTTGATGCGACTACAGTCAGCGTAATTCTCGTCAGAAAACTGCATCTCTACCTACTAGGTTGTCAAGAATAGGGAGACTCTGGATCTTGAGATGGGAGTTTGCTTTGAGATAAACGACGCCTTTAGAAGCAGGGGCCCCTGCGTCATTTGTCTCTTGCTTCTCCTGTTGACTAGCCGCGAATTGCTCTTCTACACGTTCTGAATGCCCAATAATATTAGATATCACTGCAGCCACATCTTGCGCAGGATCTGGATTTCCCGCAGGAACCGCACCGTTGTCAGTCCCGCCTTCACCTTGATCCTGACTGCCATTCAGATTCTCCCCGGCCTCAAGGGGCCCCGTATCCAGTGAGGCCAGCTCGTCCTCTATCTGGTTTCCTGCAGTGACATCGTTTTCCTGCTTTGTCGGGAAAGAGGATGCATCAAAGGCGTCAGGTCCTGACGTTCGGCGTTTCTTATACGCCCGGGGAGAGAGGGATCCATCGTCATCATCAAGGGAATGCGAGATCTTCCCGAATTCTGCAATTGGGTCAGTTTCTTAGCTCGCTATGTCATCTAAAAAGCGCAGTCTGCCTCGGGGACGCAGACGAGAGAAGGTGATGCGTTCATCGGAAGCCGGGAGACAATGAACAGAGGACGGTGGTTACAGGAAGGGCCACTCACCATTATTCTCATCAGGCATGGACGAAGTTGGGAAGGCAGAGGGCGTCTTCCCATCCGAAGACAACCTGGAGCCTCGCGTACTCACCATGGCGGCGGACTCAATCCTGTATGCAGGTCGATCTGACTTCCAAGAGAAGAAATGAGGGTTTAGGGGTAGGGCGCGGGCGTAGGGCTTTGGAGGGCGAGGCTCCGCTCCGTTGCTGAGAAATTTTTGCGCTTGTGCCGGGAAGCCTCCGACCCGGGATTGGTAGACCTTCGCCGGACTAGGTAGGTAGTTAATCCTGTCTATTCTATTAACTTTAACTATCCAATTCAGTTCGTAAGAAGCATTGCAAGAAGCCTTATCATGGTAATAGTATTGTCTACAGAATCAGTATGAGGTAGTCCTTCCTATCAGACTGGTGACCTGGAGAGCTCATTTGCTGCCTGAGGCAATATTTGGCTCAAAACAGGTTAGTTCAGGCTAGTATGACAGCTCTCGACGACTCTTTTCTACAGGCTCTACAGTTTTCAAGGGATTCAATATGTTCCCTGGGACTCTCCAGAGTGGCAGATTCAAAGTCTGTGATATCGTCGACAGGTGGCTCCTAAGACTAGTCCGATAGGTATCTATTAGAGAAACAGTAGGTACTGCTTACTTTCGGCCGTTTTGAAAACACACTGTCTCATCGAGGACAATCTCGTCTGGTGGGAACTGTGTATGCTACTCTATAGCGGCCCCGACGTTGTCCCTTTGGAGCGTGTCTTCATACCGGTGGGCCATTATTTCCAAATCTTCAATGCGCTCTGCACGGGTGAGCGGCCATTTGAATCCAAAGTTCCCATGTAATTTGAAAGTGGCGTCTGCAGAGTCAGATTGATGATCTTTATCATTCAATATTAGTACGGACGGTTGAAGGGAACTGCAAGAAGTGATTAACTGGCTGCCGGGTCTTCGCGGTGCTATTCTATCCGTCAGCAGTGCAGTAACTGAGCGCTAGATAAGTCTATGTACAGTTTCATTGGCCTACATTGGTAATCAAGATTATTAGCTCATATTAGTTGCACAAGTACGCTCAATCACTTTGCTCTGTTCATCACTGTTTCTGGGCATCTCCTTATCTTCGTCAACAGATCTATCCATCGTCCAATTTTCCTCTCGTGTTGCAGTACGCGGGGTGGTGCCAATGCCCATAAATTTAATAACCAAAAAGCAAACAAAGAAGATGTAAAAATCATAAGCTACTTTTGCATGGACGATGGCAGTGGTGGATCTAGGAAAGTGAGGTGGATGGCTGGTTTCGACGCGCAGGGATCGTTTTCTCAGTGCCAACTCTACAGTTGACCGTTTTGAGTGGATGTTGCCAGCTTCTGGTACTATGGAGATCACTTGTAAGGCTGAACATACGCTCCTCTGCGTCATTGACTGGTTCTCTGCTCCTGGTTCACGCCTTTCACCAGACTGACGTGATATATATTTTCTCCGCTGTATTAACGGCTACGGTCCGCTGGTTCCCGGCCAGCAAAGTATCCGCATCTGGTACTAGAAGGTTGCATCGAAAATGCCTAAACGAACCTTGATTTTGGAACCAAGAAGTACCATCACGCAATCCGATCCAAGGGACTTTTGGAAGGCTATTTCCAATGAGCTCCTGGGCGCCAAGCATATATTGTGCGAGAACCCCGCGCTCTATCGCGATAAGGACCGATGATCAAAGCGTTCCCGCTGTGGATAGACTCCGCCCGTCCCGAGTCAATGCGAAGTAGGGCTGCCCGATACCCTCTGACGGTGGAATGTATAACTCTCAACCCTGTCTGGTACTTCAGTTCGGATGAAGTAAATATTCAAGATTATACCAGGAGAATATGACGTCGAGGGCGCAAATGTGGATGTGCTCCTAGTCTTGGAAAGGTCCTCATACAGTAATCCGCAAAGGCTATATCTACAATCTTGCGATAATCTATATGGGATTGCTGTTGAATTAACTTTGCAATGATAAGCACTGAATTTCGTCACTCCTAGCGCCAAAACTATGTTCACTAATGCCTACACGTGGGAAGCAATATAGGTACTATGTAGTCAGGATCATCGCAACCTTCTGCAGACTACGGTCAGCTGCTCACACGACCTATTCGAAAGGGTCAAAGCATATTCCCTACCCATCCTGACATTCTGGGATTGTTACCGTTTTCAGCTTTAGAGCTCGCGCCACTTAGTGATCTTCCCTCCATCATCGTTTATCTACGAGGGGTTCTAGCCCAAAGAAAGTCCCAGCTCTTCGGATTTGACGGATACCATACCCTTAGGTCATCCGACAATTACTCAATGGCCCGGCTAGGTACTTATTCTTGCTGTTATCCGGAGCAGAAAAAAAGACTCGAGATGCATCTTAACCCTCTCTCACCGACACTGTTGGTACCCAGCTGGTTCTGGACGGTAGACTCGAGTCCCTTGTCATTGGAATCTATATAGATCCTTTATCCTCACTGTGCAGGCCACTCTCATCTTCCCACGCTGAAAAACAAGATGCGGCTAGTATTCGCTGCAATTAGCGCCCTGGTGCTACAAGCGCAGGTGGCCTGGGCACAGGGCTTTACAGAAAAGGTTTGGAGTGTTGTCGCCTTTACCTTGTATGGCGACACTACTCCGACTGCTTTAGCCGAATCACGACGGTTAACACCGCTCGGCGCCCAAGATCTATACACAGCTGGCTCCATCTTCCGTAATAGATATGTGGCATTACTCTCCAATGGAAACCAGTCGAGCACCGGAGTTCAAGGAATATCTCCTTACCTTCTGAGTGCAGATCAAGTGAACGTATATTCCACATCGGACCAATTCGTCGCGGCCTCAGCTCAGGCATTTATGCAAGGGCTCTATCCTCCTCTTAACATATCATATAACGGCAGCTATCTCGACTCTGCCTCCACGCTGGCCAACGGCTCAGTTGCCAGCTATCCGCTTGATGGCTACCAATATGCCGACATCTACACGGCAGGTTGGACTGACCCCTACTCGACCGCAGTGGCCGGACAGACTGCCTGTTTTACGCACCAGATGTCAGAATGGGCGTACCAGTATAGCCCGGAATTCTTCCGAATCAAAGACGATACCGCAGGATTCTATGCCTATATTTATGAACTGGCGCTTACCGGCGTATACGATGCTGACAACGCCAATTATGCGAACGCATACGACATCTCCGAGTACCTGGAGTATGAGTACTTGCACAATTACACTTTGCAAAACATCTTGACTGCAGACGATCTCAGCTATGCAAGAGCGCTTGCGGATCAATATGTCTACGCGACGAACGGCAACGTCACGGGATATGGCCAGCGCCGCAACGATGATCGCGTTTCTACCATCGCCGGAAGGACCATGGTACAGCTGGTCGTGGACTCATTCAATTCTAGTATTCAGGCACACGGCTCTGAAGCAAAGATGTCTTTGATATTTGGAAGCTACGAGCCCGCTGTTGCGTTTGCAGCGCTGGCACAGATGTCAGATCTCAACTCAAACTTTTACGGACGCCCTGTTCCTGGTGCTTCGCTCGTTTTCGAACTCTTCAGTTATGAGAATGAATCCAATGTGGAGTATCCCAGCGCCTCGGATCTCTACGTTCGGTTCCTGCTCCGAAACAGCACCGATGCCTCAGAGGGCCTTACGTACTATCCACTGTTTGGCTACAGCCCCAGCCAGATCCCGGTCCCCTATTCGGAATTTGTAGCGGAGATTGCACAGTTCGCCGTATCTTCGACCGCAGACTGGTGCGAAATCTGCTCAACTAACGCGATCTTCTGTTCCGGTTCGCTTCCATCGGGTCAGGGAGAGCAATCCGGATCGAAGAAGGGGCTTAGTCTCGGTGGTGCAGGAGCCATTGGCGCATGCGTCACTCTTGCTATCACTGCCTTGGTTGCTGCTCTTCTGCTTCTGTGTGGCTTCCGCGTTCAGCGGAAACAAAAGTCTGCGGTGGGCGGCTTCAAGGGAAATAAGAAGCTCGCGAGCGACACTGATGTGACTTTCAAGAGCTCGTTTGGAGGCGCTATCAAGACCAGCGAGGCTCAGGCGGAAGACGGTGCTAATCCTGCAGGCACTACCAGAGGCCATGAGAGGCAAGGAAGCTGGGAGTTGGGCCAGCAACAGAAAGAGACTGAGTCGGATAATGCACCCAAGACAACCCCTGATTTCGACCAGCACGAGGAGGAGGTTGATCCTTTCCAGGATCCGGTCAAGCCACATGAGAGCGTCTAGAGACTGGAAGAGGTGATGTGAAGGATTATACAGTCGTTATGTTTTCTTATTGTAATATCCGCCTTTCTAGCGTGAAGGAGGGGATGGAGGCGTTACCTTATATACTAATTCCGGTAGTCTTTCTTTTGAATATACCACAATACCAGGAGACATATCCCATCTCCAGACATTCTGTAACTATGGAAAAAGGCAACTTGTCAACGTACCTGAATGTCACCAACACTCTCAGGTCACGGGACGTTGTTGCCATGCGTTGGAGCATCAGGGAGACGCCTTCCTTCTGGATATAGAAACGCGCTAGCTGCGACAACAACAGAAGAGGAACACTCACCTGAGAGTCGCTTTGTTCTGCTCTCCTTCCAGTCACTCTCTCACCACTTATCCTCGTCATCATCGCAAACTTCATCACAGAACCTCTGCAATCTCCAATCCGTCCAGGATGAAGTACGACATCTCAACCCTACTGGCTATGAGCCAGAACGGCTCTATCGATATTGGCAAGTTCAGTGTTCATGCACTTGAAAGTAAGGATCTTTTGCATCAGAGTAACAGTAAACAAGAACAGACTGACGCGTGAGCCAGACAACCTTCTCAGCCGCCGCAGAGCCAGTACAAACGTCTTGACTGAACGCTCAGTCAATCGGTCTCGCGTGGCTTCGAACTTCTCTGCCACTCATAGTGAGGAGTCTCCCTTTACTTCAGGAGGTCCTCTCCAATATCCTTGCCGGCAGCCCCGTAATGCTCCGCATGAAAATCTCGCCCAGACTGATGTTGGTTTTGCCCGTTTCCTCAAAGAGCATGCATCCCCTAAACATCACCGTGTGACTGCCGGAGGACGCATCGTCCCAATGAATCCGGAATTGCCTGCTCCAGAGTTCAAACTGCCGATAAAGAAGCATGAGGCGGCTGACTCTGGGAGCCAACACCGGTCTGAAGCTCTGGCTGAACGCAGAGCCAGCAGCAGTGGAATACACGCTGCCCCTGCACAGGATGCCCATAGCAACGCCAATTCGAAGGCCACAGAGCCGACTTCTGTCTCGGGGACTATACGGAGTGCTGCAACCTCGTATCTAGGTTTCGACGGACCCGGTCGAGACGCTCCCATCATAGGATCGCAGTACACAGCACCTGCCATGCAGAACCCTTTCCCCCTGTCTCAACTTGCTCTAGGGACCAGCAATATTAACTCTTCTCAGCCGGTACAAATGCATCAAGACTGCATGACATTCGCACCAAACCACGGAGCATATGCCGTATCTTCTGATCAGGTCAACTGGTTTCCAAATAGTAACACACTCGCTGCACAAAGAGCCCCGACACCATTCGTGGCCGCCCCAAATCAGCAGTCCACGGCAGGGCCAGCTTCCCAATTCAGCGCGCCAGTGGGAAGTATCCCTAGTATGTTCTCATCGGGAAATACCTGGAAGTTGCCGACTGGAGCTCCATTTTATCCTCTAGTAGGGATGAGCTCGACTCCAATTTTCAGTACAGTCTTCCCCGCCGTGAACCCGTCACTGCTTTCTCTTCCGCCGCAGCAAGATTCTGCAGTCCAAAAGGCTCTACAAGAGGCAAACAGAACCCACGAGACCCTTTCGGCCCAGCTTTCGAGTATCGATAGATACATGGCCCTCCATAACTTTGACCGGGACCACAGCTCAAAGAGGCTATTGGTTGAAAACCGGATGCAGCTGGTACGGGAGCTGGATGCGATACGCCTATACAAAGAGCAACTCGAGTCAAATCTAAGGCAGCATGACACGCTGACATCCACTGACAACCGGACAGCATACGCATCTGGATTTGATACCATGTTTGCTTCAACGGGCCCAGGAGACGTATCAAGTAATGCGAACATGCAGAACATTTGGATCCCTGCTCTAACTGCCGGCAATGCATCCTCAATCTGGACGCCAACCATCCAAAGCACCTTCACGCCAATGCTCCCAACAAACGAATCACTCAACCCATCTTTTCCCTACCAGTTCCCCGCCATAGGAAGCATAGCATCAATGCATAGTGCCCTCGCATATGGAGATCCGCGTACGAATAGCGTTAATACTTACGGTGACCAACAGATCCGTCCCGACTGGGGTATAGGTGCAAACCAAGATCTGAATGCGCAGATGAGACATGCGCTCAGCACTGAGCAGGCAGGTACGAAAGACATCAGCGCGGAAAGTCCTGGCTGGGCGGCTGCTGCCCAGTCAGCCCCGCTGGAGATCAGTCATCTTTATTATAGGATCGAAGAAGCTGCTCAGCGTGGTGAACCCATCAAGGAACTGCTCAAAGAACTCACGGCCGTGACTACGAGACTGTCGCAGCCAATCGCTGTAGAGAATGCGGCCTCCCGTCCTGGAGTGTCGTCTCTTACTGCTTCAGACAGTCACGGAAATAGAATGCAGGGCAAGTGGCAGAGCAAGGTGGCTCATGTAGGTGACGTTCGTAATGGAACGGAGGCAGTACAGAAACAGAAGCAGCTCTTTACGTCGAATGGAAAGCCCAGAGCCAGGGGACGGTCGCGTAAATCGGCACAGAGCACCATCCAGTCCTCAGATAAAGGGAACCAAGGATTACATGAAGTGGAGGATGAGGACGGCAAATCTTGCTATTCTTGTCTGTCAACTACTGACTCCTGGGCAACAATCCAGGAAGAAGAGTAAGTACTCCTGCCGGACCAGTGTGCGAAGAGAAACTGACATCAATACCAGCAAGCGCTGGCTTGCACGAGAGACTGCCAGGGAAAAGCTCAATGAGGAACCTAAGGAAGGGTAAGTTGGCGCCCTTGAAGTATCAAGATATATTGGATTAATCAATGCGTCTACCCAGAATGGGAGCAGTCTTTGGTCCCGGCAAGAGCAGAGGCCGATCTGGGCTTGGGAACCGAGCTGTGAACATCCGCAACACCGCTGAGTGGATCCAGAACATTGACCATGAAGCTCGTCCGACGCATGAGCCAGGGAACGCCTCGTCCTCTACTGATCTTTCTAACCTGCGTAACCAGGGGGTTGTCCAGCAGAGCAATTCGCAAACTGGCGCACCGTGGAAACGCAACCAACGCGGACGACGCTCGTCCAAGAAGGAGTGCGCACCAGCTGTTTCTCAGAAGATCAATGCCTATGGATTCTTGCCTCCATTTGACGGACCTGGAGATCAGCCAGAGACGGGAGTGTCTCGCACCGATGCTAACCACGTGGGAAACGGATATTCACGCGCGAACGCAGCGCACCGGCCACATGCAGCCCAGCAGCCTTGGTACCAGAAGAGAGTGCGTGACAAACCTGCGGCAGACGAGGTGCACGAGTACTTCCGTCGTATCGAAGCGGACGAAGAGCAGATGCTGGACAAGTATCAGATTGGGGATGGCCGCGGTGAAGCCCGTTAAGTTAGAAAGCACAGCAATGGCAGCATTTCACAGAACACAGAGACAGTGGACGGACGGCTTAGAGAGCAGCATTGCATTGTGGATTCGAGGTCTGGCGCGCTTGGAGATATCCTTGTAGTGTTAGTATGGTTAGCAGGATTGTTTGTACTTATCGAGCCCCAGGGCTTCTAGTATCTATGATAGTGTTTGCTGGTCCGAGACGGGCTGTTTGCGGGGAGCGGCGGTGATTGGTGGATGGGCGGAAGGCAGAGGTGAAACCGGCTGTCATCAGCATCAGAGCCGGAAGCAACCGTCGAGAGAGCACGCTTTTAGTCGAGTCGCCCTTGGGACCATTATTGCTTAGCTAGCACAGTTGATCGATGTCAGCTTCTTGAATGGACCCGTCCGGCCTGCTGTGCCACTGCAGAGTTTTGAATTTTTCTTGTATCTCGCCTCGTGAGTAGTGACTGGCGCGCGTGAGCATCCGTGGCGGCCGTCGAGAGTAGTGAGTCGCTGGATGTTGGATCTCGCCACTTGCCGCTAGGTTCAGCGCTTCCATGCTGCCAGCTCGTCAGTGGTGCTCATCGCCGGGGACTAGTGCCGCCCAGGGGCTGGTGGATGAGTCTGAACTAAGACGCTCAGGGACAGTCGAGAGCGCGGAATGTGCACGATGATCGAGTTCGGATGGAGAGAGGAAGAATCTCTATGGTAGACATGTGGGTTCAAACTATGTATGGAGTGTGATTAGCAGTGAATTACTCTGTAGCTAGGCATCAACAATAAGAAGAGCAACAACAATAATAACTGGGACAATAATACCATTCAAGATATTAGCCGACAAAGAACCGCGGGCGAAGAAGCCCCAGACGCGTGGCCTGAGGCAACAAGTGGCAGTGTGCTTCCAATGAAAGAAGCGCGATGAACGATCGCAATCACCTCAAGTCTCGGCTGGTTCGACTGGTAAGTTAACTCGACTATCTACTTACTTGCTAACTAACTGACTAGTTGGCTAGTTGACTTAACTTACCTGAGGTTATTCTCTGCTCTAGTCAAGTCGGTTGCTGGTCTCCACCTGGCCTGGTCTACCATCGTTACTCGGCCGCTGCCCTCCATTCCAACTGACCTCACTTCGACTTTCCTCCTTGTTCCCTGGCCATCCTCAACGCTTCCCCTCTGAATTCCTCCATGTACCACCGTCTGTCCTGTCATTGAGGCGTCTGCCTATTCGCATCTCAGGCAGAGATTATCTGTCTGCCGGGACATAGCCGGCATTTCGACGCTTGTCCGCGCGCCTCTTCCGCCCGGTGATAGCCCGTTATCGGTGCTGGCGCTCGTTGCCGCTCGGACGCTGCGTTGCTGAACAATCCGCCAACTCTCCCCCAGACCCTCCTGCTGCGTCGTGCGACTTGTTCGTCCCGTCATTGACCTCCAGCGGCTTCGTTATTATTATTCAAGCCCGTCTGCCAGGACGGATTCGCAGTCATTCGCCATGACTCAACTCTTCACCTCGAACAATACGTCTGCGGTGGGCTCTGAGAAGCGCGGCAACTTTCCGGGCATCTCTCTCGCCTCCAGGAAACACTCTGGCGACTCGAACAGCAGCCACCTGCCCGCGAGGATCAAGAACTTCTTCCGAATCAACAGCAACGGCTCCCACGGTAGCAACCAGAGTAGCAGTGAGCGCGATCTGCCAGCTCTGAAGATCGAATCGAAGGAGTCCAAATCCACCTTCAGACAATCTCGTTTCCTGCCTACAATCGGCCGCAATCGTTCTGCTACCGTTGCCAGTGAGGGTAACCCGCTGGACGATGGCCTCTCGCCCACCGCCAATGCCAACCCATACTTTGCTCACCAGGGCCAGCCGGCCCTGCGCCACCGCAACGAGGGTTCCGTACCCTCCTCCCCGCCAGACACGCCCGAGCTTCAGGTCGAGGGAATCTCTGCAGAGGACCAGGCGACAACGGCAGGGAAAGAGGAACTGGCACGGAAGTTGCGTCGTGTCGCATCAGCCCCGAATGCCCAGGGACTCTTTGCCGGAAACAAGTCCGATGAACGACCTAGCACGGCAGAGCTTGGAAAGGAGCCGTTAATAGAACACCCCGGGGATAACCCCAAAGTCAGCCTCGTCGATCAGTCCGGAGATTCGACCCAGTCTTTGCCTGTGCCACAGCTTGGCCCAGACGGCAAGCTCCCTTCTCCCGGACAGATCAGAAATTCGGTTGCCTTTAGACGGACCTATAGCTCGAATTCGATCAAGGTCCGCAATGTTGAGGTCGGCCCTGGCAGCTTCGACAAAATCAAGCTCATTGGCAAGGGTGATGTGGGTAAGGTATACCTGGTTCGGGAGAAGAAGTCGAGCCGGCTATATGCCATGAAAGGTAAGACCCACTTGAAGAGAACGTCCTTTGGAGTTTCAAATTGCTGACTGGACTAGTCCTGAGCAAGAAGGAGATGATCAAACGTAACAAGATCAAGCGTGCATTGGCAGAGCAGGAAATCCTGGCTACCAGCAATCATCCATTTATCGTGACGCTGTATCATTCGTTCCAGTCAGAAGACTATCTTTATCTGTGCATGGAATATTGTAGCGGTGGTGAATTCTTCAGAGGTATGCGATGGGAATCTCATGCTATTTCTCATTTGACAGATGATTGACTTGGTATAGCCCTGCAAACACGCCCTGGAAAATGCATCCCAGAAGACGATGCACGATTCTATGCGGCAGAGGTGACAGCAGCACTGGAATATCTCCATCTCATGGGCTTCATCTACCGTGACCTGAAACCGGAAAATATTCTGCTTCATCAGTCTGGACATATCATGTTGTCTGACTTCGATTTGTCCAAACAATCTGGTCCTGGCGGCGCCCCGACCATGATTATCGGACGCAACGGCACTTCGTCGACGTCTCTACCAACCATCGACACCAAATCGTGCATTGCTGATTTCCGTACAAACTCCTTTGTGGGAACAGAGGAATATATCGCCCCTGAAGTCATCAAGGGATGTGGCCACACCAGTGCGGTTGATTGGTGGACTCTTGGAATCTTGATCTACGAGATGCTCTATGGAACTACCCCGTTCAAGGGAAAGAACCGCAATTCCACTTTTGCAAACATCCTACGGGACGAAGTTCCTTTCCCCGAACACTCGGGGGCACAGCAGATCTCGAAGTAAGTTGCGGTGCGCTTAGTATCTGACATGAGCGATGGTACTAATGCTTTGGCAGTCTATGCAAGTCTTTAATCCGTAAACTCCTAATCAAAGATGAGACAAAACGACTGGGTGCTCGCGCAGGTGCCTCGGATGTCAAGACGCATCCCTTCTTCCGCCAGACGCAGTGGGCGCTGATCCGTCATATGAAGCCACCGATGATCCCACATCAAGGCCGCGGAATCGATACGAGCAATTTCCGCAATATGAAAGAAAGCGCGAGCGTTGATATCGGCGGAACCGCTCCGACTAAGATGAAGGGTGTCCCTATGGATTCTGGACTTTCTACTCCGGGTGGAGAGGTTGCGGATCCGTTTGAGGAATTCAACAGTGTGACTTTGCACCACGATGGCGATGAGTGAAAAATCCTGTCCTCGATGGGACTTTTCCAAGACATAGGGCAGAACCGCTCTTCAGCTGAAGGGCCTGCTGCCTTCACGAGCGGACCCTGCGTCCTAGACCATGACGAATAACGGTACATGCGCTGAAAGAAGTTTTCGGTCAATCTCATAGTCGGTGTTTTGGAGTGATTGGGAATCTGGCTGGCTTGCTCGCGTGCGATGTCTTTGTTTTATTGCCAGTTTTTAACGCGAAGTAGAAGGACGTCTGAACTGACGATTCATCTAAAACGTCTCCGCTAATGGTTACCTCGAGGTTGTTGACTCGAGTGCGTTGCCCTGACGCCCGAAACCTCCACCTGTGGTGGTGCGTTTCTGGGCCCGGAGTTTTCTGTTCATCTTACGGTCTCGGGAGCTTCATTGTTGATGGTACGATTCACCTTGCTCCATATAATTTCTTACTCTTTCCCTTACGAAAACGGATCATCTGTGTCTTTTTATGCGTGACTACACGCTTCTTGCAGAGGACGGCGTTTTCGACCTGTTCCATTCTTGTTCCTGCTTTGTTTGCTTCTCTGAGAAGACGTGTACTTAAGAGTACACTTTCTGTTCATTCTAGCGGTGACGAGACCAGATGAGACAAGATAAGATGAGATGCATTGATCTTGACGTTTCCTCTTTCTTCCTTTTACCATGTGCGATCCTGGTCTTTGCAAGATTAGCCAGAAGCCGTCTGTCTGGCGGTCGAGTATCATGGTTGATGTGTATGGAGTACTCATTGCATGCTGTTGCGGATCCAGCACCGTGTCAAATTGTAGCACTGTATTTTATTTTTAGTCAAAGATTCATCTCGAGAACAGATCAGAATTGGCACAATGTCTGTAAATAATATAACTTGAAATAGACCTTAAACAATTAGTTGATCTAGAGACTTACCCTGCGCACTGTATACATCTTCGGAGCTCCAACGCATCCTTAGCGCATCAAGTAGGTTAAACTTATCACCCCGCGGACAGAAACAATCAAACGGCCCGTTTCCCCTCACCGCCCTCCAACCCGCAGAACAAATCGCCCACGGGCTCACAAGCACTGCAGCATTACTTAGCTGAGAGGGAACTGCCCATTGGTGTACTTTCTACTGATCGATACCTTCTCAGAATATAATTATACACCATTGTGGTACAATCCAGTATCTCCTTCTCCTTCCCACATACATACCTGTGAGAACTTCACGATACCATCGATTAGAATCCAGCTCAATCCATAACGGACAACAGACACTCATAAGCTCGAATTGCTTGTCTTAGGAACGGGAGCAGGGAAAGATAAAGAAAGAAAAAAGAATCATGTCCGGCGACGACACCACGACGGACCTCACCTCGTCCGCGACCGGGAATCCGCTTCTTCGTCCTTCGAACCCGTTAGTGTCGGACCTCGAGCAGGAAGTCCTGGATGAGTATACGCGGTTATTGGAGAATGTGAATAAGGTATGTCAAGTTAATTCTTCCATCAGACATATTACAATAACACATACTCATCTATCTCCGACCAGCTCTCCGACAAACTCGCCGATCTATCAGGGAACCCCTCGTCAATGACTCTAGACGGCCTCCGTCTCCTGGAGCGCAAGACCGCGACGGTGTGCACGTTGCTGAAAGCCAGTGTGTATAGTATCGTGTTGCAGCAGCAGATCTATAATGATGGGGAGAATAACGAGCTGGGTGATGAGGGCGCGGCTGGAGATGGTGGTGGTTATGAGGGTGATACTACGGGGATGGGGGATGTGACGATGAGTTAGTTATGCATATTTCCTTGTGTTGAAGAGCATGAATACCCGGGTTCGTTGGATGGCGTTTGCATTTATCGGGGGTGGTTTTCTATTTATTTTCTCCTTTTTTCTGTTTAGAGTGTGTCTGAGCTATACATTACTTTATAGGATGGGAAAATCGTACATTGTACGCTGTACACTACACTATACAATTTAATTGGCATATCCTGTTCAGCGGATGAATATCTGATACCTGACAAGACCTGCGCATAACCCAGTATCATATCAATGGATATCTATTTCCTTCGTAGTTCTTATAAGTAAAGGGGATGATCCTATGCCGATACAAGTACATGTAAATATGAAATCAAAAAGGAAATTACATACAGCACCGGGCAGAAAAAAAAAAGATGGTGGGAACATGAAATGGCAGCATCTTCGTCTGACTCCGTGCCTGCGCTTTGTGTATCGTGCCCATACTCGTACAGCCCCATCTAAGCATGCCAGATAAAGGCGGCCAAAGAAAACAAAATCTAACCCAGATCAAAACAGCGGCGCGCTATATAGAAATGGTGCAAGCGACCTGCCAGTCCGTCAAGAAAAGGGGATAGATCGTAGATAGAAATGAGGGTACATTATTTAGACCCTGCCGGCGTAGTAGACCTTTCGCACATCGACCAGCTTCTTGCTCCTGGCGCGGGCAATATCCTCTGGGTTCCGCTGGCTCATCATGGCCTCGTAGGCAGCCTTCACCGTGTTCATGGGGTTCCGCGAGCGAGTGACTCGGGCAGCGAGGTCATGAATACCGGCAGCTCGGCACATTTCGAAGATCAAGTGCTGGCAGCGGAGACCGAAACCTGAAAGCAAGCACGTTAGTCAAATCCTACATCTGACAGATTAAAGACGAATCATACCTGGAGGACGGTTCATCAACAGTAGTTCCACGGCTCCAACCTTTCCTCGCACGTCACCGAAGATGGTCCGGTTCTCATAACGCGGGATGGGCTGCATGTTTCTGATGGCTCGGTATTTCGACTGTGTCATCGCATCGCCCGATTCTTCGGACTTGGCTTCTCCAATACCCAAAAGTCCGTTGCCATTACCAGCAATAGACAGACAGTACTGTCTGCGGACCTTGCCCAGACGGGTCTGGTTGACGACCGCGTGCGAAACCAGAGTCTTCATCTTCAGAGACCGGATCATATCGGGGGTGTAGCCCGTGGCTTGGAGCAGGCGCTTCAACGCATCCGTCATCTCTTCCGACTCCTTTCCTTTCTGCTCGCCCTCCTTGGCAGCCTTCTGGGACTTGGGGTCCTCAGTCAGAGACTCTCCTTCCCGGAACAGCGACGGCACTAGCGCAGAGTGAGGGTTGAGCTCATTCTCCTCCTTGCCCTTTGTCAGGCGCAGGGTGTCTGCGAAACGAACCCAGTCAGCCGCGGTGGCATTCTCAGGCATCTCCGCGAAAAAGCGTGCAAAATCAGCGGCAAAGTCATCGTCGTCCTTAAGTTCCGCATTGTAGTCGGAGTTGGATTCGGGTGCCCGGACGTGCTTGTCAACAACAGGCTCGATAGTTGAGAAGTCGTCCAGATATTGGAGCTTCATAGGATCCCTGCGGATCGCAAACTGCTCTGCCAGGTCCTTTGGATCAATCACAGATTCACCAGCCTCGATGGCAGCAATCTGAGCCTCCGAATATTCCTCGGAAAGACGCGCCTTCTCCTCCTCGGTGTACGGTTTGAAGTCCTCCGGCTTGAGGTCGCGAGTAACATCCTGAATATTCTTCAGATCCGTCGCCTTGATATTCGGGTACTTCGGCTTCCGGTCGAACTGCGCAGGGGACACATGGAACTGTCGTCGAGGCACGCGAGCGCCGGAACTGACAGCTCGAGAAAAGCTGCAGAACAGACACCGTGCCGGCCGTGAGACGCTCATGGCGACGCCTTGATGTGCTCTACCCCCAGCAAGGGCCCTTTACAAGCCCCAATGGATGGGAGACGAAGCAGGAAGACGAGGGGGTGGGCGTGGTGGGAATTGTCCTGGTGGAGGAGCAGCAAGAAGATGCCGGGATGAAGTTCGGAGAAAGACAAATTCTCTGGAGCGGCCGCTCGGCCTCTCACCGTCCGCGCATTTCGCCTTAGTTATTAGTTAGCCTCTCCCAAAAGATTATTTCCCCGGCGCAAACCACCCCGCTTCGTGCTCTTTTTTTCCCACTGCAACTTTTTGTGCTTCATGTTTAGCAGGTTATTGCCTCGTGCTCTCTCTTCTATAAATTCGAGGCCGGTCTTTGCTACTGCACGACGCAACCTCCACATCTCGTACCAGCCAACGGACCAGCACCCTCCGCGGAATGCGCAATTGCGCGCCGGTATAATGCCTCACCCTGCAGATAGACAACGACACGAATCGAAAAGACGGAGGAAGGCGGCTGAGAAAGCAAATAAAGGAAGCGGCTTCGACCAGGTTCTTCAGCTCGATATCGACAATCTCTTAAAGAGGAGCAGACAGGAGAAAGACCAGGATGGCGAGCAGGCGACTGGCGCAGCACAGCTGCCTGAACCGTTTACAGAGATAGAAGTGAACATCGCTGAGCTGTCTTCGACTGGAGATGGCCTTGCTCTCTCTGACAATGGTGACCATGTCTATGTTGTGCCATTCACAGCTCCTGGAGACAAAGTCCTCATCAAGGTCATCAGGCACTTCCGAGACCTTTCATACTCCACAGCGGACTTTCTAAAGGTTATTGAACCGGGCCCTCAGAGGAACGACGCCCTTATCGGCTGCGGTTATTTTGGAAAATGCTCTGGGTGCCAATTGCAAATGCTGCCGTATCAGGAACAACTCGCCCACAAGAAGAAAATCGTCGAAAAGGCATATGCAAACTTTTCTGGTCTGATCCCGGAATTGGTACCTGCTATCGACGATACATTTGGTTCTCCTCTGCAGTATGGCTACCGGACGAAGCTGACGCCGCATTTCACCACTCCTGGAGGATTCTCGCGGAGCAGGAAGAATAACAACAAGCCTAAGGACCCTGCAAATATCGAGATACCCCCAATCGGGTTCACCATGAAGAACCGACGGACCGATATGGATATTGAGGACTGCCCGCTGGGCACGGATATTGTGCGCAGGGGGCTGAAGAGAGAAAGGAAGAGGGTTATAGAGAACATCCAGGATTTCTCCAAGGGAGCCACGCTTCTCATGCGTGAGTCTACAACGCGTGTGAAGAATGGAGAGAGCGGAGAAGCAGCGCAGCCCGTCGAGCAGCCGTCGAACCCCAAGGATGATGAAGATGTCATCCGCATTGAGCACCCGGATTATATTGAAGAGAAACGTTGCATCACTGACAATAACGCCACGTCCATCGAATATATCGACGACTTCATCTTTACGAACAAAGCTGGCGCTTTCTTCCAGAATAACAACTCTATCCTCTCCGGTTTCACCGAGTACATCCGCCAACACGTGCATCCTAAGAATCTCCGTCCCGATGAAAAGCCTATCAAGTATCTCCTCGACGCATACTCGGGTTCTGGCTTGTTCACCATCACCCTCTCTACTATCTTCAAATCGTCCCTGGGAGTCGACGTTGCAGGCGACTCCATCGCCTCTGCACGCCAGAACGCCCGCGCCAACAACCTCAGCAACACCGGCTTCGCAGCTGCAGATGCAACCACCCTTTTCAAGGATGTCCCCTATCCCGCCGACCAGACACTTCTCGTCATCGACCCTCCCCGCAAGGGCTGCAGTGACGACTTCCTCAACCAGCTCCTTGAATACGGGCCCCGCCGCGTCGTATATGTGAGCTGTAACGTCCACACGCAGGCTCGCGACGTCGGTGTCATGGTCCAGGGAGACAAGGAGGGCAAATGCCGCTACGAGATCGAGAGTATCCGTGGCTTCGACTTCTTCCCCCAGACGGGTCATGTCGAGGGCGTGGCAATCCTGAACCGCGTGCAGGAGCCGACTCCTGCTCCGGTCGTCTCTATAGAGTCATAGATGAGCATGCGGCAGTTATCTTTCACCATGCACTAATTGGCGTTAGGGGTTTTTGGAAAAGTGCAAGCAATTTCTCATCACAGCCTACTAATTTGTATACATCGACTGTCTTGCATTATTGGGGTGTACTAAAAGCAAACCTGATTATATATTTATTCCCTTCATGGCGGAAGGAAATTAGATGTTTCTATTACGATTGAGTAGGAATAAAGCAACGAGGACCGGTACATTTACAATTTCTTCTTTCACTTCCACTCAATCTGCCTTCCCCCTCTTTCCTGCCTGTTGGGTAGATACGCCTGGTTACGCTCAAGTAGGTGAATACCACTCTCGCATACAGCTGGATGATTTACGCATATGGTCCGTCATGGAAGCGCGAGCGCATGCAAGGGTGGATTCTAGAAGTTGTAATATAACTATCGACAAGCGGAACTAAAATTTGGATATCTGCACTAAGAGCTTCCCGGTCCACCCAGCAGGGCGAATCTCCGGACAATGCTAGGACCAATCTCATCATACTCAGCCTTGGTGTGGCAGTAACTCCTGAATTCTGGTGTCTGACCAAGCAGACTGCCTCCGAACCACGGTCCGTGCCTTTGACGCTTGTGCGTGACGACTGCAACATCGAGACCACCACTCCTTGCTCCACCGCTGCGTGCCTCCGATGCCCGGATACGCGCATCCACAAGGTGCCGGATGTCACGCTGGAGACGACGTCCAAAGTCCTTGTAGAGGGTCGAACCACCGGAAAGGACAATGTTCTTGTAAAGACCCCTTCGGACATCGATGGGAGACGACTGAATCACACCATCGACGACGACAGGGAGCGGCGTAAGGAAGTCAGAGGAATAGATTTCTGGGTTGAAAAATATTTCTGGAGCGAGGAATCTCTCATATCCGATATCGATGTTCACAGAACGACCGTTCGGGGAGGTAACGGTATGCTTCAGGAATCGGTCTGGTTCTCTATCGTACCGGGCGAATTCTTTGACAATATCCGGGCACACGTAGCAGTACTCCTCCTTGACCTTCTCCGCAGTCTTCAGGCTGCTGTCAGCCTCGCCACGATCACGGAGCAAGCTCTGCACAAAGTAGGTGATATCTCTACCCGCAATGGGGATGCTCTTAATGGAGGACCCAATGACGTAGCCTTCCGCGACAGGAATGACATGGGTGACACCGTCACCAGAGTCAATCACAGTACCAGTGAGAGAGCGGTCCGTGACCTTGGAAGAAGTCCATGATGCCGCCAGGGCAAGGACAGCCTGCACAGCAATGTATAGACCGGCACAGTTGAAGGACTCGAACATAATCTCGGCAGTGTTTTCTCGGTTCTCAGGGGGATTCAGAGGCTATGCGATGATTACAGTAAGCAACTGCAGTAATACGTTTGGAGGTAATTGGAAGAGTCCCGCTTACAGGCTCAGTGAGCAAGAAGTAGTGGTCTTCTGGCTCGACTCGCAGGTACTTGAAGATGGAGTTCGACCAGAACCGCTCCATGTGGTCCCAATTTTCAATCTGACCATGGCGGATAGGGTAGTTGATACCATAACCAGGCCCGTTCGCAGCTGCTAGAGCCTCATCACCGATAAAGAAATCCAGATCCTCAGTTCCCCGCTTGGCAGACAGGTGGGAGCTTGCCCCGCCACCGCCAGCTAGGAACGACGGCTTGTTTCCAACAGCAGGTCGTCCTGTCGAGCCTGCAGAAGCACCAGCAGCACCTTTTGTCGCGATTGCGGTTGGAAAGACGAACGAAGGAGAGTCGTTACCGGCGAATCCTGTTCCGATAGTCAGTTTCCAGCTCAGCAACTGGATACACACCGCTGATGCGATTGCACACACCAAGTTTGGAAAAGCCGGTACCGCTAGGAGAGGAAAGAAGTCAGCTATAAGGGTCTCGTAGGAAGGCATCTGGAGAAGTGAACATACTTGTCCATGACAACGGCCGGGGTCTGGGTAGCCATGGTGATCTTGGAACGGGTACTGCCCGATCCACTGGACTTTGGAATCGAAGCTCAAGATTAGAAGATCGAACGTTTCTCAGTACACAATTCCTAGCACAGTACCTGCAGACCGGTTGCAGGGGAAGAACAAAGGAGGTGTGCAGCCTACCCCGAAGAAGAGGAGAGCGCGGGGAGAGGATGTGGTATAGAGAGCGTAGCTGTCGTTGCCTCGTGTCCGCCGGTGGTTCTGGAGTCGCGGCAAGTGGGAGCGCCAAGCCGCGTCATGTGCTCCGCTCTGCCTTCGGCGGGGATTGTCGATACCAACGCTATAAATCAGTCCTGCACTGGAAAACTGGAGATTCGAGCAGCATTTGCGATAAACAGCCATTGCCGTCTCGTATACAGAGGCATTGGGCTATACAGGAATCAACCAGCACTGGCGGATGGTGGTTTCCTGCAATCCACCATGGAGCCTTAAGGGAGACATCTGAATGTAAGATGAAGGGAAGGTGCTCCAACGTCTTCTCAATCTTCATCATCCCCGCACCACCGTGCGATAGAACTGCTGTTCTACGCACCTCTATCTTTCAGTCGAGCTCCTATGTTTCATATCCAGAGGACCTCTGGATAGCTTTCTTTGTCCGTGGTTCTATTCCCTGTAAATTCCTTCGCGATACCATAGTATTACTTAAGGCCTGTCATTCCCTTCTGCCTTCCTATATTCTTTAAGCCGAAATCAAGGAGAAAAAGATACCCAATTCTTTCCATGAGATATTTTCTGTGATCCCATGCAGCTGTCCTTTTCAGGAACCGTCGTCCTTGAAAGTCTGCAAAAGGTCACTGGACTATCTGGAAGAAATCTGAAAGTGAAACCGGCGGACCCCAGCACAAAAATGACAATTGGTGTCGGTCTGTGATTGTTATTGTTTCCTTTCCCCCTCAACAGTCCAACTCTGTTGATCCCCGACTCACTTCAGCGGTAGTCGCCCGAAGACCGGCCTTTCGTCTGTTTTCAGCTGGCGCCTCTCTCACATCTCCTAGCAGCTGCAACTGATGCCACCTCGAGCACAGGGATCTGCCTCCTGCTTGAATCAACATAGCAACAAGTCTGGCTTCCTGTGCCAGCCTAACACGTGCCATTCACAACAGCATCAGGAGCATACGAAATATGACTCCCCGCCATAGAGAAGGGGGCGATATTGCTGCAATATTCGTGCATGCAGGAGCAGGATACCACAGCGTCCAGAATGAGAGGATACATCTGGAAGCCTGCAATGAGTCAGTAATTCTCCTAATTTGATGCTCCTTAGAATACCACATGCCTTCATCCTTCACAGTGTGTTGTTGATGTTCTACGAAGCCAATCTAACATATCAACAGGGCGGCTAGGGTTGCAATGACACTGCTCAGGAACGGTGGCTCAGCAGTTGATGCCGTAGAAATGGCCGTTGCATTGATGGAGGATCATGAAATCACCAACGCAGGCTATGGCAGTAATCTGACCGTCGATGGTACTGTCGAGTGTGATGCTACTGTCGTCGATCACCTAGGACGTAGTGGTGCTGTTGGTGCTGTCTCCCGTGAGTGTCTCTATCACTTCTCTCCAAGTCGCTGAAGACTCCCTACTAAACAGTTACAGAGATCAAGAACCCAATCTCACTAGCGCGTAAAATACTTGATGCTTCGACAAAGCCCCTTTCCTTGCACAGGGTCCCTCCCAATCTTCTTGTTGGCCCAGGGGCTTCAGACTTTGCCTACGACAATGGCATGCATGTGCTCCCTCCTGACTTCTTGGTTTCTGATGCTGCTAAGGAACGCTGGCGCCGTTGGAGACAAGACTTGCAAGCTGCTGATCGCCAAGCAATGATAGAGCTGGAAGAGCGGATGGAGCTCGAGCGCCAGGATAACCCATACATGATTTCTGATTACCCCGGCATTCTTCATCCAACCCAGGTTATCTCGCCGCCTTCTAGTGTCGAGCCTAATCTTGCAGTTGACGCCGCCGCCAGTCCAAATACAGCCGGGGTCACCAGGGGTACTGCGATTGAGGATGGTGCTAATACTTCCCGCGGTATCGACCAAGACCAGCATATCGACTCCACAGTCATTCAAGATCATCTTCATGACTTCATGGAATATGGGCACTATCAGATGCCGCAGGACGACGTTGACAATTCCTTCTCTTGGGAACAGCGTCCTTCCAACATTTTGAGAGATTCTGACGGCCCCTCTGGCCACGATGGCCAATTGAAATCGGCAGCAAAGCTACCTGTCCGGCCTCTCCACCCAGAACACGCTGAAATAGCCCCAGGAGAAGATGGACAGAGTCGGATTTCTTCCCCTACGCCGCACAGAACCTTTCCTGCTCAAGGCCAGGATGGACATGAAGACGACAAAATCACTGATACCGTTGGTGCCATTGCGGTTGACTGCTACGGAAATATTGCAGCAGCCTCTTCATCTGGTGGCATTGGAATGAAGCATCGCGGCAGAGTTGGACCTGCAGCCTTAGTGGGGATAGGTACTGCTGTTATTCCTGCAGATCAGGACGACCCTGATAGGGTGTCTGTTGCCACCGTTACATCTGGGACTGGTGAACACATGGCAACGACAATGGCTGCCAGCACTTGCGCATCACGCATCTATTCCAGCCAAAGGAAGGGCGAGGGCGGCATGCTTGAAGAGGTCACTGAGGACGAGGCCATAAAAGCAATGATTGAAAAGGACTTCATGGGTACGTTATTCTACGCAGCACAACTGATAGATAGTGGATTCCATTACTAAACTCAGCCTACGCAGATCATGTTGGCGTGAAGAATAGTCACTGCCAAGCTGCCATTGGTATTATGGCTGTCAAAAAGACCAAAGATGGAGTCTTCCTCTTTTTCGGTCACAACACGGATTCTTTCGTAAGTATGCATATGTTATTGGAGCGACCATTGACTAACCATTACACAGGCCCTGGCCTCCATGAGCTCCGAGGAGAGAAAGCCAGTTTGTGTGATGTCGCGCAGCAATGGAAATGGGAGCATCGCTCAAGGAGGTCGTGCTTACAGACACAGAAGGTAGGTTGAATCATCATCTCGATTAGAGACAATCGTGCATCATCACTGAGACGATATAGCTGACTGTAACCCGCAGATACAGAGTTCGACAGTTCCCTGCTGGAGATTTCTAGACCCTTTGCATTCGCGCCAGCACATACAATATGTGGGTTTTGCATTCGGTTGCTCACTAACAGAGGCGTTTGTGTGTCCGATTGTTCTATTTCCGTCCGTGATTGATACCAGAGCGGTTTGGAGCTCGAAGCTCATAGCGAATCCCTTTCAAGCGGCAGTTGTTGATCGTTGTGCTTCACATTGGCAGATTATGTCCTCATACCGGGTAGCGTCTCTCGCGTGTGCCGTCCGTCCAGTAGCAGACAGCTATAGGTTTTCACGATAAGTATTCGGCTTGATGGGAAAATAGGATAGTTTAAAAGATCCACTTGTGCCTGTAGGTTGGACATCATCGCTCTACGCTTTCAGAGTAATAGGCGGGTAGATTTGGTTGGAACATATGGCCACTTATAAGGACAGTTCAATTGCCATCCTGTATCACTTTCGAGTTATAGTGGAGTGACTTTTTCGTACGGCGTGATCGAAGTCAATAAATCATGGATATCATAGAAAATGGTTCATCGACCGGGCGTAGCTACTGGCGTAGGCGTGCCAGCGCCTGGGGTTCCATTTGCGCGGACCTTCTTTTTCTTTTTCTTACGTGCAACTACCGCAGGCTTAGCACCATAGTCACCCAATTCGAGATGAGTGCCACAGGTCAAACAATCGCCATTCTCCGGCGGCTCACAGAAGATACTGAGGCAAATAGAACAGACGAAGCCCACGTCCACAACACGACGATGGCAGAAACACGCAGCACGGAAATCGACGTCCACCCGTGCTGGGAGCACCAGATGCCGCCGAGAACGCTGGTCAGGCAAGAAGGCCATCATCAGATACTGCAGCAAACCGCGCGGCTCTGTCAATGACATATACACGCCTTTTGTTGCATCCGAAGCCTGCTGCAAGAAGACCGCATCGCCGCTGAGCTTGCAAACATCGATTGGAACGTGAAGGCGCTGGCAAGCAAAAATAGCGTTCATGATAGGAATATACTGGTGCGCAGAACCGGTCGAGCTGCTGACCGAGATAATCAGCATCCTCGACTGTAGTCCGGTGGCACTATTCCCCGACGCAGACGTGCCGCTGCCAGTCCCTCCCGGCACAAGCTCCGCTGATGTTGCTGTGGACGCATCGAGCTTCGCCGCCCCGTGAGCCTCAGCCCACGCAAGGGTCTGACGATTTATGTGACTGAGCGCCAGTGTAAGAGCACCCGCCATCATGGTGGACGTCGTTGAGCTCACATCGGATGCACTGGTCGTTGCGAGCAGCTGTTCCAGATTTCGAGTGACCTGCTCTTCGACCACACGAAATGGGCGATATTTGTTGGCTTGCGCGGTTGAGCGGGAACTGGAGCCGTCTTCCAAACCACCGTTCATGACAATGTCTCCGTCCGCGTCAGTGGATATCTTGGCCTGCTGCCCGTGGGATGGGTACAGCCAAGCAGCCTGCTGGCTATGCGAAGCAACGACGGCGACTTCGTTTGCATAATTGCAGGCAAGATGTGCGTTGATGAACACAAGGATGTTCGCTACTGCCTTGGAGAGAGGCAGTGTTTCTTGGAGGAGGGCCCAGGCATGGGGGTTGGTGTCGAGGACGATCGTCAACAGGGACGGAGGAGGCTCTAGAAACGGATACTATCAGTTCAAGTGTCTGGGAGAGCTTGGCGAGCTAGCAGATCGCGGAGATCTCACAATGATCACAAAACTAAAGGGGGGGGGAGGACATGGGAAGCTCACCATTTGTGCCTGTGGCATAATGCTCCGATGCGTCCACGGCATTCATCGTGGAATCAGTGAGGTGGGAAGAAAAGATAGCATCCTGGGGCAGCCCGCAATGGAGATTCAAGCAATCAGCTCTGGCACTATTCCAAGTGCTCTGTCACTTCGCCTCTCTTGGTATCCTTGGCACGAATCCACCTCCTGCTCACATCCAAGCCCTTCAGGAAGTGGGAGAAGTGAGGCTTAGATATAGCAGAATGCTCTGTCGCGATCCCCGAGCTTCACTTTTTGGCGCTGATCTGCGGAAGCTCGCCTGGCGGAGAGATCTTGTCACGAGAGCGCGCCATGGACACCAAAGCACGTGACTCGATAGACACCAGCGATTCAGCTTACGATGATCAATCAATCAATCAATCAATGCCTTACCTCCATAACTAACTTGGGAGTCAATGGGCATGATCAAGTCGGCACTTCGTCATGCGTAATACTCCCGGAACTTTCTGACCGGGACCTATGCTCCTAGAGACAGACTGACCGGGAAATCTGATTTCAGATCATCATCCCAGCTGTCGTCCGCCAACATTCTCAGATCGAGGCCTAGGCAGACGGAAGTCGCAATAGTACGCAGTAGTACCGCAGGTCTAAAACGAGCTTAGATAAGTGCTACATCTGGGGGTCCCGGAGAAGTCGAGACTGAGCCACGATGTCAATCCCACCCCTGCATGCTCCGTACCCTGCATGGAAGCAGACTATGTTTCTGTTGAGCAACTCTTGGTCTGTACTTGGCATCCCTTACGATTGTCATTCTGGAATGGTTCATGTCGATTCCTGGACGATGGGTTACCGGATCTCCTTTGTCTTGGAAACGTGATAGCGTCCGTTGCCGTGGTTGGCGCGTGTTGTTTCGCCGGTGGATTGGTGGATATAGAGTAGTTATGCCGTATAGTTAGTTGGGGACCTGGTGCGGTATGGTGGTGATACGGGGCGGAGGACGATGGACCGGGTCAGATAAGCATGCAGTCGACTTACTTGGAGGCATCGAGATTGTCGATGGCTTGCTCTTCAGGAACATTGCCAAGTAGGTGATTTGTCTCAGAAGAGTCTGTGAGATCCGCACTGCATCATCTTTCGGAAGTCTTGGGTGTCTGGTGCTGGGATTGTGGTACATTTGATACGTCTAGAGCGATTCGATTCATTGGATTAATCTGTACTGTGGTATTGACTTAACTTTGTTACTATTATTACGGAGTACGGATACTGTCGCTATCACTTATCCCAACATGCTCCGTGCGCTATCGGCCGCGCCCTTTGGAGGGGCAGCATAAGTAGTTAAGTTAGTCTCCGCAGCCGAAAGGGAACCCAGAGGCAAAGAAAAAGAAGAGAAACGCCCCAATCTCTGTGTGTTCAGCATCGCATCATCTGGTTCTTCTCCCATGATTACACACTGGTCCTGTGTCTGCCTGGTCCGTCACTCCGGCGGTTAGATTCGCGGTCCTTTGCTTGGTCGCGCCTCAGGGCCCCTCCGAACACTTGTTCCTCCACCCAATCTTGGATTTCCCAAGCCCATAAAGACAAGCTACGCGCCGTCGCCTCATTTCTCTCAATCTCCCAGCTTGCCGTCAACTTTTTAAGAACAAACTCTTGCAACAGTCACTTGTCTCTTTCCAACTTCATGTTGGACATGGCCCAGACAAGGGACCAAGAACATGCTGCGTATCTCGCGCAGGAAGCTGTCAAATCGATAGACGCGGGTAAGCGTGAGGTCAGTAACAGATCGTCCTTCCTGGCATACTTTTTTTTTTCATTTCGTCAGTCCATCATGCTAACCTGCCCCAACGTGTATAGGTTGCCTCACAATATATTCGCCAAGCTATTGCGATAGCCCCAGAAAACCCAGAGGTGAAATCCTCCTTCCTTCGAGTCAGAGAAGACGAAGAGAAGGGCCATCCATTACTAGATCTCTGTCGCCGCTATACTACACAGAAGGATGAGAATGCCGGAAAGGAAGCAGGTCGCTATCTCCGCACAGACGGACTTAAGCCCCCAGAGGGTACGGCACTTGAGTGTTTGAAACTCATTCTGGCTGAGAAGCCTGGAGAGCTGTCTCTTGCGCAAGATGAAATCATATCAGGCCTGGTACGCCAGAGTGTCAATGTGCGACGTTTCTTTGCGAGTGAGCTCCAGATCTCTGTGACGGCATTTTTCGACGCAATCTACGATAGAGGAGATGGCGCAGCCGTCTGCTTAGATACAATTGTGCTAGATCCGACGCTGTGGAAGACTGAAGATGATCGGTTGCACTGCGAGAGCGAACTCTTCCAACTCTTCATTGCTAAGCTGATGGAGTCGGGCCATGATCTCGACGGCCGCTCCTTGAAAGGAATCGCCCGGCTACTGGCCGTCGATGCAGTGAAGCTACAGCACCTGGTGGACGATGAAGAGCTGGAAGTGATCATTACCTCGCTGGATAACAGACTCCCCCTTGAGCTACGAAGCCAGGCTACATTGTCCGTGGCCAAATATCTTGAGGCGTCCAAGGATGTTGGTGAGAAGCGCTTCTCCAGCATCATCTCAGCCAAGGTGAAAAAGGGTCGCGCGGAAGACTTGATAATTGCCTTTTCAGCGGCCGCAGCGGTGTTCCCCGTGGCACCTAATGCGATGGCTTCTCTCTTTCTGACGGAAGGCTTCTTACAGTCCGCTGTGCCGCTGGT
Organism: Paecilomyces formosus; assembly: GCA_029606185.1. NCBI lineage: Eukaryota > Fungi > Ascomycota > Eurotiomycetes > Eurotiales > Thermoascaceae > Paecilomyces > Paecilomyces formosus. Next base: position 376,657 of record JAPVCB010000038.1, read on the forward strand.
CTCGCGCGGAGTGAAAAGCCGGAGCGTGGAGATTGCGATGCTGGAGCTGTGCAATGCCGCCTGTATCGACCGAGCCTGTCGTGAGGCGATCTCGAAGCACTGCTCCGACTGGCTCTCTCACACGCTCACCAACGGTAGCGATGAGAGTTCCGATCTAGCGGCCGTCGTCCTGGCAAAGATCCGGGCTTCGGAGTCGAATGATCCTTCCAAGTCGAACGGTAAGGCTCAGGGTGATGATAACAGCGTGCAGGAACTGGTCGAGAGATTCAAGGGACTGATGTCTGAACCCAAGGTCGAAAACCCCCAGAACATGGTCGAGGGTCTGGCGTACTCCTCCGTCAAGCCCACGGTCAAAGAACAACTTGCTAAGGATTCTTCCTTTCTGAAGAATCTTTTCGGCTTGCTCCGCCGAAACATCGCGGACTCGTCGGTAGTATACGGCGGTCTGATGATCATACTAAACATCACCAAATATCTCCCTAATATGTCTGAGGAGCAGAAGAAAATGTCCCAGCTTAAAGCTTACGCCAATGCTTCGGGCTCTTCGACGGGGCCGGATCCTCTCGACGATGACGAGCATGTTACTGCCCGCTGCAGCACCGTGATTGAAGCTGGTATTGTGCCACTACTTGTTGAGTGCATTAAAAACAATCTCGCCCAGGCCTCCATCTCCGACTTGATTAGCAAGATCCTCTTGGCTCTCTCCAAGAACCCGAAATCTCGCGGCAAGCTCGCACAGCAGGGCGCCGTTAAGCTCCTGCTGTCCATTCTGGCGCCTAAGAATGGAAATTCAGAGCCTGTAGTGAATGAAACGACTCGAGCCGCAGCTCATGCCTTGGCCCGGATATTGATCTCCGTCAACCCATCTCATGTTTTCCCGGCTTCCGGCCTTCCCCAGATCACATCCGCTGTCCGGCCGCTGGTGATGCTGCTCACTCCGCCAGAGAGTTCCGCCGATCAGCCACGCGACCTGTTGCCTGTCTTCGAGAGTCTGCTCGCCCTGACCAACCTCGCCTCGTCTCCGGATATCAGTGCCCCAGAGGCGATCGTGCGCCACGCTTGGGCCACGCTGGAAGATCTGCTCCTATCCAATTCTCCATATATCCAGCGGGCAGCCTGCGAGCTGGTTTGCAATTTGATGACCTGCGAGTCGGGAGTAGGCAAGCTTGCCGACGGCTCCAAGCGGGCCGCTCAACGCCTCCACGTGCTGCTGGCGCTTACAGACGTAGAGGATGTTGCTACGCGGAAAGCTGCTGGGGGCGCGCTGGCCATGCTGACCGAATTTGATGCTGCCGCCGGCGCTGTCCTCGATCGACCACGCGGCGTCAACCTCCTGCTGGCATTGTGCCAGGAGGAGGACGATGGTCTTGTCCATCGGGGCGTCGCCTGCATTCGCAATCTGACGTGTGCGTCAGGCGATATCGGGGTCCGCGGAAGAGAGGCAGTCAGACGGAGCGGAGGGATCGACACCCTGAAAGGCTGTCTCAGGCGGACCACCAACCCAGCAGTGCTGCAGGCCGGGGTTGAGGCGTTGAAGCCGTTGGTCGAGTAGAATGCGGGGTAGGCAGGAAATAACCAAGAAACTTGACCTCATCCAGCCCGAAATCTTCTCCTGACTGCAATGGAGAAGATCTCGTCGCTCCCCTTGTCCCGCTTTTCCCATTATTAGACCGGCCTTGTTTTCTGGTCTAAGAGATAGGGCCGCGGGATATCGGAGATCTATAAGAATACACTTTGGGGGGTCGCGTATCGCTCGAATGCACCTCATCTGCGCCGGTGGGATGCAATACCACCAATGCAGCTCAACTGGGCTGGGAGCATGGCTAATGACAACCATCCAACACTTGTGCAACATTTAGTTTCTTACTTTGCTTATGTTACTTTCTTCTTTTGCAGGAGTATTGCTTAGGGCGGCGTAGACGGGAGGGGTATTACCAGGTCAACAGGGATTTTATTTGCTTTGCTCCTTGCTTGTTATCGGAGATATTTTTGCCTGGTGTTATCCTTTTTATTATTATTATTATTATGATAAACTTTTATTTCTCTTATTGCGGCCCATAGACATCTTTTTTTCCTGCCGCGAGCGAGCGTGAGAAATTACTACATGACTTGATGACAGTCCAATTTGAGAAAATCTGAAATATCCAGAATCCTTTTCTCCTTTCTGCATTGCACGCCTTAGATGTATTTGCTCGGGCCCTTCCGATACTTGGTTACTGCAACATATCGTCAGCGGCATTCACCTCAACCCCGCGTCCTACTCTTTCTGGCTCTTGCTACTAGATAGGTAGGTGGGCATTAGCAATGAACTATGTAGTAACTCGATCTTCCGCCACGCACGACAGATGACCACCATCGTGGTGGGTTCCTCGCTAGTCTGCACAGATTCTTCGCAGCTCTAACTTCCTTTCCATCTCAATCGGTCAAGATGACTAAATAGACTTGGACATACCATTAGAATTCGACTGCGGCTACTGGAGTCGCTGGATTAAGAGGGCGACGATTGCTGTGGCGGAGGTCCAAACTGCCGTCTGTTGCGCTGCGACCATACTTGCAGTGAGGATAGATCGATGAAAGGCTCTAGGACCCGTAGGAGTTCACGAAATGCATGGACAAAGATATAGAACGCGACTGCTTTGATCAGGAGGGCGAGTGCCTGTTCGAGATCGCTATGCATGGCTATTTGCTATTTGGTTGATGGTGAAGCGTTGACGAATCTATCTCTAGACCTGGCTGGTGAAGGCTCGAGGTATCGGATATATCTGATGAGGTGTTGTTGGAGCCACCAATCAATCAGTTATTGTGCGGTGCCAGCTAGATGAAAACGACTTGTTGAGGACCTCGCCATGTAACTTTTCGATCTGATATGTGGATTGATAAAAAAGAGTCATTTTCTGTAGCCCATATCCACCGATTCAGAATTCTGATAGCGAATATATGAGAAGCACTGATGTCTTCCTCGCTATCGGGCGGGGCTCGCTAGTAGAATCTTAGATTCACATACTCCGTAGAAAGTACTGTGGCGTTATTTGGAATTTGTAGATGCTTGTTTCCTAGCCTAGGCATTGCGGGGAAGATTTACTGTCCGATCTCACCAGGCATACATTTTCCAGCTGTAGTTGAGCCGTGATAGATCATATTATTTGTCTATTGCATTCTTGAACTCTTTTTTTTTTTTTTTTTTTTTT
>JAPVCB010000038.1:379924-400919 GCA_029606185.1 Paecilomyces formosus
ACTCCGCTTGCATAACTTGCTAACCAGAAGCAAAATACATCCCCTAATATCTATGAGCAAGTGGTATGTACTACTGTCCAATTAGACTTGTTTGAAAACAGTTTCCCATGAGTTTCTAACTGTTAGTAACTTCATAGTTGAGTCTAATAGCCCTCGTCCGCAATTGGAAGCTGCTATTAGTATCCATGGATGGAGCCCTATAGATATTGTCATAAATGATCTAGCCAAATCAGGCTATATTATGGGCTCATAGTAGCATGATTTATAGCCGAGCGAGCCATCATAAAAGGTCCTATGTCGCTGCTATTATCCCAAGGGTCAGCGATCCGTTTTAATTTAATTATCTACCGACCTTCTAGCAGAAGACATACTAGACTATCTACTCCAAAAACCCTCGCTGGCGCTGCTACACAAGAGTCTGGCATCCTACCGTAGCGAGAGCCAAGGGTTGGAAATAGGTGCCGACCTATCATTGGCTGTTGACGTCAGTGGAGGCTGTCGTGGGGGCCTCACGTGCAAGAGGGCAACTGTTACGCATTATTGATTGATCGCTATTTTTATTTTTGCGGTGTGAGATACAATTCCAGGCGGGCTACGGAGTAGTTAGTTCGTGGTAGTACTAAATAGTGAGTGAGGAGATGGAAAGAAGAGATCGGTAGCTACTATCTCTCCGTGACCACTGCTGAGTTGGTTGTCTTGCTGGTCAGTGGAAGCTGTAAGTTTATCTATGGCATATGCATCGGGTTGTAGAAAAGAAAAGCCAGAGTGACCACGAAGCCCAGTGGGCCGCATCACAGCATCGGGATCGCCTCCCGCACACATACTGATGAAGATGATCCCACAGCCGCCATAGGGAGGTCTGTTATACCTATCTTGATGCTCTTTTGGGATACTCACATTGAGCTAGTTTCTATACTTCCCGGGGTCATACTTACTTGGCACCAGGTCCAACAAGCGGTGTCTCCTTTAGTGAGATCAACAGCAATGTTGAGAGACCAGGTCCAGAGGTGCGAGCTCGTCAAAAAGCCAAGTGCAGGCGTCTCCTCTGCCTCAAACGCAGTGTCACAGGTGTGGTGAAGTATTACGGAGTACGGTAGATAGTCAGCCAATGAAGACGACTGGACTCGTAGTAGGAACCGACTGATCCGACAAATCAGACAACAGGCCATGTGCCGGTCGGCTATTACTTGTAACTATTATAGTTATCATCGACGTATGCTGCAGCCGGTGCTCGGAGTGGTCAATAATAGCACAAGTCCGTCTTGCATCCGGAGGGTCCTGTCGAGTCATCTTGGATCGGCGTGGGGAAGCCAGGAGCTGTGTGGGTTCTATCTACGGAGTATCCGGCTCGAACAGTCCAGATCTTCTGATAGAGCACCAGGATAGCTGGACGGTCCCCGCGCTGGGTAAGAGTTGCAATCGGGGTCATTCCGCAGTCATCTTCGGCCCCGGAAATATCGGAACATAGACAATTGATTATGCCTCGACTGGTATATCAAGCGTCACTCACCAGGATGTAAGCAGAGAGCGGAAGAATGGTAGTAGGTCGGATAGAGAAGTCAAAGAGGTCATTTTCAAATCCCAGTGAGGACTCTTATTATTCCTCTTGACACCTCTGATGCTGTGGCGGAAAGCCACTGGAAGCCGGTCGGACCGCGTCAGGAACGGCGGAACGCTTTAGAGTACAGGGATAGACCAGCATTGCTCGAATGAGATGGCGTTCGATAAGAGGCGGTGACCTGGAAAGCCCGGCCGAGCTGAGTCAAGCTCGAATGCACGACCTAGGGCGAAGACTATTCTCCCACCTCAACAAGTGATCGTTTGTAGCGACCGTCAAAGAGTTTTGGTCTTTCCACTTGGTCTGTCAGTGACCCTCCGGCCGTGCAGCTGTCGGTTGGTCTGGCGTATGTATCGATTCGTGTATGAGGGGATGGGCTCGGTTATAGCCTCCAGGAGTGAGAAACGTGAAGGTATTTAACGACGGGGTCCAAGACAACAGGATTGTTCCGTACCTGGTTCCCTAAGCGCCCTGTACATACTTAGTCCTGGAGATCCCTTGTGTACGGACTACCTTCAACGCTGCCGCGCAGAGTGGTCAAGCATTCATTAAATCTTGACCGTGGGTCACCAGCAGAACTACTCTAGAAGCAGCTTGCCACCATCTCGCATCTGGACAAAGACTGCCGTTAGTCGACCTCGTGGTCGAAGGACAAGCCCAGGGGCCATCGTTGGAGCAGAGAGCTTGGAGCGGTGACAGGCAAATCAGAGGCACCAAGGCAAGCACGCCGGCTGGTCATTCATCCTCCTTCGTTCTCTCATATCACCCTATCTACATTCTACACTCTGCCATCTGCCATTGCATGTCCGTTGCTGCTCCGTGTGCTGAATCTCTCCCATCCCACTCGCTCTCCGTGTTCTCTGCGCAACATTCCCTTTGCTGACGCTCATTCGCGCAACAGATCTGGCTGGTCCATCTAGACGGTTGCCACCGGTCTCCCGCGACCAAACTTTCCGCCGATCTACTTAGTAAAGCACCCACGAAAAGGAAAAATAGCAAGGGCTCTGGCCCTATAACGAGCGTAAGTGTCATCCAAGTAGGACCATCCCTTCCCCACAGAAGGATTAATCTGGAAGGTGACGCAGGCCCGCCCGGTCGTTCGGCCTGGCGCCTATAGTTAGTCAACTCTCCGCTAAGCTCCGCCTCTAGGCCGGTTTCTGAGCACTGAGCAGGTCTTACTCGCGACTGAAATTTGAACGTGCAGGATAGCAACCATTGACGACCCTTCGTTGCGTCCCACTGAATCTCGCGCAGCTGCCCCGAAGCTGCTTCTACTCCCAGACGGTCTGACAAAAAAAGACCGAAGGGGTGTGTCCGCAAGACTTTGTCGATCACCTGCAAGCTCTCGGAGCTACATACATGGCGTCTCTGTACCTGAATCCTCAACCTTTCTTTTTGTTGCGTGCTTTCAGAGTCCGTCTGCGCTTGTCGTCAGCGTAACCAATCCTTTTCCTCGAGTCGTCCAAGGCTTCTCTCCTCATATTTTATTTCCCTTCAATACACGGTTCAAAGAGTGTGGAGAGGGGATTGTTGGAGCTGCGGACAAGGATAACAAAATTCATTCCTACGGATTCTGGGGAAACGCAAGATCCGTAAGGAATACTCGACCAGTCGTGAAAGACGGAAATCGGTATTATTTCTTAGACACCAGAGTACGGGTCACGCTTTGTGCTGGAAAGTGTTCCCGCGGGGAACGAGTATACGCCCATCATGAAGTTTGGTCGCAATCTCCCACGAAACGTTGTCCCAGAATGGGGCTCCTCGTACATCAAGTACAAGGCCTTGAAGAAGCTGATCAAGCTTGCTGCGGACGACATGAAAGCTGGCAAAGAGCCAGACCTTGCTGGTACGAAGATTGCAGTTCTTGCAGTAGATCATACCTTGCTAACTTGATGCGCTAGGATTCTTTTACTCCCTTGACCGGAATCTCGAGGACGTCGACCATTTCTATAACAAGAAGTTTGCAGATTTCTCTAGACGCCTGAAACTGCTGGAGGATCGTTTCGGGCATTCCTTGGTCGCGGGGCAGCGGTTAGAACCGGAGGATGTTGAGGATCTCCTCGCTGCGTTGCTGGAGCTGCGTGGTCAGCTGCGGAAGCTGCAGTGGTATGGAGAGGTCAACCGTCGTGGATTTATTAAGATCACCAAGAAACTGGATAAGAAAGTCCCGGGCGCTCAGGCACAGAAGAGATACCTCGAGGCGAAGGTGGATCCCTCGCCTTTCGCGACGAATACTCGTCTGTCTCAAGCCCTGAAGCGTATCAATGACTGGTTATCGGTGCTAGGTGACCAGAAGGTTCAAGATGATGCCAGCTCCACACATTCCTCTCTTTCTCTAAAGAAGGTCTCCTCCCGCCCGATGCTCAACCTGCCCTCGAGTGTTCTCGTGGCGGTTGACGAGGCACTCCGCAAAGATGATACACACGTTCTTCTGGAACTCCTCGAGACGCTCAAGATTGCGGCAGATGAGATGGGTGAAAAAATCTATCCCAAGGTCCTGAAAAACCTGTTGCAACGAGCAATTTTTGCGCGTGCGAAATCATCAGTCACCGTATTGCTGGGCAAAATTGACAGCCTGGAGGAAGATGACGATATCAACAAGCGGAACTGTATCCATCGTCTAGTAATCTCCATTGGAAGAGCGCAGACCACCTCAGATTCGGAGCAGTCTGCTTCTATGGTCCTGGACTTCCCTCTAGAAACGTCCAACTACATCACTCCGGCTGCTCCTCCCACTTTGCAGCCGCCTCGTTCGGTTGTGAAAGAGACCAGTCAGCCACAGACTCTCGGCAGAGATGATCCGTCTGTCTCCCTGCTACAGCACCTGTTAGACAATCTGCATCCGCACCAGAGAAGTGCGTTGCTTTCCAAGGACTTGACTGGCCGCACTCCTCTTCACTATGCCGCCCAGTATGGATTCAGGGTTGTTTGCGAAGTCATCATCGAGCATCTGCAGGCATGGGATATGTTTGACGTGAGCGAGGGCATTGATAGCCCGGCGTGGCAAGACAATGATGGGTGGGCTCCCCTTCACTTGAGTGTGGTGGGCGGACATCCGCTTACCACTCGCACTCTCCTCAACGCGGAGAACTGGAAGGGTTCTTCTGAGGAGAAGGCTGCTATCCGCAAGCATGTCTCCAAGTCAAGCGCTGTTCTTGCGCTTGCAACCAAGGCGAACTTCGTTGATATCGTCAAACTGCTAGTTGATGCGGGCGTTGATATCAATTATCAGGATGAGCAGGGTGAAACCGCCCTCCATATTGCGGCTCGTTTTGGGCATGATGAGTGTGCGAAGATTCTCCTGGAAGGCTCTAACGATCAGAAAGCGAATACTGAGCTTGCGGAGCACACCTATTCATGGACGCCCCTGTTCATCGCTTGTGTCGATGGTTCACTGAGCGTGGCAGAATTGCTCATTGAAGCTGGTGCCGATCTTGAGCGATTCGATTCTTCTGGATGGACAGCCAAGGAACACGCCGCCCTCAGAGGCCATCTTCCTATTGCTCGGCGCCTTGCTGAGATTAACCCAACACCTGTTGTTACTGAATCAGAACCGGTCAATGTTCCTGTGCCCGCGTCGTCTTCTCCGCCGCCGTCCTCTCTCATTGAGCGGACGTCGAATCAAAATGCGAGTTCTACGACCATTCCTTCTGGATCACGGAGTCCCGAGCCCATCAAGTCTTTCGGACATCGATATCTCACTGATGAGTCTATGATCTTGGTCAGCTTGGGTACTATGGATATGCGCAGATCCGTTCCCGCCGTCAGCCTCGACCAAATTCCAGTCTCCAGTGCTCATTCCACTCAGCTTGACACGGCATTATCTATTGTCGTGTCGGCGAGCGGTGCCCACGGTGAGCCGGAGCTGATCGACCTCCCCATCCAAGAGAACATCTCCACGGAGCCCATCGTCTTCCAGTCCGCAGATCCAACAAAGGTCAAACTCCTGTTTGACTTGATTCCTACATATGCCGGTTCTAAAGACAAGGTTGTTGGTCGAGGTGTTGCCTTGCTTTCTAGTATCAGACCAAGCATTGGCTCTGACCGGATGAACCTGAAGGGAGACTCGACTGTCCCCATCGTTGCTGCGAATACGCTCGAGGTCATCGGTTCTGTTACCTTCAACTTCCTCGTCATCACCCCGTTTAGCCATCCGAACATGTCGATCACTGAGAACCAGACGTATTGGAGAACAATGGCTTCGACTATGGTTATCGGGCATCGAGGTTGGCTTCCTATCTTTTTTCTGCCCCTTTTTCTTCTCCTAACCCATCTTTCAAGGTCTCGGAAAGAACTTTGCCAGCCGCAAGTCTCTGCAACTCGGAGAGAACACTGTTCAGGTAAGGTGTTATTACCAAAGTGTGGGACACTGGTCTGATATGTCTTCAGTCATTCATCGCTGCCGCGAACTTGGGAGCATCTTACGTTGAGGTAAGTTTCTTATTCTTTATGATAAATTTACAAAGAATTGGACTAACTGACAATCTGTAGTTCGGTATGGAATCATAGCACCATTTCCTCTCTTAAGAAGATAACTAACGCAGTCAAAAGATATTCAACTGACTAAAGATCACGTCCCCGTCATCTATCACGACTTTCTCGTCAGCGAGACTGGAATTGACGCTCCAGTTCATGCGCTTACTCTTGAGCAAGTATGTTTTCCAACGCACACCTTTAGGAATGTTGCCTGACTTGAAAAGTTCCTTCATTTGAGTGAAGCTCGTACCAGTCGTACGTCTCGTTCTGGGTCTCCCTCTCGGAGTGGCGACCGTGTAGGAAACATCAGAAATGGAGCTACCTCCCGACAGCGGTCGATGTCGGTTGGTGGTTCGGAGTACGATTCATCAGATATGAATGAGAAGATGAAGCACACTCGCGATTTCAAGAAGAAGGGCTTCAAGGGAAACAGCCGCGGAAGTCACATCCAGGCACCTTTTGCCACATTAGAGGATCTTTTCAGAAAGCTACCGAAATCTGTTGGATTTAACATGGAATTAAGTGAGTTGCTGCAACCCCCAAAAGAACAGTTACGCGATGATCTGACTTTGATCACCAGAGTATCCCATGCTCCACGAGACTGAGGAGGAAGAGATGGATACTTATGCGGTCGAACTCAATTCCTTCGTGGATACCGTCCTCACGAAGGTCTATGACATGGGCAAAGGTCGCAACATGCTCTTCTCAAGTTTTAATCCCGACTGCTGCCTGCTACTGGCTTACAAGCAGCCTTCTATCCCGGTTCTCTTCTTATCCGATGCGGGTACTTCCCCTGTCGGTGACATTCGTGCGAGTAGCTTGCAGGAGGCCGTTCGTTTCGCCTCTAGGTGGAATCTTCTGGGTGTTGTCTCGAGTGCTGAACCTCTTGTTATCGCACCTCGTCTCGTGAAGGTTGTCAAGGAGTCTGGCCTCGTCTGTGTCTCCTATGGAACGCTCAACAATGACCCTGAGAATGTCAAGGTATGGCTACCATTCCCATCCCTGTCCTAGCAAGAAACGATGCTGATAAACCTGCCGTATTAGCTCCAAGTGGCGGAGGGAATTGATGCTGTCATTGTAGACTCCGTTCTTGCCATCCGTAAGGGCCTCACCGAGCATGACAAACGCGAGACCCCCTCGCCTTCTCCTCGCCCAAGCCCGCAAAGAGGCCAGAGCACGGAGAGTCTGAAAGATTCTATGACGATCCCTGTCTTGAACAATATGGAACATCAGGGAAACACCATACATGCCAACCCTCAAGCGGTAACACAAGGAAAGTAGATCCTGCGCAAGGACTATCTGTCCCGCAGTTATCAGTGGTTTAATCTAGCGCATGTTATTACTGTGCTAGTTTTTTTCATTTTATTTCCCCCTGGTTTGTCGATGATCTCCCCTTTTCAACGACACGGTTTCGACAACTACCCGCAAGAGCATCTGCGGGGTATTTTTTTGCTCTGAATATTAGACTAGATATCACCGTTATTCAACATGGCGATCGCTCAGTCGCATGCATTGAATTCACAACTCTTGCTATATCATGAAGTCACTCATGGTAAACGAATTGATCACACATCTGGCCGACATTGGCTCAGAGAAGGTTTTAACCTTCCATTTTGTTTTGAATATCGACCCAATGAAGTAGTAACCTGTAACCTAAGTACGAAGTGGAATGACGCGACTCATCCGAGTCAAAGCAGAACTGTCCCAGTCCGACCTCATCGGATATACAAACTAGAAGATATAACAATCAGGATATATAAGGAGAAAACTAATTAGCCAATACAAGCGTGGGGTTGACTAAAGAAGAACATTATTATTCCGCTTTCTCGCCGCCTTCTACCACTTGTTGCATTATTCCCATTATTCTTTTTTCTAAGAGCAGGAATCTCTCCCGCAAAAGTCCATTTTACAGCTTTCTAACCTCACATTAAACAAGCCTCCTTGATGCTCGAATGCATATCACTCATTCCGACCCTAACCCGACGCCATCCCTCTTTCCTCAGCTGGTCCTTGCCCTTGAACCTCGCACCATCGGGGCCAGGTGATGCCATTCGCGCGCCGGTCATGACAGGGCTCGTGTAGCCTGTGGGAGAGGTTGGGGCTGCAATGCGCTCCAGGGCGAAAACCTCGACCATCCATTCGTACCACACTTTGCGGTCGTCTGTTTGGCGGTACATAGTGACGACGATTTGGCCGTTATCTGGGACGTAGAGCGGGGTCTGTGGAGATGTATTAGCTTGGGGAATGTTCTATGATAAGAAGCACTATTGATTTTCGGGAAGGGAAATTAGAATTACCTTCAAAGGGAAGAATATAGGGAACCAGCTGATCATCCCTGAACTCTTGGCATCCATAGTGACTGGATTTGTGGACAGTTCTACATCGCGGTAGAGAACAGTCTCGAAGTAACCGCCGAGACCGTGGCAAACGCCGCGGTTCTGACAGGGGAATGTCAATCGTGTTTGACGCACGTTGTGTGCATTAGAGAGGACGGAGCTGCCTTGGGATGGAGGACAGATGTTGTTGTTTGGATGCGAGAATGACCATGCTGTTTGTACGATTGGTGTCGTCCCTTCGATAACGGGAGGAGGTGTGGATGTTGCAGATCGACTTCCGGTGCTATCCTTGAGACCGGTGCCGGCACCGCCGCCTGAGGTAGGAGGAGGGCTGGCGACGGAGATTGCCGGGGGTGTAGTGGAAAGATAGTCGATTGCATGCAGCATGACCACGTAAGGAGTTTCAGGCGCCGCAGGGTTGGAGACAGTCTGAGCCGTGATGTCCGCGTGAAGTTTGGGCGCTGATATCGGTGTGAAATGGGCGGTATAAGACGCCGGGATCGAGATACCATGGACAGGGTTCAGGAGGTGGGTGACACCATCGAGACATTCAGGAGACAGTTCATTGTCGCCAAACGAGCCCAGTAGCTCCGATACAAGTATGTCGATGGGAGTGTGAGTGAGCATAGAGGCTGGAGGAGTCGTTGGCTGTTCCTTATGCTGTTCCTTATCACTGGTCTCCGGGACTTGGAGCGTTGAGCTCTCAGGGCTGATAGCCTGCCCGATGTATGACTCCCGCGGATTTTTCGGAGGCAGTTCCCTGCAAGGACCTTTCCAACTGCGCATGTCTGATTTGACCAACTTCACTTCTCCGCCCCAGATGTTCTCGTTGTGGCGTTGAAGAAGGACAAACGCATTTTGATTCTTCTCTACTGCCCACACTTCGACGCTGACTCCAGTTTCTGCACTAGCTCGAAGAACACGAGTCACCAAGGGACCTCTGCCTGCGCCGACGACGGCGACAACAACGCGGCCGTCGGGGCTAGATGTCGGTTTCTTCTGATCCACCCAGTCTCTGAGTGCCTTCGCGACGGCCTGCTCATACCATTCGTACTTGATGGGGTCCTTCTCGAAGACCTCGTAGGTTATACTCTCCAGGTTCACCGTCAATGGTTGCAGTGGTGCTTGCAGATAGTCCTGGTAACCAATTCCGAATCGCTCGATAGGAGTGCGAGGCGGCTGCCTTTGCTGGAGATTCCGAATATACGACAGATGAGGAGTCGGGTCATGGTGCTTCTTGCTTTGTGCTACGGACTGGGCGAGAGTAGGGTAATTCGAACTAGCTGATATGGAAGGTTCAGTAGCCGTTTGAGCCTCTTCTGCGTCAAGCCCATCCAATCCTGGGATAGGTCCGACATCATGAAGGAGAATCCACGGTGGTGTGCGCAGTCGCATGAACTTGGCGATGAGAGCCTGATGAGACTTTGACAAGACTGGATATCCCTTCTGGTTCTTGATAAACGAGTTGGCATGTATTGTGAGCAAATGGACCGGCTCACAGTGCCATCGCGACTGGACGTGCAGCGCCGGGAGATGCCTTGGTAAGGACAAGGCTAGCAAGGGTTAGCAGCCGCATTTGGAGGCTATGACAATTTGCTGGCCCGGGACAGCGATAAAGAACGCTTTCTATTCTTACCTACGAAAAGCCTCGTGTGGTATTTACAGATTCTCCTGATAACTTCCCATGCATCCCACGTTCCGAATGGATCCGTTTTGGGAACGCGCCCTTCTTCTAGATCCTGGAGGTACTCTTCTCGCGCAAATGGAGCTAGATCGCCCATCTCATCCACTTCATGGTCAGGATTATCGGTCATCTTCATCCAGATATGGAATTGAATATACGGAGCGAGGTCGAGCGCCTCCTGGACAGCTCTTGCGTAATATACCAGGCCTTCTGAGTGGAGGCTACCATGATGAAGCTTAGGTCCGGGAATGACCAGGTATCCAACGCCACAGAAAGCCGCATAGGCGACCTCTAGCATCAAAATCTGTCTCGAAATATCTGCAATCAGAGGGTCTGGAGAACATAGATCTGTCCAGGTACTAGTGACACCCAACAACTGGCTTATGGAATCGTTAGGAGTCAATGGCGTATCCACTGCCGACAAAGGAGGAACCGTCAAAGGTCGCGTATTCTGAGATGTTTCGAATGTACCGCTAACATCATAGGATGGAAGCTGTGAATTCGAGAGGTGGGTAGAGAGCAAGGTGAGCACTCGAGAATGGAAGTGAGGGGTTGTTATCGGAGTCGTCAACATGTCATACTGTGCAGGTCATCAGCAAGAAGCAGAAAGTCGACTAGAATAGAGCGAATTCCATACATTACTTTCATGAGCCCTTTGCACTGCTTCCGCAGTGACAGGCAGAGAGCGTTTACTCTCATGCTGGCCCACGCAGAATGAGAAGATCATGTCTTCGCTTCCCGCCGTCGACGCCATTTTTTCTGCAGTTGGACGCGTCGATGTCCTTGAGTAGAATATGTCGCCTGCTACGGCGCTTGTGAGCAATATACTGAATAGTTGTTGAGGTGAAGCTGGCCGTAAGTTGTATTGTTTATTCCATGAGCATTCGTCCGAAATAGTATAGAAATAGTTAATGTGGGGGAAGTAGGTAAGTTATGGCGCGGAGTCCGCTCAACATTCACCTCGCTTGAGGCAGAATCTGGCAAAGGTGAGCTTAAGAACCAAAGGCATCACAGACATTATGCAGACCGCATCATCATTGCAGGGAGGAAAGGGGCAGACCCTTGATTGCACGGCACGTCAGCTGTAGCTGCTCCCTTGAGTCCGTTTGCTACAGATTTCACGGCGGGATGTTGTGGGCGCCCGAATCGCCGGCAGAATCCAGGGCGGTGAGGCAGGATAGGCAAGCGTGGCGATAGCTCGGCAAGATTGCCTATCGTACTTTTTTTCTGCGATATCTTTCTTCCTCCGCTACAACAAGCTGGAAGAGACTGTCGGACCCCGCAGCACTCTCGAGAATCATGGTTGACAGGCGTCCTGACGGAGAAGGGTCGCGCGCGAAGCGACAGAAGACGGAGAAGGAAGACATGGACCCCAGAAACAATCCGTATCTGGCTCACATGTACGCCGATGAGTCCAACGGCAATGCGCAAGATGGCGCAGCAGACAGCAAGGGTCCTTTTGCAAAGTTCAAGAGGCACCAAACGACGGCTGAGATGGCACAAAAGGCCGAGGATGGCGAGACCAACCCATTCAATGGCAAGCCGTTCTCCAACAAATACTTCTCCATCCTGAAGACCCGGCGCGATCTCCCCGTTCATGCGCAGAGGTGAGTAGCTGGCCACTTGGAAACCGTGAGATGGTACGGGCTAACATATTGACTAGAGATGAGTTCCTGAAGCTCTACCAGCAGTCCCAGATTCTCGTGTTCGTTGGTGAGACCGGTTCCGGAAAAACGACCCAGATTCCTCAGTTTGTCCTTTTCGACGACCTTCCTCAGACTCAGCGGAAACTAGTCGCGTGTACCCAGCCTCGTCGTGTTGCCGCTATGTCAGTCGCCCAGCGTGTTGCAGAGGAAATGGATGTCAAGTTGGGCGAGGAGGTCGGTTATAGTATTCGTTTTGAAGACATGACTAGCCCGAAGACGATCCTCAAGTATATGACGGATGGTATGCTTCTGCGAGAAGCTATGAATGACCACGACCTCAACCGCTACAGCACGATCATTCTTGATGAGGCACACGAAAGAACCATGGCGACTGATGTTTTGATGGGCCTACTCAAAGAGGTCGTCCTACGCCGTCCGGATCTCAAGATCATTATCATGTCTGCTACCCTGGATGCGCAAAAATTCCAGCGTTACTTCAACGATGCTCCTCTTCTTGCAGTTCCAGGACGAACCCACCCTGTCGAGATCTTCTACACCCCGGAGCCAGAACAGGATTATGTGGAGGCTGCGGTTCGCACCGTTCTCCAGATTCACGCCACGGAGCCGGAAGGAGACATATTGTTGTTCTTGACTGGAGAAGAAGAGATCGAAGATGCCGCTCGAAAGATCTCACTGGAAGCAGATGAGATGATACGAGAGGCGGATGCTGGTCCCATGAAGGTGTATACGCTTTATGGAAGTCTTCCTCCTCATATGCAGCAGCGCATTTTCGACCCGGCACCGCCACCACGGAGACCAGGTGGCCGTCCTGGAAGAAAGTGTATTGTCTCTACGAACATTGCAGAGACTTCGCTGACCATCGACGGTATCGTATACGTGGTGGACCCTGGTTTCTCGAAACAGAAGGTGTACAACCCTCGTATTCGAGTCGAGTCTCTTCTGGTCTCGCCGATCTCGAAGGCTTCTGCACAGCAGAGAGCTGGTCGTGCTGGTCGTACTCGTCCTGGAAAATGCTTCCGTCTCTATACCGAAGGAGCTTTCAAGAAGGAACTTATTGATCAGACATACCCGGAAATTCTTCGATCCAACCTTTCGTCCACCGTGTTGGAACTGAAGAAACTCGGCATTGACGATCTGGTTCATTTCGATTTGATGGACCCGCCAGCACCAGAGACCCTGATGCGAGCTCTGGAAGAACTGAATTATCTTGCATGTCTCGATGATGACGGTAACTTGACCGCCCTTGGTCGACTTGCTTCCGACTTCCCGCTGGATCCCGCTCTTGCGGTGATGTTGATCAGTTCTCCTGAGTTTTACTGCTCAAACGAAATCTTGTCAATTACTGCTTTGCTTTCAGTCCCGCAGGTCTTTGTCCGTCCAAACTCTCAGAGGAAACGCGCAGACGAGATGAAGAATCTCTTCGCACATCCCGATGGCGACCATCTGACTCTTCTAAACGTCTACCACGCCTTTAAGGGTGCCGATGCCCAAGCAAACCTTAAGCAGTGGTGCCATGACCATTTCCTCAATCTCAGATCTCTACAGTCAGCAGACAATGTCCGTCTACAGCTTTTGCGCATTATGGAGCGCGAAGAGATTGAACTCGTATCTACCCCCTTCGAGGACAGGAAATATTACGAGAATATCCGCCGGGCTTTATGTGCCGGATTCTTCATGCAGGTCGCAAAGAAGGAATCTCAGGGAAAGAACATGTATATCACAGTCAAGGACAACCAGAACGTGCTCCTCCATCCCAGCACCGTCTTGGGCCATGAAGCGGAGTGGGTCTTGTACAACGAATTCGTCCTGACCACCAAGAACTACATCCGAACTGTCACGGCTGTCAAGCCAGAGTGGTTATTGGTAAGTCCTACATTCGTCAACTAGCCTATTCGAGTGAAGCTAATATCTGTCACAGGAGATCGCCCCAACGTACTATGACATCTCTACCTTCCCGAAAGGTGACATTCGTTCTTCTCTTCTTCGCGCTGCCGAAAGACTTGCCCGCAAGGAGAAGATGCGCGCCGACCCTGGCAAGAGACGTTAAAAAAAGTTTTCTATTTCCATTTGCACATACCCCTGTGAGACACATCGCCTGGGAGGTTGAACTCTCACCGGCAGTTATCAATATGGAGGGAATATTGAAGACTTCGATCTTCCATGCAGCCATCATTTCCTCGTTTCCCAGCTTATGGAGTCTGGTACTTCCGCGTGCGTTCCGGGCTCGTGCTATTTGGTTCACGAGTTCGTCATATAGGCCCCAGAGCGGGCCTTATAGATCGTGCTTTCTGTAGCTCTATCCAAATCCGACGTGATGTATCTAAAATCTGTCCTGTGACCTTGTTCTGTTCACGGACCTTTCTGGAGTGTGCGCCTTCTCAGATCTTGAGATGAAATAAAATTAAAAGGAATTGGGTTTGACATCTAGTCGTTAATTTGCATTTATTCCCTTCTTTCTGCACTATGATATCGCACTTAGATCTATGCTAATTAATATACTCGGCATCTTTGGGCACCAAGGCCAGGGCTTGAGATTTGTAAAGGTCACTCATTGATTGATGATGAACCCTATGGACGTAGAATATGTACATATACGAAAGTTCTCTCAGATTGAGAGAAGAGAGTAGGAGATGCGCCACGGGGGCCAGGAATGCAAGAGCTATCAGTACAATTGTAACACGGGCCCAGTAAGAGTATTATTCCGGAGGATCCCACCCTTTGCGCCAAATCATGAATGTCTATAGAATAAATGACCCAATTTCCCACGTACAATATGAGCGTCTATAGTTGTTTCGTCGGATCGTGGATGATCTCCACAGACTCCGTGTAAACAGCCGATATCAGAACCTCGCAACACTGTTCTCTCAAGGAGCCAATCTCAGTTGGCGGTCCGACTGAGCACTGCACGTACGACCATACGTTTGGGGCTCTCTTCCAATACATGTGGTCGTGGTGTAGAATCTTTGATATTACCGGAACTTGACGTATAGCCTGCTTGGTGGGGCATGGGGGCCTGTTCAGGTAGGTGAGCACTCAATTGTGCAGGAGAGAAAGGTGCTTTCTCTTTCTCTGGTATTCTGTGAGGCACCTGGGATGCCTGTTCATTTTGATAAAGTTGAGACACCATGGCCTTCAGTCGTGTGACTTCCTCTTTTAGAGTACGCAGATCTTCCGTATGAGTGTTTGATTCCTTCTCATGGACTGCATTCCTCTCCTGTTCAGATTTGCATGCCTCATTTATTTCATTGTCGACTAAAGCCGCGAATGAAGAGCACTTTTCTGCTGTATTCCGGTGAAGAGATGTCTCGAACGGAATTTGAGCTTCTGCATCCCGCCATCGCTTAAAGGCAGGATCGAAATCAGGAGTAATATCATGCTGTCTGCGAGCTGCCTTCCAGTTGAAACCGCTCCTTACAGCTGCCGCAATAAGAGAAGCAGATACATCTCCTCGATTGCAAGAATCGCAAAAGTGCACCATGTGTACGATTAAGCGCTCAATGCGTTTGGACGGATGAGAGGTTGACGCCAGCATAAAGTCGACAGCCCTCTTCAATGTATGTCTCCCTTTCTCCCAATTTTTCCTGATAGTGTAAAATCTGAAGAAAGAACATAGGGTGCTGAAGTCGTCCATGAAGCCAGCTGCCCGCCAAGCCTGCATCCAGGCTTCCGCTCTGTCGGGCTGGTCAAAACGGAGCGCCGCGGCAATAAGAGTTCCATAAACAACCGGATTGGAGGCGGAAGGAGGAGGAACTATAATCTCCATTCCATTGACCACCTTCAGCCTCCAGCGAGATGAAGGAGGGATATTAACAGGGTATCCTTCTCCCATCAACATTTCCAGAAATAGATCGAAGTTTCTGAGGTCTTTCGACTTTCTAAAGTATGTCAAAGTCGAGATGATCACGGAGGGTGTTAGTTCGAATTGATTTGGTAGCATTATCCGTAGAACGAGATCAACCAGATCGTTTTTGCGCGTTTTCGTAAAGGCCATGATCATCATCTGAAAAGCCCTGGGGCGGTCCGGCTCCTTGCATGTCATCAAATTATCCGAGATTCGTACAAGCAGTTCCGGTAAAGGCATAGCATTGGACAGATAAAGGTTGATGTCATCCTGCAGGACTTCATCAAGCCTGGAACGCTCTGACCGCAGTTCGTGGAGGTCACGGATATACATGTCTGTTGCGACATCATCGAATGCCTCGCTCTCTCTATATCTGAGAGCATGAATCCTATTCTGCGTCATCCGTAGTTGAGTCATTAGCTCTGTGACGTTTAGTTTTGGCAAATCCGAATCTAACGGATAGTCGAGAGCCAAGCCGGAATAATTGGGAGCAATGACAGGACGGAGCAAAAGTCGGATAGCGAGCTGTCTCAATGCCAGTTTCTGAATTGCTTTAACCCTAACGGGATCGCCAACCGTCCACGGCCTGTCGAAGGAACCGAATAGGTCATTTTCTTCCTCGCCGTCTTCATCAAATAATATCTCTTCCGTTTCCAGTTCAGAAGTAATCGTCGCTTCTGTTTGAAATTCGTGCAACTCGTCCAATTGTTGGAATTTGCTCTCGAACGCGTATCTCTCTGGTTGCGGCGGTTCAATGTCTGGTTGGAGTCCAGCTGCAGTGCTGTATTGTCGTACTTGCATCCGCCCAGAAGGAAAAGATCCATTTCTCTTTCGTGAAGAAAGTACCTCCAGTATCCGCTTTTCCTCATCGACCAGTTCATTGACTTCCTCCTTCACTGCCGCAATCTTTTCTTCCCATTCATGTCGACGCTTGTCTTTGACCTGAGCATCAGCCAATGCAGCCGCTGCAAATATGCTCGAGTATAACGCCGTCACCGAGTTTCCAATTCGGAGCCGTCGACGGCTCGCCGCTGTCGCTGCTCGTGAGCCGACGCCATTGGCAGCAGTACTTATACAGGAAATGCAGCGACAGGCCGACTGTGACGAAGCGGCTCGAGACCACAGGCCTTGCATTATGTCAGCATCGCTGAAGGGATCCGCGATTGAATTATATAGGATGTCCCGGAGATGCAATTGAAACACCCCAGGGCACAACGGCCGCAATAGAAGGGCGTGGGAGAGGAGGGAATCGGTCGAGGGGTCTGCTTCTCACGGTTGTTGAAGTCGACATCGTTTTGCGTGGTGCTCGTCGGCCGATTTCCGGCTCCGGGCCGGCGTGAGTGCAAATGCTGCAAACAAGCTCCTTTCTGGACACTCGTTAGTTATCCGTATAGACAATAGGAGAGATATTACTGGAGAGGCTGCAGGAGGTTGATTTGGAGCTTTGGACATCAGCTTCCTCTTGTCGCAGTTCTCCGTCCAAATAGTCACCATCAGTATCTATCATGACGCCTACTTTCGTGAGTCTTATCACCGCTCTGCTGGGCCTGACCAGCATTGCCAGCGGCCACGGTTACCACCCGCCGTCCGGACAGCAGGGTAACCTCGACTGGGCCACAATGCACATGCAAGGTAACTCAGTTCTGTTCTGATGTGCGACAAGGTTTCAGCTAGAATAAGATTGCTAATACATTCTCTAGAGGAGCACCACATCGACAACTTTGACGCCGCTTCTTTCTTTACCCTGCACGATTACGACGGCTCTGGCGCATGGACAGCAGACGAAGTCCGCAAGACTTACGGTCTGGATGATGCATCTACTGCAAGCATCAGCGATGCCCAGAAGCAGGAAGTTGTTCGCGAAGTGTTCGCACTTTTCGACCCTTTGAAGACCGGCGTTATCTCTTTCAGCGATTGGATGCGCCTCAGCCAGGCTGGAAGGAAATTGCCTGATTTCGGCCTTGGTCCAGGCCACCACGGAGACATGGAATATGAATATGAGATCCACCATTTTGAGAAGTATCACGGCGATGATGCGACGGAGGAGGAACTCACGCATCCCGAGGATATTGAACACTTCAGGAAACATGACGAGGAAGAGATGGCTCAGGCAAGGCTGGATCAGCTAGAGAAGATGCAGATTGTCGAGGCCAACATCCCGCAGAAATTTCTTCGAAGGGCATGATTATGCGGTGATTTCTTAATATGTACATATAAGATGATTTATGGGTGCTTTATCAGAAAAGACCGTAGACGACTGGGTACACGGCATTACACGCGGGTTCGGAGCTCATGAAGTACTTGGCAGATTGCCATCGATTATATATTAGTTCGATTTAATGGTCACGGAACGGTGTGCTTTTGTTCTTAGGGACCTCCGAATACCAACTCAATGTCAAAAACGCAATGCATGACTCCCGGGGCGTAAGTCTTCACTTGCTCGACATGTCGACATTGCACGCTGGTCAATGATCCAGGTGAGATGGTCTCCTTGTCGAACAGACTCGACAGCGATTTGAATTCTGCAACGATGTTGTCTCTCTTCTCGCCGATTCGGCGAATATCGACATTCTCATGCACATGGACCCAACCACCATATCTTCTATCGACAAGTCTGTAGGCACTTGCATACGCCGGCTTTGACGTGGGCAGCAGACCAAGATTCACATGTCTCACACTATTCCACGATCCCCGAGACTCCATGGTGTCTTTGGCCTGCCTCAGTATATCCGCTGCGAATTTGTTGTCTCCGTGAAAAACAACAACTCTGTGAGCGTCGCTAAGTTCATCAACAAGTTTCTGAAGTCCTCCTTCTATTGCGCCATCATCGTTGACCTGGACAACTTTACAGCCCCAGCCTTTTTTTATACATCCCCTACGCAGTCCTTCCACTGACCAACCGTTGATCTCGAAGCCCCAAACCCTCTTTACTCCTCTCTTGAGGTAGGAAAACACGAAGTACCCGATCCCAGCGTACATATCGACAACACTGATATCCTCGACCTTCTCTCCTTCCAGAGAGTCTTCATCAAGGCCGTCAAATCTGCTTGCTTGACCTAATATCCGGGCCTTTTCTGTAATGTTGCCTCGGGAGAACATAGTATGGAGGGGTGCCCAGGTCTGAACAATCCCACCATTTTGAGAGGTATGTACCCAAAATGCAGACTCAAAATCCGAAGATGTAGGCTGCTGTTCCTCCCTGTCTCCCGACTGTGAAAAGGGGCCAAAATGACCATGTAAGGGTACCAAGCCAGTTGGACTCCGCATCCTATTTTCCTTGCCAGTATCGTTTTTGGCTTCAATGGGAGCGTTTATAGCAACATGAGTAACTCCCATACTGCTAAAAGCCGTAGCTATGGATGCATAAAGAGTCACTCGTTGGTCATTATCGACAGCTCTGTATATAGCGCCCCATGCAGGAGGCGAGCTGAAGGCATTTGCTGGCAACAATAGAAGAGGTTGATAGACGGTGAACCTCTTTGGAAAAGACGAAAACAGAGTCTCTCTTGTAACCTCATTGGCTGAGAGCACAGATGGCGGTACATTGTTTATCACAAAGTTCTGAATCCCGGCCTGAAGTGGATTCATGTGCTTTGGACGATCACGCTTGGTCTTTGCCGCAGGTCTCCCCCCCTGGCGCTCTTTGCTGGTTTCTTCTGGTTCTCCCTTGTGACCATTGTGAAGATCCATATTCTTTATTTTGATTTGATATGGTAGTTAAATGTAAGGGAGACCTCTGGTCTCATCAAGCGCTTTGTGGTACTCGCGTGACTCGCTCCAAATTTCTGCTGATCATCATCGCCGCCTGTATCTTGGAAACCATAGGCGATAACGCAATTGTCACTCTGAAGTGCGCTGTTATGCAGTGCTCGTCATAGTAAGCATATTGCTAGTGCAACTAGGGCAACATGTATAAAGCAGAATGCAAGCACATGCATCTTTTCTGCAGCGATCTAGCATAAACTCGCACAACCTCGGGTGGTGCGCTAGGCAAGGCCGTAAGGCTCCAGCGATACTTAACGCCGCGTTTAACTCCGGATCCCGTCTCCTCATTTCCATCGACAGCTGGAAATGCTTTTTGCGCATCAAACTGGTTCTATCGAGAACGTTGGAACCCATTGAAGTCATCTACGATCCTTGGCAATTGGGTTGGCGAATTGATATCTCTTCAGATAACGACTGGAAGGGCTTGCGACGGGATTCGCTCATTGCTTGGCACTCAACATCAGGTCTACTACAGCGATCACGCAAGCCTAGTTAAACATGTCTTGCCCTCAATGCTTTAGTGGTTCTGTGCACGAAGGCACTCCCAAGGGAAACGTTGTCAAGCTTCATGGGCTCGACACATATGTCTCTGAGCCTGAAGAAGGCAAGCCAGTCAAGGGCATCATCATCATCATCCCCGATGCGTTTGGCTGGGAGTTCCCGAACAACAGATTCCTAGCAGACCACTATGCCGAGAAGGGTAGCTATAAAGTGTACCTGCCTGAATTCATGAACGGTAAGAAAGATCACTCGTCCTAGTTAGACCTGTACCCCGGGAGTAAACCGCGCGTATTTGGTTTTACATTGGATGTCTTAATCGCAAATACTAATTTCTTATGCAGGACATTCGGCACCCCACTGGGTCCCAGGGATGCTGTCAAGCCTCTTCGAGGGCGGTGGATTGTGGACGTGGTTAGCTAAGCCGTAAGCTCCTCACACTGAGTATCCAAATGTACAGGCTGACCATTTACGTCAGATACCAAGTAGCATGGCTGATCTACGGCATGGTTCCTTTCGTGGCTCACAACACTTTTGGCAAGACCTGGCCCATTGTCAAAGATTTCTTCACTGCCGTGAGGGAGAATGAAGGCGCTCACCTCCCCATCGGCGCTGCTGGTTTCTGCTGGGGCGCCAAGCACACGTTGAACCTGGCCCAGGGATATGAAAGCAATGGAAAGCCTCTCCTTGACGCCGGGTTCACGGCTCATCCGAGCAACTTGGAGATCCCCGCTGAAATCGAGAAAATCAGGAAGCCCGTCAGCTTTGCGATTGGAGACAAAGATATCCAGGTCAAGCCTCACCACATTGAACAAATCCGACAGATCGTTGAGGCCAAGCCCGAGGGCGAGAGAGGAGAAGTCAAGACCTACTATGGAGCAGGCCATGGATTCGCCGTCCGTGCGGATCATATCTTGAAAGAGGCGACGCAACAGGCGAATGAAGCGGAGGATCAGGCCATTGACTGGTTCAACCGCCACTTCCAGGGACTTTCCTACTAAGGAGCTTTATTTTGCTCCTCGATGTAATGTTTGGTTTCTGGTAATTGGAGATAGGAGGACGAGGAATTTACAGTATCAACGAGTTTTATGTATCGAACACACGATGAGAACAATAATGATTTGATTCTTATGAATTTGTTTTTTTTTTTTTTTTTTTTTTTTTTTTTTT